>JAGFMF010011417.1:8569059-8602848 GCA_019455555.1 Galemys pyrenaicus
TCCCCTCCCTGGCGGGCAGCAGGGATCGAACTCGTGCTGCAGTGGCTGCAGTTTGCTTCATAGTGCGTTGCTTAACCCACTGCGCCACCAGGGAGGCCCGATCCCAATAGTTCTCTACTCTAGCCATCACATCTACATTCCATCCAGAGGAGAGGATGTGAAGGAAGAAGAAAATACTTGCCACTGTTTTAATTTTCTTTTTATTGTTATTGAACATATTGGGTCTGTTGGATGACCCAGTCACCTACAGGTACAAGAGAAGCAGGGATATGTAATCTTAATCCTCAGTGTCCATGTGCCCAGCTAAAAATTGAAGACACTGTCATTATACAAGAAGGGGAGAATGAATGTTTAGGGCCAACCAGATAGCTCTGCCCTAAGAACTATCAGATTTGTAAGTGTCAATATATTTCAAAAGTGAAATAATCTAATCATTGGTGATTTAGCTGTGTGTGACTATAAAACTATCTCAGATCCCATAGAAGATGGTCCAACAAAAGGAAGATATCGATTTCATCAATAATTGAATGTAATCGAATTCTTGTAATGAACAGATGGGCTAAATAAATACACATTCAGTGCTCTAGTCCCTGCTGGATTTCTGATATCAGCCAACTCCTTCTGAAGGAACATGTACTGAAGGAAAAACTGATATCTCCGTGAGTATCTTAATTAGCACCTGATTTCACCAGAACGGTGCTATGTGATACACCACGAGCTTAGAGCTGCAGATTCCAGGGCACACCTAGGTCTAATTCCAATTCCTCAAATAAAAGAAGTGAGAAAAGTAGATTCTATATATAGGGGAAGAAAACCAGTCACCTTCACACTTTGGCACCTCTGTTCTTGTTGCTTTAGCTACCTAGAATCCCTTTTCCCTTCTCCACATGAAGAAATTCTGTTCTTTCTCATTCTTTAAAGCACTGTTCAATTATTTGCTCTTCAGGATGCCTATCTCTGGACTCCTTAAAAGTTATGTGTTTCCTTCACTCATTCATTCAGCAAACACTGAGTGAGTCTATCACCAGTATGATGCCAGCCTGGTGTTGGGGGGCTTACTGGTCATTTGACAAGTCTGTGCCCTCAGAACACATCAACACCAGGTAGCTTAGCTGGTAATGCATTTCCCTTGATGTGCTGGACTGCTTAAACAAAGGATAGAGAATTTTTAGAAGACAGAAACCTGGTATTTTTATTAAAAAATACAGTGTTCTTGCTACATGCCAGGTTCTGTCCTGTTCTAGGTGCATTAAGTATGTTGATTCTTTTAAGTCATAAGACAACCCCATAGGTTATAATCTCATTATTGCCTTATTTTGCAGATAATGAAACTGAAGCACAGCGAGGTTAAGTGACGTGCCCAAGGTCGCACAGTCAGTAAGTAGTGAAGCGAAAATGAGGTTCAGGGATTCTAATAGGAGACTGTATCCTTCACTAATATGTTTTGCCTTATTATTATTACTCACTCTGTTGTACCCCTAGTATTGATAAGGATGCTTGAAATATAGAAGGTATTCAAAAATGTGTGTAGAATGGAAATGAGCTAGCTACAACAAAGGGCAAGTCATCCTCTCTGAGACATAATTTCTACAGAGCTAAAGAAAAGAAGTTGGACTAGAAATTCACTAAGATAACTTACACCTCCAATTAGTTTCTCATTCACACAGTAAATAGTCTTGAAGCTTAGGTCTGGAAGAGGTCTTCAGAATCCTCTGATGTAATCTTCGGTTTTAGCCACACTTCATCTATAGGACAAAGTTGGGAATTCTTTTAGTATATCAAGCAGGACCTCCAAGCTGTCCCACATTTTGACAATAAGGAATTGATGACTCATAGATTTTATGATTAGTGCACTGTAGCAGCATAGACAAGATCTAAAAAGTTCCTCCACAGAATGAAAGATAATGTGTTTTCTGTTTGCATGGATAGTAGTTTTGTAGCAATGGATATTTTGGTAACATTTTACTTCAAATTTAAGAGGCCTGGGATTATGTTCTGAGTTGCTTATGTACTTATAATAGAGAACTCTATAATGCTTCTCAGCTCTTTAATCTTCATAAACTTGGCTGCAAACAATACCTTACCTCCAAAAGACTATTCTAAATTACATCTTCAGGTATATTATGGCCTGACATTGTTTTCCAAAGACCTAAGAGTACAGTGCGAGTCCTTCAGTGCCAGGCAGCAAAATCCCCATCTCTGACCAAATGCCAGTGTGGGTCATTTTACACTGGCCAGCCTTCTCCTCCCCGCAGCGTCAGTTGGCGACATTGGCCTCACCATCCAACTCATGCTGCCTGATAATCACTGAATTGGCAGAATTGCCTTCTCCAGTGAGTAACGGTCAGAAATAGTCAGAAAACTGACTTGGGCTGAAACTAACTGTAGGGGAGCATGTTGGTAGTAATGAATTTAACTGTGTCTAAATCAACAGCAGTATTATTTTCTCCATGGGACTGATGTCGATGGGGAGCAGGACCGTAGACATGGCGTTTGAGACTTTACATACTTTCCATAGTTTTGACTGCTGACTCCAAAAGCCCATGGCATAATATTTGATTGTTTTGCTGAGGTGGCAATTGAACACATGCACTTTGAGGTTGGTATAAAGTTCATGTGAGTCACCTTGCCAGAGAGTGAGTCCAGGGAAGCACCTGATAGCTTTAGGTGGTTATGTGGTCCCATCTGGGCATCTAACGTGAGATCTCTTTTCATTTTCTCAATAAACCAGTGAGACTCTTCTTATTATCCCAGTTTTACACATGGAAGAATTATATGTTCTGGTGTTTTTCACACATTTAAAAGTATTTGGAGGACTAAGAACGTGTCCTGTCCCTCAATGCTGACTTTGTGAGGCGAAGAGGGGGGCAAATTGCAGTAGAGAGAGGTGCATTCATGGCATTCTCCTTCATCATCATGTGCAGAGGCTCTGCTCTTGATTGACAGATTAATTTCTTCCCTTCACCCCCAGTTTCTAATTTCGTACTTATCCACCATAAATTTTTGTAAATGATGTAATGTTCTGTATGTATGTGTTTTTAAATTTACATAAGTGGTCTTGAGCTTGCATTTCACTCTCCTTTTTACATTTTTTTGAACACAAACCAATGTTTTTAATGTCCACCCATAGAACTAAATGTATATCTAGTTCAATGCTTCAAATCACAGCATATAATTCTATACATTTATTCTTATTTTATCTATTCAATTCCCTAGTTTTATATGTGTAAGTATATATAACATATTGATATGCATAAAATAAAATATAAATATAAAATAATTATAATGTATAATATATACATAATATGTCTAATGTACTTATTATATATAAATATATATGGCATTGATGTGTCATAGCACATATGTAAACTCACTTCACTCACTAGTGCCAGATGGTTTCGCAAATGATTGTACCTGTTTATATTCCCACAAGCAATTCAGAGAATATTCTTGATATTACTCATCAAAATTTTATTTGAATTCACTTTCTTCAGTTTTTGTATAGTGGGACAATTAAATGGAAATATTAGCAAAAGATGGACAGGAAGGAGTTGGATGGGTCTGGCCTCCTGGTCTCCTCCAGTGTGTTACTTCTCCTGTTCTTCTATCTTCCCTTTTGCTCCTCATTCCTTTTAGATTATTCCAGAACTTGCTGAAGGAATTTTTCCCTCTGAATCTTTTCCCTGAACAGAACTTAACAGAGTGTTCTCCTTGGTCATACACCAAGTGTCAAGCGTCCAGATTCTTCCCATTTTATGAGGTCCAACTTAAGACTTAATTCCTCCACAAAACTATGTTTAATTAAGATAGCCTGGACCTCCCTGGTGGTGCAAGGGGTTAAGTCTCAGCACTATGAAGCTATAAGCAGTTGCTGCAGAATGAGCTGGATCCCCGGCCAAGGAGCTAAACCATGTGGTGTAGCAGACCTCTCCTACTTCGCCTGCTGCTCCCCTCAGCAGTATATTTCAGTCATTCTGCCTGTTCTGCTCCCCTCTCTGTCTCTGGTGAATCCTCTCACCTCCCGTGACTCTGGCCTGTACCCCAGCTCTTGTATGCATAAATAAATAAATCTTAAACAAACAAAAATGTCATCATTTTCTACCTCTTTCCCGTAGTCCACCCATCAAAATTAAATAAGTTGGGAAAAATACCTACCACTGTTACACTAAACTATTTTCCATTCTTAATTTTTATTTTTAAAAAATTTATACATTTATGCATACAAGAGCTGGGGTATAGGCCAGAGTTGTGGTAGGTGAGAGGATTCACCAGAGACAGAGAGGGGAACAGAAAAGGCAGATCAGCTGAAATACACTGCTGAGGGGAGCAGGGGGGAGGTAGGAGAGGTCTGCTACACCATGAGGGTCTCCTCCCTGGAAAGGGATAGATCGTGTGCTGCTGTGCCACGGATGCTTCACAGTGTGGTACTTAACCTGCTGTGCCACCAGAGAGGTCCATTCTTAATTTTTTTTTTAAAGATTTATTTATTTATGCATACAAGCACTGGGGTACAGGCCAGAGGTGTGGGGGGGGGGTGAGAGGATTCACCACAGAGAGCGGGGAGCAGAACAGGCAGATCAACGGAAGTACACTGCTGAGGGGAGCAGCGGGCATAGCAGGAGAGATCTGCTACACCATGTGGGTCCCCTCCCTGGCCGGCAGCAGGGATCGAACTCGTGCTGCAGTGCGTTGCTTTGCTTTGTAGTGCGTTGCTTAACCCACTGAGCCACCAGGGAGGCCCCCATTCTTAATTTTTACATAAAATGTTCATGTTGTAACAAAAACTACTGTGTTTAACCAAGATTTTTTACCTATAAAATCAATTTGTTAACTTAACCAAAATTCAGCCAAAACATATACATTATTCAGGATGCATGGATGGAGTTATAAATCCACATTTTTCCAATCTCTTTGGCAGCTGAATTTTATGTGGATAGTATTGTCACTCAAATGAAAGCTGAAGTTAGGTGTAAGAGTTTTAACCATGTTCTTTAAAGAGAAAAACCTCAGCTAGTATTCACCATTGTCCCTTATCCTCTCTTCTTCTGCTTAAATGTGCATGACTCCTGGGGGTGGTGCCATTTTGTTATCAGGAAGATGGACAGCATACTGGAAGGGTGGCTGAACAGAAAGACAAAAGGAATCTGGGTCTCTGATAACATGCTGGATCTACCACACCCACCCTGGACTATCTTCCTCTCGGTGCTTTCCAAGGTAAGAAAAAATGAACTTGCACTTCTTGTCCCAAGACTTCCTGCCTATATCCCTCAGGTGTCTGTTAATAAACCTTTCCCTTTGCAAAGCAGCAACAGTAGGTCTTTGCCCACCTGTGATTATGCAGGTGCCTCTTCCTTTTTCTTTTTTTGTAACAAACCTGTCCTTTTAAATGAGAAAGAAAAAAGAAACCTCTAGTTTGTCTAAACACCATTTTGTGTGTGTGTGTGTGAGTGTGTGAGCGTGTGAAAGAGATCTGTTAGAAGCAGTCAACCTCTAGTCGTGATTGTTCATTTGCCTTTGACAAATCTCCTCTCCCTAAGAATCTTGTACTGGTTCAAAGACAGCTTGAGAAGGAGAAATCTGATTGGTCTTAGGGAGTGTCCCATAGCTGTCCTCTGGTGTCAACATACCAAAGTCTGCCTCCCTCTTCTATCTCAGGACCTTGCTATGAGTGATATGGGACATTGCCCAATGGGGCAGAGGTTTACGACTGATTCTTCCCTGCTGGCACAAATGTCTTCCATCGATAAAGGCTAAAAATGCCACTTGTTTGCTTTCCTAGTCTCCTTTATAGCTAGGATCTGGGCATGTGGCCTACTCCTGGCCAAAGATATCTGGGGGAGGGGGTGAGGAAGAACGGCTGGAAAACTTCTCTGATGAAAAAGACATGTGGAAACAATGTCCCCTCTTCGTTGCCTAGAAATGCTGACTCATCTTGTAATCAGTGACCTGGCGAAGTGGACAAGGCATTCATGAAAGCACTTGAGTCTCTGACTTATCTCCAAGACACACCACCGACCCTGGACACGAACCGCTGTTGAACATCTGGTTGTTGTTCATGCACTTTTAAGATTATTCTGTAGTTGGCACTTGAAAGAGCTCTAAGTGATATATGGGTGTCAGGATACGGCTGGCAGCCCAGTTCAAACTTCCTAGCTTGCTTTCTGTAAATCAAGTTCCTCAATTCCTCTGCGTGTACCTCTCCAGACAACCTGCCTTGCTGGTCAGCAAACTTGCCCAGACAGGTCTGAATCTGCAGGGAGTGGAGTCCAGTCCAGCCTTTGTGCTGGGACTGCCTTGCACGTTCACAGCGATCCTGTTACAGGGCAAGGAGAGGAGCACCTCAGAACCCCCAAACTTGCCCTCTCTGAATGGGTTCTGCTATCCGCCGTATTAAGACAAACATATAAGGCCTTTAATGGAAAGGAACTTTAATACAATTAGGGTATAATATAGAGAGGGCAAATAATATAGTTATTGAGTTAAATATTTCAAGTTACCCATTTTTTTGAGGGTAAAAGTTTAGCTAAATAGGATTGGTTTAAAGCAAGGCTCAAAAGCCTGCCACAGGTTTAAAGGACCTTTTAGTAGAGACCCAGAGAAAAGGGTTAGAAAGAGTTAAATAAATTGGGGAGGAAAAGAGAGAAATTAAAATTAAGATGAAAGTTGCTATTGTTAATTTTTCCACAGGTTTCTCACCCACATCTGTTTTAACTAGTTTAAGACCAAAAAGCATGCACAGTTTTTTTACATGTCCCCCTGCTCCACGTGTTTTTTTTAGTTTTTTGCTGCTTTTTATTCTGCTTTTTTTTCTTCCTTTTTTTTTTTTTTGTCACCCTATTTTTCTCTCTGCAGAATTTTTTTATTCCTGCTTAGCTTTACCCACTTAGGGCGGAACTGGGATTTTGGAATTTTTTTCTTTTTTGGTGACCACCCTGTTACAATCTCACTTTAGATTCCTCACTTTTTATTTATTTTTATTTTTTTTAAGATTTATTTATTTACACATACAAGAGGTGGGTACAGGGCAAAGGTACAGAAGGTGAGAGGATTCACCAGAGACAGAGCGGGGAACAGAACAGGCAGATCCACTGAAATACACTGCTGAGGGGAGCAGTGGGTAATATAGGGGAGGTGTGCTGCGTCATGTGGGTCTCCTCCCTGGCCCAGGATCAAACTCGCACTGCTGTGCCGCGGATGCTTCTCAGTGCGGTGCTCAACCTGCTGCGCCACCAGAGGCCCGATTCCTCACTTTTTAGCAGCACAAATTTTGTTACAGCAACCACTGTGTGATACGCTGTTATTATTACTTTTTTAATAGTAAAACAATCTGGATGCTGGATAAAGAGTATTTATAAGGGAAACCTGATCTTTACCAAAAATCAGATTGCCTTTTAAAAAATTCACAATCATAAATTAAAATAGATGATGTCAAATATAGGCCTAAACTTTTATCCCTTCATTCAAAGGACTTTTGAAATTATTTTAAAAATAATTATTGGGCCTCCCTGGTGGCACAGTGGGTTAAGCAACACACTGTGAAGCAAACCTCAGCCACTATAGCACGGATCCCTGCTGCCAACCAGGGAGGGGACCCACATGGTGCGGCAGACCTCTCCTGCTGTGCCCACTGCTCCCCTCAGCAGTGTACTTCCATTGATCTGCCTGTTCTGCTCCCCGCTCTCTGTGGTGAATCCTCTCACCCCCCCACACCTCTGGCCTGTACCCCAGTGCTTCTATGCATAAATAAATCTTTAAAAAAATAATAATTATTTTATCACAGTTTAATTATGCTTAATAACTATAAATTATGTATTATAATTATTTGAAAATGATTTGTAGGACTTCAGAAAATATTAATAGCATTCAAACATAATACCAAAGAAAAAGATAATTTGTTATGAAGAAGTATTATCTTATTTCCATAGGTACAGCCTGCAAATGAGGTATTTCGCTCTCGTTAATCTCGTGGTCTTTATGTTTTAAATCAGGAAGAGCCTGCATAGATAGGCTGAAATTTAATACTTTCCTCTGAACCTTCTAAAATGCAAGTACATCTTAAATTGTTCTTTGTACACAATGGCATAGTTTTGTTTAGTTCAATTGCTCAGTACAATTTTGCTTTGTACAATTGCGAAATGAGCAATTCCAGTTCTATTTACCTGCACAAAACACTTGAGTGAAAAGTGAAAATTCCAGTCAATCACTGAAGAGTTTAGGGTTGTAGGGAAATGTGCTAATTTCACTGTTTACTACTGATTAAAGATGCCAGTCTTGGGCCTCCCTGGTGGCACAAGGGGTTAACTACTGCACTATGAAGCATCCACAGCCACTGCAGCACAAGAGTTCGATCCCTGGTCAAGGAGGTGACCCACAGGGTGTAGCAGACCTCTCCTGCCTCGCCTGCTGCTTCCCTCAGCAGTGTCTGTCAGTGAGTCTGCCTGTTCTGTTCCCAATTCTGTCTCTGGTGAATCCTCTGACTTCCCACACCTCTGGCCTATACCCCAATTCTTGTATACAAAAATAATTTTTTTAAAAAAAATAAAGATGCCGGTCTTAGTAAAATTACAAAGTTGAGGTTTTTGTCTAGTAGAGAAGTACATGATTTCTGTCCTATGAAATGCATCAACTCTATAATTTATGGTCTATTGGTTTTTTTTTTTTTTAAGATTTATTTATGTATACAAGAGCTGGGGCACAGGCCAGAGGTGGGGAAGGGGCATAAGAAGATTCACCAGAGACTGTTCTGCAGGGAGCAGAACAGGCAGATCTACTGAAATATACTGCTGAGGGGAGCAGTGGGCAAAGCAGGACAAGTCACCTCCCTGGCCAGGATCAAACTCGTGTTGCAGTGGCTGCAGATGCTTCATAGTGCAGTGCTTAACCCCTTGAGCCACCAGAGAGGCCCTGCTTTTATTTTTAAATCAAACTTGACAATCTCATCCTAACATTCCTTTGCTAAATTGCTTATAGACCCTGAGATTTTCAAATGCTCTCCAATCAATGAGACCATCTTACTGATTTCATTTCCTTTGGGTAAACACCCAGAAGTAGAATAGTTGGATCATATGGTCGTTCTATTTTTAACTTTTTTAAAGGAAACTCCAAACGCTTTTCATGTTGGCTGCACCAATTTACATTCCCACTAACAATACACAAGGGTTCCCTTTTCTTCACATCCTCACTAGCACTTGGTATTTCTTGGCTTTTTGATAATAGTCATTATTATCTAGCAGGTGTGAGATCTCATTGTGGTTTGGATTTACATTTCCCTAATGCCTAGCCATGTTGCTTGGGTTTCATGCCCCTGCTGGCCAACTGTATTCCTTGGAAAAATGTCTATTCAAATTGTTTGCCTATTTTTGAGTTAAATTCCTTATTTTTGCCATTGAGTTGTGCTAGTTTTGTATATATTTTAATTATTAACCCTTTATCATATATATGATAACCCTTAATCAGATAAATATACTGTATAATTTGCAAGTATTATCTCCCCTTTAGTACAATTGCATTTTCATTGTGTTGATGCAATGTACAGTTTTCAATACCTTAAGGAAAAAACACAGTTTTAGCAAACTGACAGAAAGATAAGGTATCTTTCTAAGGCTCATTCTCGATTTGAACCTAATTCCCATTCCTTATACCAATATATCTTAAGCCCTGAATCCTCTGGATATTTGTATGCCAGCTTACTGGGTTATTATATTAACCAACTTGATATATAGCAGCTGTACTGCTTTCTAAATTTACTGTCCTCTCAAAAAGCAAAATTGCTGCTTTGAGAGTTAAAAGGTGTTTTGTTTTTTTTTTTTTTTTTAAGGATGGAAGTGCTCTTAGAGGAAGGGATCAGGACAGGCTGTACCACTCCTACTTTTACCAGGCTGTTCTTTCTGTCCAGGTGAAGGGAAGGGGCCAAACACACAGCCTTTTCCTTTCTGCCAAAGGGCCCTGGTTTCGGCTTCTGCCCTTCCAAGGGCCTGGCCCCCGCTATAGACTGTGCCTAGCTGAAAGCTGAATACAGAATACTTTTCTGTGCCTCTTGCTGTGGAGCAGGCTTGTCTGGCCCAGATCACACTTGAATAGATGAAAAGAATCCGTTTTTGCCTTGGCCCAAAGCCTGCAGTAGAGGCCACAAAGGCCCTTCCAGACATGCTAGAGAAGGAAGGGCAGAAAAGAAAGGAGAGAGAAGACTTGGGAAGTTTTAAGAAGAAATAAACAAATCTTCCAGAACATTTCCAGCTGATGTAGGTTATAAGTTATTCAAATAGTCCCTTTGCTCTCATTTGGAGAAATGAAAATTGCAAAGAAACAAACTATAGCTTCCTGTGGTTTTACTGGAATCCTCTCTCCCAGCCTCTTAAAGGAAATCTAGGTATAAAGAAAGTTAAGTGTGTGACCCTGGGAGATAAGAAGACACACCATGATCAGGCTGGATTTGCCCCCTAGAGCTTGATCCAGGAATTCAAATTATAACCAAAGGCAACAAGCATGAGGATGATGTTCAGAAACCCAGTAGCGATTTTTATCCATGTGCTTTCTTTGGGAGGTAATTGTGAGAATTAGTCCCTTAATGTAAAAGTTGTGTTTGGGAGTAGTTGGAAAGGCCAGGCTTTGCTCTTCTTCTACTCTGGTTAGAAGCAGTGAAATGGGAGTCTCTCATCTGAAAAAGAGCCCAGAGAGCTTTGCAGAATGCAGTCCCAGACACAAATTTAGGGAGAGTTCTTTGTAGTTCTAATTCAGATAAAACTAGGAAGTAGGAACTGTAGGACCTAAACTCAGAGGAAACTGGAACCTTAAGTTACAGGATGGTTACTCCTGGTTATTTCCAAGTGACAGGAAGCACAATTTTTTGGAGAAAAGTAAGCAAACTATCAAAATGATGGTAGATTCAGAGGGGAAACGTCTATCTTTTTTCCCTGCAATTTATTGCCATCCTTATTGTTTATATGATTGTTTCTGGCTTTGCTGATGTCTAAAGTGGTATTCTGATAGTTCTGACTTAAGCATCTGAGCCCCTGCACCAGCACCATCTGGGATGCGTGCCAAAATGCAGACTCCCAGGCCCCACCCCAGATTAATTGAATCATAATATCTGGGAAAGAGAAGTGCACAGATTTAATTATCTCAAATTTGAGAAGAACTGGGATTCTAAAGGTAAAAAGACCTGACTTCAAATCAGAATGTAGCTGTTCCCATGTGATCTTAGGCAAGTTATTTAACATCTGTCTCAGTTGTCTGGGCTGCAAGGGAGGGATCATTATGACTACTTGATATTGTTACTGCAAATATTAAGTTCCATGTTTTTAATTAGCATTGCAGCCTAGCGAGGAGCAGATTAAGCCTTCATTAGACACTAGCGATTCTATTTGCCATCATTTCAAAGAACCTTAAAAGCCAGGGCT
Organism: Galemys pyrenaicus; assembly: GCA_019455555.1. NCBI lineage: Eukaryota > Metazoa > Chordata > Mammalia > Eulipotyphla > Talpidae > Galemys > Galemys pyrenaicus. The sequence continues at coordinate 8,580,459 of JAGFMF010011417.1, forward strand.
TGCTGAGTGGCTGCAGATCAACTTGTTTGTAACTTTCAGGTCTGTCCGTCCTTAGTACTTGAGGTAACCTGTGTTTACACACACTGGAAAGAAGAGCCATTTTTTTTTCTTTAATTGATTAAACTTTTAAAATTTTTTTGCAGTTATTCATTTTTGTACAGTGTTTGATTTCTCCCCTCAGGTGTAGTCCCCATAATTCTCCCACTATCACATCACTCATGAACTGTTACCAGAATCCTTTGTGCTCTTCCCTCCCCTATTTTGACCTTTCCCTCTTCCTCCCCTGCTGTATGCCTCAGTATGTATAGTTTGCCTGCAAGTTTTGCCTTTTTTTTTTTTACCCTTTGTTCAGTTTCCCTACATTCCTCCTAGAAAGTGAATCCATCAAATACTTTTCTTTTTCTTTCTGACTTACTTCACTGAGCATAATCCCTTCTAGCACCATCCACGTTGTTGCAAATGGCACAAGTTTATCTTTTTTTTTATGTTGCAAATGGCACAAGTTTATCTTTTTTTTTAATTGTCGATACAACAAGGAAGAGCCATTTGTGGAAAGCTCTTGCTGAAGTGTTTGCCAGGACAAACTTCTCTGGCACTCTGGACCCCACTGCTCCTTGATCTTCTTTTTTTTTTTTTTTAAAGATTTATTGATTTATGCATACAAGAGCTGGGGTACAGGCCAGAGGTGTGGGGAGGTGAGAGGATTCACCACAGAGAACAGGGAGCAGAACAGGCAGATCAACGGAAGTACACTGCTGAGAGGAGCAGCGGGCACAGCAGGAGAGGTCTGCTGCACCATGTGGGTCCCCTCCCTGGCAGGCAGCAGGGATTGAACTCGTGCTGCAGTGGCTGCGGTTTGCTTCACAGTGTGTTGCTTAACCCACTACGCCACCAGGGAGGCCCCTCCTTGATCTTCTTTCTCTGCCTCCTGGCTCTCATCTCTGGCTTCCATATCTGCTGCTTTGCTCAACTTAGTGGCCTCTGCAGACTCTCTTTGTTGCATGAACTTTGCCTCTTTAATCTTCATGTTATCTTCATTTGGTCTTTCTCACAATTCTCTGTAAAAGACTCTCCCTCATCCATTCTCTTTCCTGTGGATCTCCCAGTGGTGCTCTGAGATCCCCAAACCCTTGTCAGAGGAAGGGAATCCAGACAAACCACACCTTCAGCCCAGATTCTCTGGGAATAAACACATAAAAAGCAATAGGAAAGAATTGGGGTATTTGCCTAAAATCTGGTCTCGTAGTTTAAGGCTTTGGTGCTTAACTCCATTTTATGGAAGCCTTTGTGTTTCCTTTGAAACACACTCTCTGCCTTCTAAGCTGAAAAGGGGGTTTGTGCTGAGCTTTTTCAGGAAGGAAGGTGTGCTCGGTAGGGTGTATGAGAACAATTAAAACAACATTGTGAGCCTGACAGCTTCCAACTCCAGGAGTTGGTTATTAACTACTCAAAGCTTGAAATGCCAAATATGTGTACGTGGGTGGTTATGATTTCTCTCTTTTTCTCCCTCATCCTACTCCCCCTCTCTCTGCCTCTCTCCTCTCTCATACTTGCTAAGCATCAGCAATTGGGTACCCTCCCCAGAGAGCAGTATAGAAAAGAAACATCTCTAGCATAGTTGTCCTCCTTATAGTTGAGTGAAAATAATACAAGTGATATAAAAGGAACATGAAGTAATAATGTGCGCATTACACCCACTGTAAACCAATTCATTCTTAAGCCTTTTTAATGGAAGGGATAGGAAAATGCTGTTCCTGCTGATGTTCAGGTGTGAGACGAGAGGAATGGAAGCATACGGTCATTTCCCTAAGGTGGCTCAGGGAATCTCTGGTGCAAACAGGACTTTAGTAACAATTAGCACTGAAGTCCTGACAGTCCTTGACACTGCCAACCCTCAGCCTCTGGAGATGGACACCCCTTTTCATCATGAGAAATCCTGCTTCCCCCATCACACACACACACACACACACACACACACACAAAGAAGCAGGAAACTTTGCTTCTTCTTGGACGCTGTCTTTTACAATACAACCAGTATATTTCGATAAAACACGTCAGAGACACGTTCACTGAGATAAGGAAAGTCCTGGAAATGTGCATAAAAGATTTATCCCATCTCTCTGGGGATTTCCCTGCACCAGACCTGAATTCTAGGGGCCACAGCCCACAGTTATGTCACTTGGAAATGAAATGAAATTTGAGGTTTTAAATAGTGAGTGTGGCAATGAAGGTAGACTATAAGGTAAACAGATTTATAGTTACAGAAAACTGAAACAAACATAAAATAAGAAATGTGAGAATAAAATTAATGAGTATCTGGATCAGGTATTGAGGGAATAAGCTTAGATGGAACATGTTTCCGATAATAAACTAAATTTAGGCAGTAATTAGTACCAGATAGTATTAACTGTGTTTCTAACTGCTCAAGGATTTTAGTCAATTATAAAAGTATAACAGTTCTTCCAGAACATGCTTGAACTTTGGAACTTTTCTGACTTGATCAGCCTTTGTTCCAACAAAGGCCTTAGCACAGAATTAACCTTTGAGACCCTTCTCAGGACTTTCCAAGGAAAATGGGAAATAAGTGTCAGCTGGTGTTTAAGGAACACCCCCTCCTGGGGCACTTTTTAACTATACAAAAAATCTTTAAACCGAAGGGCAGACGTACTGAGCATGGAATTTTAGGTATCAGCCAATAGGTAAGGCAAGACTTCTTTCTGACTCCAACTGTACTATGATATTGGCAGCCTACGAATTAGAGTTAAAATGAGAGACAATGTCTTTTAATTCACACTGTCAATTTTCTCTTTTAATGAGTGCATGTAGACAATTTCTACTTAATATAATTATTGGTATTTTAAAATTTGTCTCCCATTTCATTTTTTGGGGTTTCTGTTTGTTCTCTTTTGCACTTCACTGGTTTCATTTTTTCCTACCTTCCTATGGGTTACCTGAACATGTTTTCAGAAGTCCATTTTGATTTGTTCATAATGTTTTGAGTGTATCTCCTTATGTTGTATTGTTGCATTTGGCAAAAGCTGTTATTTTGAATTGGCTTTCTACACACATATTCTCTGTACATTTGTCTCTAAGAATTATATCCGTTTTTGTAAAGCTTGATTTGAGAATGACCTCGGACAATAATATAAACAGTCTAAAAATATATAGGGGATTATAGGCCTCCTTGGTGGCCTTGGGGTTAAATTTCAATGCTTCCACCTCCACAGCCCACCAAGACAATGGTCTGAGTTTGATCCCAGGCAAGAGAGCTAACCCACATGGCACAACAGATCTCTCCTGTCTTGCTTGCTAGTCAACTTAGCAGTGTATTTCAGTAGATCTGGCAGTTCTGATCCCCACTCTGTCTCTTGTGAATTCTGTCACCGCCCCCCACTTCTGGCCTACATCCCAGTTCTTCTTCACAAAAATAAATTTTAAAAAATCTTTTAAAAAATATGTATAGGGGATTAAATTAAAGAAAAAATAGAGAAGCAATCGAATGTTTATTTTGTGTTCAACAAACTGCAATTTGGGGTGCGCAGTTTCAGGTAGAAAGCTAAAATGTGCCCCAAGAAGTGGTAGAAGTTGGGGATTTATGGGGAAAAGAGGAAGATGAGGTAAGTGATTAAATCAAAGAGTTGATTAACGTTAACAAACAGACTATTCTAGAAAAACTAGGGTGCAGGTCAGAGGTGAAGGGGTGAGAGGATTCATCAGAGACAAACTGCGGGAGCAAAACAGGCAGATTTTACTGAAATACACTGTTGAAGGGAGCAGCAGGGGAAACAGGAGAGGTCCTCTGTACCACATATAGGTCAGCTCCCTGGTCAGGGATTGAGCTCAGATTGTAGAGGTGACTTAACCCCTAGACCATCAGGGAGGCCCAAGCTCACACTATTCTTGACTCTACATAATTGGTTACTGATTCTATCCTTTGGTAAAAAGAAGTCCATAATCAGTTCTCCTGATCCAGATGACTTCTCAAACAATTGTTTGTGGAGTGATTTCTTAAAATAAATTGCTTTTCCACCCAGTCCAAAAGTCTTTGTCCCAATTCAAAGGTCTTTGTCCCTGTTCAGATGAGACGGGCCATGCAATTTCTCTGTAGTGGTTCCCAAGCTCCATTTTGAAAATGGCGTCACAGATGTCAACTTCTCAAAATGTGCACACATACAAGGATGACGTTTCAGCCATCACTAATTAGAGCAAAAAAATAAGTAAATAAATCATAGCACTATAATTGTTTGATAGGAAACTATTAAAGGAAGTAAGTTATGGACATGTGGTCATATAAAAAAGATGTAGATAAATATTTATGGACATGAAAGGTGAAAAAATTGTTGGGGGAGAAACAGATGGCACACTATTTCCCATAGGACAGTGTTTCTATTAAAAATGATATATATTTATATATTTATCCATTTGTAGATATATGGACCAAAATATTACCAATACCTCTGAATTGAAGGATTATGGATTTTTCCGTTTTATGACCACTTCTGATTTTTTAAAAATGGCAAATTATTTTATCTTTCTACAAAGGTTTATTTTTTCAAATATAGGATACTACACATAAAAATGTTATTTTTATTTAGAATGAAACCCAAATGACCACAGTTCCTTTTGCCTCCTAAAGTAAAGAAAGATTCATGAGCAGCTTAATCATTCATCCATCATTTCTGACTCCCATGTTCCAGGTGTCGAGTAAAGGAATCCAAGCTAAACAAAGCTGTGTTGCATCCCTGTTCCTCCATAAAGAGCATGAGAAATTTCCATGATTCCTGGCTACCAGGCTGAGTCTCCAAAGGAGGTAAGCTACTGTAGTTCCCTTTCTCGGTAGACACAGGTTGGCAAACAAGAAATTCTTTGGGGACAGTTCTTACATCTCTAGGGTCACTTGCTTGGGTTCCTGCTGTTATTGGCCACTGGGGCAGTCTGTGACACTTTAAAATTAGTTACTGACACAGATTCTTAAAAGCATAGTCCAGTATATAAAAAGTAAGTTCTGAGAAACAAAGTCACGTCAGCCTGAAAACCCAGTTTGGAAGCTGAGGAGCAGTGGACAACAGTTTACATAACAGTTGTCTTTGTTCCTCTAACCATATGTGACCTTTCCACTCCTTCCTGCTGACACCATCCCCAACAGAAAACAACAATCTGTTTAGCCCAGTGTACCTCCTTCCCTCCTGAGCCTTGATGGAGAATAAAAACAGCAGCTGCAAGACTTTTACTTCATGTAAATACTTTATTTACTTTTGTATTTAATTTATGCATCTGTCCATGTTTGCACAGCTGTTTGATGTCCATGGACCCATAGATTAACCTTTACTGATTTTCTCTATCTTAAATTTTAAGCATTGAGAAATAGAAAGGACACTCCATTCGTTTTTCTTTGCCTACCTATAGAATGGTCCAGTACAGACAAAAGCGTAATTAAGAAGGATTGAAACTTAGCCATCTCCTCAAAGATCTTTCTCTCTTGGTTAAAAAAAAAAAAAAAAAAAAGCCCAAATTTCCTGACCCATTGGGAAAAATATAATAATTGACTTTGTTTTCCCTGTAAAAAGGACTCCACTATATCAAAGTAACACTGAAGAGGTTTTTGTCTTCCTGGAAAAGTGCACCAGAGAATTTGAGGAGGGAAAGAATGTATAAGAGCTAGACAGGCAGCAGGGTTACTAATTATGGAATGGGCTTGATGGAAAAATTGCTCCGTTATTAAGGTTCACTTGCCCATCGAGAAAGGATTTGGCATATGAAACGCCAAAGCTTACCTGAGTACCAGTACTTGACAGTGCATTTATTTTTGATCTAATCTTCTTGTGGGCATTGGCACATGACAGCCAAGAACACAGGTAGAGTTACAGAGGCTGTCCTGGAAATGCAAATATGCAATAGCAGAGGGGATTAGGAAGGGTGGAAAAGGTTGCTTTCTCCTGCAATACAGAACAGAATTTTTAAATAAAAATTCTTGTCCCGTTTTGTGTGACCTGGCATCAGCACATTTATTTTTAAAAAGGTAGATAGTAAAGATCAAGTACAGGTTGAATTTCAGCTAGAATTTGAATTTCTCTGTGCCTCAGTTTCTCTCAAAGTTAATAGTGCCTCCTACTTGCTGATAAATCCTTAGTTTTTCCTTTGAAATGTGCTCCAAGAAGCACAGAAAACTCAAATTACCTAAATTGTCATTTTCTCAGCTGTTCTGCTCTGTCTTTTCTATTGCAGGATTCTTTAATGAAACTTTCTGTTGCCATGAGTCACTTGGTTGCTGTTATTTTTTGGTTAAAATCCATCAAGAACTAAAGAGAAATACATTTTTTTGAGAAATACTTTTAAAATTAGATCATGACCCAGGAAAGAAGGAGTGAACAAGTAAGTTTGAGTCTGTTATCGGCTCTGCTTGAGACTGGCCTTTTATATCACTCTGAGGAGTAATACTGTTAGTTTTCAGCATGAAATACGTAAGAGAAAAAATTGAGTGGGGAGCAGGGGAATGATATTTTGATAGAAGTTTTTATTGTTTTGTCTGATATATTATGGCCCCTAACCCTCTGTATTTCCAGGGATTATCCATACTTAAAAGTTAAATACAAAATAACTTCCATTGCCAAGGGCAAGTGATTTAAAAAAAAAAAAATAAATACAATCTATCACTGTCCTAGGAAGCCTCCTACTTCTCTACTGCACTAAGTTTAAGAAACATAGGTAAGTTCTCCACAAATGTGAATTTCCAACGGAGCACGAAAACACAGATGTTTTAGACCTTCTGAGATGCGTTAAGTTCTGGAAACTGGAAGCCATAAAGACAAAATCGTGGGAGGAGAATTGCAGGGAGCACCCTGGGAAAAACCAGCCCTGGAGTTGAATGACCTCTCTTTGATCTCCAGCTTTCCCAAGTCACTTTCTCATGCACTTCCTCAACACTGGTTTCAGTTCTTTAGATCTAATAAAAGGCTTTGGGGTTGGGAGTATCACCAAGTGTCTGAGTAGGGTGCTGATTCAGGCTGAGCTCTGAGGGTTAAGTGGAGCACTCAGCATGTTTAGCAGTAAAATGTGGTGTGTGTGCGTGTGTGTTCTCATGAGAAGTAGCTGAACATCTCACCACTGTCACAGCCACCAACAGAAGATTTAGCTTCTTCCAAGTCACCTCAATGCAACATACAACCTAGATAATGTGGCAGGTTGCTGGAGATATACAGCTTTCAAAAGTCTGATGATTCTATTTCCCTCCCAAATATATGACTGCTCCTTAAGAAACTCATATATAGAATGTTAAATTTTTGTATCTTAATTCTTTTATGAATGTCCACATAATTTTGCTTGATGAGAAGCAGAATTAATTCTTTACACATGGGCCTGCCCTGGTGGTGCAGTGGGTTAAGCAATGCACTATGGAGCAAACCGCAACCACTGCAGCACGAGTTCGATCCCTGCTGCCGGCCAGGGAGGGGACCCACATGGCGTAGCAGACTTCTCCTGCTGTACCCGCTGCTCCCCTCAGCAGTGTGTTTCAGTCAGTCTGCCTGTTCTGTTCCCGGCTCTGTCTCTGGTGGGTGCTCTCACCCTCCCCCCACTTCTGGCCTGTACCCCAGTTCTTGTATGCATAAAAAATTAAATCTTTTTAAAAAAATAATACTTTATACAAAAGCTCGCAGGTCAATCCCTCTCATTTCTTTGTGTCAGTTTACCTCTGACTGCGAAATGAATTGTGTGTTGTTCATCATGATGCAGTGAGGAATGGAGCTGATTTATTTGGGTGACTATTGTTTTGCTACCTCAGAACATCATTTTCTGACTGTTTTAGAAATGTTGAGTGAATTTCATGTTTCTCTAGTTGTATTCTAAAAATATCTTTTTGGGGCCTCCCTGGTGGCGCTGTGGGTTAAGTAACACACTATGAAGCAAACCGCAGCCACTGAAGCACGAGTTCGATCCCTGCTGGCGGCCAGGGAGGGGACCCATATGGCTCAGCAGACCTCTCCTGCCTTGCCCGCTGCTCCCCTCAGCAGTGTGTTTCAGTCAGTCTGCCTGTTCTGCTCCCCACTCTGTCTCTGGTGAATCCTCTCACCTCCCATGACTCTGGCCTGTACCCCAGCTCGTGTACCACAAATAGATAAATCTTTAAAATAAAAAAAAAATATATCTTTCTTCCTCCTTTTCAAAATGTTAGATAAAGGTGTTTGAAAATCATCTTGATGATTCCTAAGTGAGTGATCAGACCCATTTTATAGATGGAAACAAAGAGATGTTAACTGATTTGTTCAGATTACATATGGGGTAAGACAGAGTGAAAGGGAGAGCTAGCAGCTCCCGGAAATCACCATATTTATTTCCAAGATGTTGATTATTTCAGTTGGGAATGAGAAGGTACTTTATATAATTTGGCTTTAATTTCTTTAACTTCTACCTATCAAACCCTAATTGCAAGGTTATGTTACAGGGCAACCCTAATATAAAATGGGTTTGCCTGACTGGGTCCTCACCCGCGCGCTCAAACGGCACTTATAATGCCCCAACTGCAGGCACACACAACAAAGGTTAATAAAGGATTTTATTTACAAGGGAAGGAGAAATAGCGTAGTGAATAACACAAGGGGAAGAGAGGGATACAGATCTGTAAATATCCTACCAGTTCCTTGGAGCTGGAACCCAACGGTGTGCTGAGAGCTGACTCCCCAGAAAAAAGGGCCCCCCAAGGCCCACGTGTCTGCTTTTATATTCAGCCTGGCTGCTCAACTCCACTTTTAGGTCCCAGTGATTTGCTCTTGGATAATGACCTTATGGGATTTGTAGTCCTTGGATTTTGTAGGTCTGGAATGGGGGTCGAAGTCCATAACCTATTTGTATAATCCATTCAGGAGGGTCTTTCCCCCTAACAATTAGACTATGATTTTGCCTTAGAAGCATTAAATTCCTTAACTTAATATGTACCCCTCTGTGATGAATATTGATATTTTCTTACACTTTCACTATAATTTATTTTGATTGGATTTTCACTGAATTGAAAATTACAAATTTTATAATTTGTGATTGTCCCCACTTGTAATAAGTATAAAGGCACTGGATGGCAATCAGCAATAGCAGAAAATAAATGAGCACACACATTCTGTACTCTGATAGTGTCTGTTTATTCATTCATTTGGCAGTGTGGATACAATACATGTGAATAAACCACATCCCTGCCCTCACGAAAGTTACATTAGTAAGATGGGCAAATAAACAATTGCTCCATATAATCAACTTAGTGATGAATGCTCTAAAAAATTCCATTAAGGGACTGAGGTGATGGTGCACTGGTGAGATGGTGATGGGGAATACATAGGGATTACAATTGATGGCAAGTATATGTAAATTTAAAAATATTTTATATTAATAAAAAAATTACATTAAGGGCAAAGAGAAGGCAAAACTAGATAGTGGTTGAGAACTTTAACTTAAAAGGCAGAAGGAGCATAGAACACGGGAGGGTCTGCAGTAAGATGAATCATGCTATCTTACTAATGTCTTAAAAGAAATTCTCTAGTTGCTGAGTAGATCAAGGAGGGGGAAGAAGGAAGCAGGGAAGAGATTACAGGGAGCAGATGTAGGTGTTAGTGGTTAGGAGGGAGGGAAGTGTTTTGAAGGTAGAACTGGAAGGATTTAAGGCTAAGGTGATTATAGTGTTAGAAAGAGATGTTTTTGTTCTGAGAGGTAAATGGAAAAAATTTTGGTTTTGATTAAATGCTGAAAATCAACAGTTTTGTTTTGGAAGCATTAAGTTTGAGATACCCAAGTGGAGATGGATGGCAGCTGGGTGTATGCAATTGGATCCTGGGGAGAAGTCGGATTAAAAATATACATCAGTGAGTGGAGGATACTTATAAGCCAAAGGCTTGAGGAGCTGCCTGGGGAGGCAGTATAGACAGAAAATGGGCAGGGCCAAGGTCAGAGCCCTGGGGCAGTCAACATTTGCAATTCTAGCCTACAACCTAATGGAGGAAATAGCAAAGGAGCTATTACCTAAAATGTCATTCAAGTTGAAAGTCTGGAAAAATATCTTTGTGGGTGAACAACCAAAAGTTCTAAATTATACTAATAGAGGCTAATGAACCAAAATGTGACCACGAGAGAAGATGGAAAAAATATCATTTCAATGAATGCCTTGGAGTGGAGCGGGGGTTGTCATATCCCAGGGAGCAAAACTACTGCCAGCTTCCTAAAATGTTGCTTGGAGTATTTTTTGTGATAAAGGGTTCAGAGTCTAGAGAGGTTATTCCAGGGGCATCCGTATTAGCTAGGCGAAAGCTACACCTAGACAACACACCTTTTTCAAAAATCTAGTTCAGTATTATGGGGACACAATATGGAGCTGGCCCTCAGGCCAGGGGAGAAAATAAAAAAAGAGCATGACAAATGCTACTTTAGGAAAATTCTCTATTAAATCTGGCCCTCTTTCAGCAACTCATTTTTCTCAAGACAGTCGTTGAGCGTTCAATTGGGGATGAAAATAAGCTGCTTCTCTCTCCCATGCTCAATTCCCAGGTCTCTCTAAAGCTCAAGGTTAGGTTAAGTGTTGCAGTCATCTGTGTAGCTGGCCTCCTTGCTGGCTCCACTCGTCTGCACCATGACGTGGCTTCAGTGCCCGGAGGGGACTGCAGTGCAACAGATCGTGATGCCAGGAGTCAGCCCAGATGCTACCGCCCTGAAGACAGTGCCAAGGCCAAGAAAGGAGGCCAGGACAAAACCTCCAACAACTTCAGACAAAGAGGAATTTGCCTCCCTTCCACCCTACTCCTCACCTAGGGAATACTGAATCAAAGCCTAACAACATAGATAACGAACATTATTTTATAGCTGGGCAGCCTTTTTCTTCTTTAGGGAATGTTGCAACCTTGGGGACTTCTGTATGGAGACTCTAAGCCTGCCACTAGGACAGAAGTAATTGGTTACACACTCCTGAAACACTGGATTCAGATGATTGCACAGTTGCCCAGAAATCACAATCTTCAGTTTATCTGCAGGTTTAGCAATGATCACTAAGTCATGGAATTTCTGAATACTTTTTAGGAGAGAAAGTGCTGACTCAGAATGAGAGTAAGGAGCATCAGCAGCCTTGAGCTTGCTCAAACCTCTGACATTTGGAGTACACACATGGAATCCATTTGTTCTTTCTCTGTACTAGATATAACACAAATGGGGCGGGGGTGGGGATAGTTACCAAAATGTTTTGAGACTCTGAAGTATCTGTGTCATCCAACATATGCATATCCTAGTTCCTTCCTATATTATTCACCTCCACTAGCTGAGCATAAACCAGTTAACATTCAGCCACTGCAGCTAATTTTGGGGTGTGATGGTAAAACTCTGGAATGTGAAGGTTTTCTGAAAAGAACAGAGTATCATGATCTTCACTGAGAGCAATAAAGCCTTGGGCAGAACTTGCTTTCCATGGTGACGTGGTCACTTGTTTACTGTCCCATATGACTTCTCGGACATCACCAGAGCCTTTGTATCTTTTGCTAACCAATCCGAATCCCTCTCTGAGTGCGCTGACAAATGTGGTTCTCTGTGGCCAAATGCTGAACCCATGGAATTGCCACAGGTTGTAGAAAGAGTTAAAAATTAAACTATGGGGGCCCGCCCTGGTGGCGCAGTGGGTTAAGCATCATTGCACTATGAAGCAAACTGCAGCCACTGCAGCAAGAGTTCGATCCCTGCCACCGGCCAGGGAGGTGACCACGTGGCATAGCAGACCTCTCCTGCCTCGCCCACTGCTCCCCTCAGCAGTGTGTTTCTGTCAATCTGCCTGTTCTGTGTCCTGCTCTGTCTGGTGGATTCTCTCACCACCCCCACATCTCTGGCCTGTACCCCAGTGCTTGTATGCATAAATAAATAAATCTTTAAAAAAAATTAAACTATGGGTTTATGTTGAAGGTGAAGATAAACGGTTTTCTTCATTAACCTGGCTGTTTCTCCAGCACTTAGGAGAACCCCTTAAGATCTTTATGGCTCCTAAGTGCACCAGTTTCCAGTAGCAGGCCATGGCACCAGGTCATATCTGTTAAAGCAAGTCTCTTTAAATAAGTGTTCCCATCCTAGTTTGTGTGTCTAGGCAAATCATCTTCTTTAAAGAATCTTGGTCTTTAAAGAAACTTTGGCTATGCTGAGGCTGGCAAGAGTGGGATTATTATACATTATACATTATTATACTCCCTAATTTCTCTCCAGGATATGGTGAAATCCTGTTTCATGTACATGTCCTTGAAATTCTGCTAAGTGTGGTCAAGGCCATGTTTTATATTCAGTGACTCCCAGTGAAATGACTAAATGCTGAGTGGACCTGAAGTACTGCAGTGACATTAGTGTGATGCAGTATTTGGCATCTGTAGGTTTGAGGACTGAGTTACATTAAGTAGGTTAACCACCTCCAGTCAATTCCCTTCCCCCCCCATTTAAATACCAAATGAGTGGGGAGGAGTGAAAAATACACTTATATAAGAAAAAAGCTGAAAACACAAACGATTGTTTGCAGAAGGTTGTTTGCATGTGTAAGTACCAAATATCTTTAACAAAAGGAACAGGGGAAGAACCGAGGCAGTGGCAATCACAGGTAGGGGTTCCCGTGAGCTCCTTCTTGTCTCCAAAATCTTTCAGTCTAGTCACGCACCTTCAGGTTTGCTGCACTTTCACCCTTTCTTGTCCTTCCTCTGCCCTGTCATGTCACTTCCAATCTCCTGGTCCATAACTCTGCATAAAGAAGCCAACTGAAGGAACTTTTAGGCCCCCACTATTGCATTTGCAAATAATAGCCGGATGCGAGTTTTTAGACCAAAATGTGCAAGAGATGAAGAGAGTCTAGGAGCTTCCTGACTTAGGGGACGCACCCTCTCCTCCAGCGCGGTGACAGCATTCAGGGGTCAGCTGAGAGTGGAGGGGTGCGGCTGCCGTAGTCTCTTAGGATGTCTCTTCCTGGTATTAGTGCAGCTGCGGCAGGTTTTTATTTTTGCAGCACAGCAAAATGCAGAAGGCCAAGGCAAGAGATTCCGCTGGAACCCCAAAGGCAGCCTTTCAACCCCCCTCCCAACTCTCCCGGCCACCGTGGCGCCCCCAGCCCAATAGGGTTGGTCAAGCGCCCCTCGCCTCCCCCGCCCCGCAGTGCACGTGCGCCACCCGGACAACAGCAGGCGAGGCCCAGGCGCGCCCCCGCCTCCCTCGGCCGCGCGCGCGCTCAGCCCGCCCTCCTCGCGCGTGCTCGTGCCCGCGACCGCGGCGGCGCGCCCCTTCTCCCCGCTGCGGGCGTCTCGGGTGCAGGAGGAGGCGGAGCGGAGGAGGCGGAGCGGAGGAGGCGGAGGCTGGGCCGGCGGCGGGCTCCGGCGGGGCGCGCGCCGGCGAGCGGGGCGGGGGCGCTGCGGGGGTGGCCCGAAAGCGTCGGGGTGAGGGGCTCCAGAGCTGGCGGATCGCGTACCCGGAGCCGACTCCGCCGGGGAGGGCCAGCTCGGTGGAGTCGGGGGTGGGGACTTTGAGGCCGCGGCCGGGCGCCCGGCGTCCCCGCCCCCGAGCCTGACGGGGCGGCGAGGCGGGATGAGGCGCTGGCGCTGGGGGCGCCCGGCCGAGCCCCCGCGGCTGCCCTCCGCGGCCAGGCGTTAGGCTCGGCGGCGCGGGCGGTGCTCGGCGGCGGCGGAGGAGGAGGACGGCGTCGGGCCCGGCGCCCGTGGAGGGCAGACACGGAGCGGCGATCGGGGCGCAGCGACGCCGCGGCGGCGCGGCGGGGCCGCGGGGCTCGGTAAGGCGGGGGCGCGGGAGGGCCGGGGGCGCCGGTGACGTGGGCAGGCGCCGCAGGGCAGGCTGTGGGGGCCTTGCTTTCCCTTTTTGGAGAAATTCTTTTGCAAGTAAACGTTTTAGATCGTGTGTTCTTAGTAGACCATCTCGGGTTTCCCCCGGACACCGCCCCCCCTCCCCCCCGGACTGATCTCCCCAGCTTGCCGGGGTGGACGGTGCTTCGGGCCGACCGCCTCGCGCTTTCGCATCTCCCTTTTGGGCCCCGGCAGACGAGGGATCTTACGGATTTCTGGCCTGCTGCAGTGTTCCCCGCCTCAAGCTCAAGTCAAGCGAGAGCCGCGACTCCCAGGCAATGGCAGGGGGGGTCCGGGAATCGCGCAGGAGGAGCGGCCCGCGAGCGCTTCCCTCCGCTGCCTGTGGCCACCTCGCGGTGCCCGCCCCCGGGTGCGTGGGGCAGGCGGGCGAGATGGCTCTGCTCGCAGGAACCTCGGTGGAGTTTTCCCTCTCATCTTTCTAATGGACGGAATTTGCAGTTACAGATTGGACGGTGACCTCTCCCCCCGCCATCCCCGTGTGGTGCCTTTCTCATTTTGTTGACTTGGATAAATGTTTATGTTGAAGAGTTCCGCAAACGGATACCAGAAACGGTGGGGAGAGAAAGTCAAACCTGATTTCTTAGCTTTAGTCTACGTGTGGACCCCTGATAACTTCATCTTCTGTTACTCAAGCTTAAAGAGGGAGAAGGGAAGTAGACCCACGGCAGGATGCTCAGGATGAAGTTTAATAGTTATCTCTTGGAAAATAGAATTTGGATAATTATAATTTTGATTCACATGCAGAATGGCAATCCGCTTTTAACATGCTTGGGGCGCTGCATGATGCTACACGGATAGCTGGCAGCTGGGCCACTTTGCATTGTTGTCAGCATCTCTTTTATTTTCCATCCTTTCAGAGTTTTATTTGGCACAGATTTCGACCTTTGAAATCAGTCTGAATGGGAATAACTTTAATACATCGGTGGCTTTGGTAAAACGTCTATATTCGTTTTTCTGTTGGGAGAAGAAGAAAACATATGGTGTGAGATTATTACAGTGACTGTCTTAGAGTCCCGAAAATGTGCTAGTTTGATTCAGTATTTAGATTGTGTTGTAATCATTTTGGGTAGTGATGACTGCGATTCATTAATGTACTTTTCCTTATTGGGAAATTGGAGTCTTTCTAAACTCGGAATCTTGACATTTGTTCTTTAGACCTGAGAGTGAAAGAAATGGAAGCTTTCCTTGATGTTACAGTATGACCTCAAAGTTTTCATCGACTCTGGTGTGAACTCTTTTTATTGCAACTACTTGTACATATGGGGCATTATGATGTTGTAATTTCCGTTTTCAAGAGTATCTGGAATTTACTTCCTTCCAAAAATTGGGTCTGTGGTATTGGTTTATAGATCAGGTCTCCAGGATGGTGTGAGGTTGGAACTGTGCTCAAGCCAGCTATCCTTATGCCATCATCCCTATAGCAGTTCAAGGAATAAAGCAGCACTTTGGACAGAGACTTGTCCAGCTTTAGCTGGGGTGAAACCCATTTTACTATATGGTCTCGCGCTTGAGGTGGGTGATAGAGTTTAAGTGGGCCAGAGAGCAAATGTTACTTGGGAGAACCTTCTTTGGTTATATAACTATTTTGTTCTCTAGGGAGAGACTAAGAAGCAGCAAGACAGGCTCAACTGTCATTGGAGTCTTTGATGCTGGTTTGGATTCCAGTAGTTATGTTCCTTTTATTTTCCTATCCCAGCCCCCACATCATTTTACAGTCACCAGAAGCTATTCTGCACTTGGACCGAGACTTTAATGACAATACATTCATCTTCATTTCTCTCTTTTGCTCTTATTCTCCCTTTACAAGACTAATTTAGCAGTGTTTTCCCTCTCCAAGCTGGCCTGGGTGCATTGTCTGCAGAGTATATATAGATTCACTGTTGACTGTAGATGATTTTAACAAATGTCGAGGACTAACAACTGTTTACTTTGGAAGACTGGTAGCAGAAGAAATATGGAAGGAGCTGAACATTGTCCATTTTATATATATATATTTTTTGAGATTTTATTTATTTCTGCATACAAGCACTGGGGTACAGGCTGGAGGTGTGGGGGTGAGAGGAGACAGAGTGGGGAGACAGAGACTGAGTGGGGAGCAGAACAGCCAGATTAACTGAAACACACTGCTGAGGGGAGCAGCGGGCGAGGCAGGAGAGGTCTGCTGCACCATGTGGGTCCTCTCCCTGGTAGGCAGCAGGGATCGAACTCGTGCTGCAGTGGCTGCCTCATAGTGCGTTGCTTAACCCACCGCGCCACCAGGGAGGGCCCCTGTCCATTATATTTTAATGGTTATATTTCTATGTTGTATTTTAAAGATGATGACTAATTTCAGGAATTTTGGGGATTTAACCCATTCACATGAAATCTGATGTCCATGGAAGTAGTTAAGAGACAGCAAAGACTTGAAATCAGGTCATGGTTGTAGTTCTGCTTAACAGCTCTGTGGCATGATACCTCTTTGGGCAGGTTATTTACATTTATGAGTTTGTGTTTCTTATGTATAAGACAGCATGCGTCAAGTCTTGCATTGTATTCCTTACAGACTTGTGAGGACTGGATGAGAGAAAGGATATGAAAATGCTTTGTAAAACTTCTATACATGTGAGATATACTGTCATCACATTTAAGCTTAGTATTTAATAGCTTTAAATATTTTAACTATCAATTTAAATGTATATAAGTAATAAATGTTAGATCTCTTCTAGTTCCAAAATTTTGTGTTTATGTCCCATTCTTAGGAGATCCCTGTGTAGTGTGTACAGTTTTGGGCTATTTGGGATATTCGGTTGTTCCGGGACGTACGTCAAATTTATTGAGATTTTGAGCTTCTTTGAAGTTTCGGTTCAAGATATCAAAGGTGGTAACATGTTAGGATTTGTGAGATGAGCTATTGAGTTAAAAAAAAAATTGCATTTGTCTTATTGAGGACAGAGTTGGAAAATTCAGCCTGTAGGCTGAGTCTGGTTCACAGTTCATTTTTTTCTATGATCTGTGAGCGAAGAATGACTTAAAATATTTTAAATGGTTGAAAAAACCAAAGAAGACTATTTAATGACATGTGCTAGTTGTATAAAATTCCAGTATCATTTTCTATAAGTAAAGTTTTATTGGAACACTCTCATTGTTTATGCACTGTCTATGACTGTGTTGGCGATAAAATAGCAGAGTTCTTGCAACAGAGACAGTATAGCCTACAATAACTAAAATATTTATTATCTGGCTTTTTACAGAAAATGTTTGCTAACCCCAGATTTAGGACTTAAATTTGCTTTACTTTTTTTAAAAAAAAGATTTATTTTATTTATGCATACAGGAGCTGGGTTGTAAGGCTAGAGGTTTAGGGGGGTGATAGGATTCACCAGAGACAGTGGGAAGCAGAGCAGGCAGGTTGACTGAAATACACTGCTGAGGGGAGCAGCTGGGAAGACAGGAGAGGTCTGCTTCCCTATGTGGGTCATCTCCTGGGCTGGGCATTGAACTTCTGCTTCCTGCTGCAGTGGCTGCTGATAACTTCTGCTACAGATAGACTTAACCCCTTGTGCCACCAGGGAGCCCCAACTTTTGCTTTGCTTAACTAGCACAAGCATTATTTCTGATTATAGCATTGTACTGATTTCTAAACAATTTTAACTTGTTTTAAAAATTTTAATTTTTATCTGACTTTTGTTTTGGAGCCTGATAGGCTCATATTGGAATGTTAGCATGTGAGATTAATAAACTGTGGATAAACTTAACTGGTAGGTCCCTGAGTTTTCTTCTTTATGGTCAGAAAATAGCAATTGGATTTGTTTTGACTGTGATTAAATTTAATGATACATGTCAGAACCTCATACTATATAAGTATGTATTAAGTGTTCAATAGATGATAGATGAGAATTACAAATTGAAATCCAAATGGTAAGCCTAAAATCTCATACATTGCCTTTGTCTCAGTATTACAGAGTTCTTCTCCTCAGTGGTATGATACTTGTTATCAGGTTTTCTTCTTGTTCTGTACTAAAACCATTATTTTAGTTAACAACTGATATATAACTGGATAAGTTTCCCATCTGTTGTACTCTATTTTGTTAAGCACATATTTAGATTATTTTTTTCTTTTTTTTTTTTTAAGATTTATTTATTTATGCATACAAGCACTGGGGTACAGGCCAGAGGTGTGGGGGGTGAGAGGATTCACCACAGAGAGAGGGGAGCAGAACAGGCAGATCAACGGAAGTACACTGCTGAGGGGAGCAGCGGGCACAGCAGGAGAGGTCTGCTGCTCCATGTGGGTCCCCTCCCTGGCAGGCAGCAGGGATCGAACTCGTGCTGCAGTGGCTGCGGTTTGCTTCATAGTGCTGCTTCATAGTGCGTTGCTTAACCACTGCGCCACCAGGGAGGCCCCTGTTAAGCACATATTTAGATTATTAAGAATGGGTGGAAAGATAATTCTGCTCTATTTTTCAGAGATTCTGGCTCTTGATAATTTCCTGGTACTATTCTGTATTAAATTTAAATACCACTTCTATTTTGGTACTTTTTTGGGAGGAAGATATGTGAGAAAAATCTGTTTTAATTAGAACAGGGTTAGATAACTTTCTCTACATGTATATAATACTCTGTCTTCTTTATGATTTACATTAACAGCTCCTCTTCAAAACCGAAATAATAAAATTTATATCTTTCCCCCTAAAGATAGACCTAGTTTACTCTTTAGAAGCTTTGATATTAGCTGTGTTTTGAAGTATTTGGTTTAAATTATATTACAATTGTGAAATTGGATGCACTGCTCTACTTCAAGTGCTGGTTTATTTAACATTAATCCCAAACTAAGAGTGAGCAAATAAACAAAGGCCATTGTTCAGACTGAGTCAGACAAAATAGAATTGAGGTCATGGTGGCTCTTGTATCCTACAGATTGTGTAGTCCATGCTGGGAAGATAGTTAAATTCAGTGGGACCATCCAAGTAGATGTGGGGGGGATTTTAATGTTCCCCAGCTGTCCTTAGTGGAGCCATGGGAAGGAGGCAAAGGGATCCTCCAGAGAACCATAGGGCGGCAGCATCTGGAAAAGCAAAACTGCCCCTCAGAAAAGGTTGAGACCTAAGGAGGAACCATTATCATGATAAAGCAGGGAAAAGACAGTATAAAATGAAGTGTTTGGTTTAATTTATCATAATACATGAACCAGAACATAAAGAAACAAATGTTTCTTTATTCACATAGAAAATAGAATTCTGGTTTTCAGAAAGATCTTATTTATTTGATTTATAATCATAAATCGATTTGCTACCTTATTTTATACTGTGGATTATAGTACAGACTGATTTTTTTTTTTTAAGATTTATTTATTTATGCATACAAGCACCAGGGTACAGGCCAGAGGTGTGGGGGAGGGTGAGAGGATTCACCACAGACAGATCAGGGAGCAGAACAGGCAGATCAACAGAAGTACACTGCCGAGGGGAGCAGTGGGCCAGGCAGGAGAGGTCTGCTGTGCCATGTGGGTCCCCTCCCTGGCCGGCAGCAGGGATCGAACTCATGCTGCAGTGGCTGCGGTTTGCTTCATAGTGTGTTGCTTAACCCACTGCGCCACCAGGGAGGCCCAGTACAGATTGATATTAAAGATTGTGGAGATGGAGAGCAATGAGGGGAAAAGCATGTGTGACCCATGCGTTAATGGAGGTGTTATGATCTATCCACTTTGTCTCTAGAAAAGAGAGGTAGTGTAATCTGAGAGAGAATCCTAAAGAAATGTTCTATTCATTTGTCCTTACAAATAGTAAAATTGTTACTAACTGTGGTTGAGCCTTGTGATCTTGGTCAGGGCATTTACCTGCACTGTTTTTATTCCCTGTGTGTAATTACTTTTTCATTAGAGAGATGTGTGGTAGAGGATTCTTAAGATGAGTATCGTTTTCAAGAATTCTGAAGAACATATTATACCAGTATATCAAGCACAGATAAAAAGGTGAAGCAGTTGTAACAGAGAAAGGAAATTTGAACTTGAAGCCAGAGGACCTAGGTTCTTGTCTTGAGTCTTCAGTAAATAGTCTGACTTTGGAAAAGTACTTCATCTCTTTGAAGCTCACTTCCTTATATGTTGAACCAGGGGTCAGACTTAGCTGGCTCTATGATCCTTTCGTTTTGCTCCAAGATTCTACAATTCTCTGATTTATTTATTTTATAAATAGGGACTCTTAAGATTTATCCAGTTTTCATTTACCTTCTACTCATGGAGAACATGATAATCTTTACTAGTTGCTTCACATCCAGTGGTCTTCAGTCAGTAGCAGTCCTGGCTGTTGTAGGATGAGGGAAATCCAAATCTCTTATCAGCAAATTGAAAAGCACAGTATGTACCATGTATCTTGTACCATGCTGGATGTAGTGGAAAGTAGATATGAAAGAAGGTGGCGCTGAGTCTCTGCCCTCAGGAAGTATTCGTTTCATTAGGAAGAAAGATTAACTATATTATAGAAAAGAACATTTTAAAAGGGTAGGCCATGGACACTGGGATCCTCTGTAATCAGCCAGTCAAGGTCTTGAGATACTTTGTGGCCTTGAACATTTGTAAAACAAGTTTTGCAGACTCCCTGTAGTTCTGAAATTTGGTTATAAGCTCTTTGACAGAGAAGCAGCAGCTCTGAAGCAGCCTATCAGGTACAACCCATTTGAGAACTACTCAGTTCAGACCAGATTTTTGCACTCTGTGTGGAACAAAAAGGTTACTTTAATTTGCTGAAAATGTATTGATAGACAACCTATCTTTTGAAAAGTCAGCATGTAACAAGTGTCAGGAGATCAAAGTGTCCCTGCTTTTGAGTCGATATGTTTGTGTCCTGGATCATTCTTTTTGCCTTAAGTCCATCACTTCTGTAGTTATTTTCCTTTTTAAATGCTCATTCATTTTTTAAATGCTAATTTTTTAAAGATTTATTTTATTTATACATACAAGAGCTGGGTTGTAGGCTGAAGGTGCCCCGGGGGAAGTGAAAAGATTCACCAGAGACAGAGGTGCAGAAAAGGCAGATTGACTGAAATACACTGCTGAGGGGAGCAGCGGGCAAGACAGGAGAGGTCTGCTGCACCATGTGGGTCAGTTCCCTGCCTGGGGATTGAACTCCTGCTGCAGTGCATACTGATAATCCTGAGACTTAACCCTTTGCGCCACTTTTAATATGCGAGCATGCTTTGTATTATCTGCAGTAGTTATGATTAATCATTCACCAAATGCCATTCTCTGTATGCCTGCCTTTCTGTTATGTAATAGGACCCTCAAGTTTCATCTGGGCTTTTGTATGCCCAACTAGCATCTGTCTTACAGCTTGATAATGGCCAGATGATTAAATTTTGGCTGAATGGATGTGAGCAGAAGTGGTGTGTGAGATTTCTGGGTCACCACCTTGGAATGGAGGCTAGTTACCTTATACTTCTATCCCCTGTTCCCCCTGTGTGAAGAGAATAATATAATGCTGGTGCATGTTACTCAGCTTTGCAGGTGAGAGCAACACTTTAGGGGGAGATGGATCAATAAGATGGATCCTTGGATGATCTTGTGAAGGGAGCCAGCTACTAGCCATGGACTGCTCATTTTTCTCTGGGTGGTTAAGTGAGGGAAAAATAAAATTCTGTCTTGAGTCATTAATAATTTAACTGAAAAAAAATCACCTCTCTTAAACCACCTCACTCCATCAGGATTCCCTTTATTGCCCAGCTTCCTCCTTCCTTTTAACATTAAGTTTTCAAGAGTTTTTAGATATTTGGACTCTGCTTCTTCACTACCTAATTTTTCTTTAGCCTGATCTATTTGAGCTCCTATTCTGCTACTCCACTGAAACTGTTTTTAATTAGGGCTGCAGTGACCTGTGTTTTATAATCAGTTCAGTATCTGCATCTTACTGACCTCTCATCAGCATTTCACGTTGGCTACTTCCTCTCACCTCTTAGCTGCTCATTCTTTATGTCTGCTGGTCAGTTTAGCTCTACCCTGGTGGTCTCTCTCACCCATCTTAAAATTTGGAGTGTCTGTGGGCTCTCCTCAGGTAATTTCATCTATTTTCATGATTTCAAATACTGCTTATAGGCAGATGAGGTTTAAATTCCTCTCTCTACTATTGATTCTTCCCACCTTCCCCCTTGAAACTTAATAAATTCCGTTCCTCTACTTGGGTGTCTGGTAGACACCTCAAATGTGACATGAACAGAGCAGAACTATGGATTATTCTTTCATTTACTCTTCTCTCTGCCCCTTTCCCATCTTTACCCATCTCAGTAAGTGGCATCACATCTACCAAGTTGTGCAGGCCTAGTCCTTGGTGTCATCCTCCATTCTTTTCTCTTCTCATCTCATGTTAAGTCCTATCAACTTAAGAATATAAGTGGGGGGCCTCCCTGGTGGCGCAGTGGGTTAAGCAACGCACTATGAGGCAAACCACGACCACTGCAGCACGAGTTCAAACCCTGCTGCCGGCCAGGGGGGGGACCCACATGGTGCAGCAGACCTCTCCTGCTGTGCCCGCTGCTCCCCTCAGCAGTGTACTTCCGTTGATCTGCCT
>JAGFMF010011417.1:8647343-8724009 GCA_019455555.1 Galemys pyrenaicus
CGCTCTCTGTGGTGAATCCTCTCACCCCCCACACTTCTGACCTGTACCCCTGTGCTTGTATGCATAAATAAATAAATCTTTAAAAAAAAATAAAATGTTGATGTAAACATTTCAATGTATTTCCACTTTTCAGTGGTGGGGCAGTGCTGTTACACTACAGTGCAATTGTGATTTGTTGCTGGTGGGGAAATCGTTAATGTTTTGTTGTTGTTGCTACTTTCATTAACAAAATAGTTAGATATGAAAGTCTAATTGTGGGGTTCATTGTTGGCCACAATTCACAATTTCATTTTAAAGGAGTATTCATAGTAGGCATATTTGGACTTGAGAATATCTTTACTAGCGATTTTACCTTACATCTGTTTCTCTCTTCCTGTGCAACTTTTGAAAATGACCCTCTGACATTCTATCCTGACAATCAGTTTAGACCCTTGATTGGATATAAAATAAATTTCTCTGCTTTTAAGCAGAAAACTTCTAACAATAATGCTTGGACTACCTTCTTTGGCAGACTACATTATTTTTTGTTAATAAACCTCTGGTATAAACAATGTTATAAATTTGGCCTACTACTGAAATGTGACCTTTTCTCTTTTGCACCAAGGCTGAAATAATTTTTTCCTTCTCTTCCTGCTTGCTTCCAAAGCTTATTCATATATCTGTATTGTCTCAATCACATACTTTCTTGCTTCTAAATCCCATGCCATTTACAGACCTTTTCTATTGCCTTAAAATTAAACTCCAGTATTTTTGTCTTTTTCCTTTGTTTTGTCCATTCTTGGCTCTCTTGAATACTACAAATGGTGAATAAACATAGTAACTTCAGCTGCATTGTCTCACGATACTCTGGTTTAAAAACAAAAAGATAATTCATTTTAAAAAATGTTCCAGTTATAGGGAAAGTATTTCATTGTTAAATGATCTACTCTGCCTGAACACAGTTTTCTTAAGCAATTTTTCAAGTGCTGTAGTTTCAAAAACTTCCTTTGTCTAGAAGCATAATTCCTTTTCACTTTTTGCCCATGAGCTTTCGGATGAAGAGATGAGTTTGGAGATGGTATTGCCAGGGTTAGTTTTTTCATGACAAAGTGGTTTTGGGCCCGTCTGTTTGAGACACATTAAATATGTGGATTGAAAGGAGTATTCTTGGTGGGAGGGTAGTGAATATGAATCTCTGCACTTCCTATTTCTTTATACTTGGTAGTAGGAGCACACCTGTCTTCCTTTTTCTTACTCTGATAGACAGAATAGTAGTAATTGTATGATAAAAAAAAGTTATAGTGTGACCTCCAAACGTTTCAGAGCAGTCTTTCTAGTCATCTTTACAGATACTGTCAATATATTGAAATTATCTTTTGGAATATTATGAAAGTTTGAAAATTACTGAAGAAATATTTCTGGGCCACAGAATAGGAACTTTGGTTAGTTAACAATGTAATCTCTGCTGGTATGTGGGACTTTATTCTGTACTCTTGTGCTTTCTAAACAGTAACACAATAACAGCAGTTTATAAGCGATACTATGCAGTAGTTACTTTGTCAAATCCATTGTGTACATTGTCACATTTAATTTTCCCTGAGTCTCAGGTAGGTGGTAATTCGATTTTGCATGTGAGAGAATTGAGGCTTAAGTTAACTAACTTGCCCAAGGTGGTATGGTCATCATCAGGACTGGGACTTGAACTCATATTTGACTCCCAGGCTAGTGTTTTTAATCACTTTGCAAAAGCGAACCTCAGGGATAAAGTATATGCCCATTTCTTTGACTGGGCTATTTATTTAGAAAGTCACAGTATTTGTTTTTTTAAATAAAGTTATTCTGATAATCAGAAATAGAAAGTAGATAGTGCTGAAATTTTTCCTTTTTAAGTATATATGTCTAGTGAACTTATTTTTTTCTTTCAGCATTTTTATTTTTTAAATTAGATTTATTTAATTACATTTGACATTATTTGTGGTCCCCAGGTACTCCCACCACTATATCACCCGGGCACCATCACCTCAGTCCTTTGTGCTCTTTCTGCCCTCATCCCCGTCTCTTCCCCACTCTCCTCCCAATGATCCCTTGGGTTATCTTTGACCTTTTGTTCTTGTTGTGTTTTTTGTATGTTTGTCTGTTTGCTTGTTTTTGGCTGTAATCACTCATTTCCCAAAGCTCTCTCTCTCTTATTATTATTTTTTTTAAACAACCCAAATGCCCAAAAGTAGAGGACTGGATCAAGATGTGGTACATACACACAATGGAATACTATTCAGCAATCAAAAATGACAAACCAGGGCCATTTATAGAAACATGGATGGAGCTTGAAGGACTTGTACTTAGTGAAACAAGTCAGAAGGCAAGAGAAAAATATTAGATGGCTTCATTTTTAGGAGGAATGTAAAGTAAAATCTATATTTCTAGTGAATTTAGAGAGCATTTCAGAAGCAATTATGTGATTCATGATATATAAATTGCTAAGCATATGTGTTCATGGTTATAAAAGAAAATAGCTTTAGAAAATGTTTGTAGGGCCCCCCCGGTGGCGCAGCGGGTTGAGCACCACACTGTGAATCATCGGCAGCACAGCAGCATGAGTTCGATCCCCTGCCAGGGAGGGAACTCACATGGCGCAGCAGACCTCTCCTGCTGTGCCCACTGCACCCCTCAGCAGTGTGTTTCAGTCGATCTGCCTGTTCTGCTCCCCACTCAGTCTCTGGTGAATCCTCGTACCTCTTGCGCCTCTGGCTTGTACCCCTGCTCTTACATGCATTAATAAAAAAAAAAAAACAAACTTTAAAATAAAAAAAATAGTCTTTGTAGAAGAGAGATGTCTTTTTTGTGAACTTTAAAAAGTTAATGGTGCCCACGATTTAACATTTTCTTACCTCTTATGTAACATTAGATTTTGGCAAGGCATAATAGCCTTTGATATGGTTCTAAGCTTGACCTGTCTTATATTCGTGTCTTTATTGACCTTATAGGTAGTCACTGTTACTTTTTCATGTCAGCTTTATTTTATTTTTTAAAGATTTCTTTATTCATGCAAGCACTGGGGTGCAGTGCCAGAGGTGTGGGGGGTGAGAGGATTCACCAGAGACAGAACAGGCAGATCGACTGAAATACACTGAGGGAAGCAGCGGATGAAGCAGGAGAGGTCTGCCACACCATGTGGGTTACCTCCTGGGGTGGCACGGATCGAACTTGTGCTGCAGTGGCTGTGGTTTGCTTCATAGTGCGTTGCTTAACCCATTGCGCCATCAGGGAGATCCCCATGACAGCTTTATTTTCAGAGCATATAAGAAAGTTTTCTGGATTACTTCAAGAAAATAGCTAACAAAAGAGGAGGAATATAGGTTTTGATATCAGAATAGGGTTGAATTCTGTGAAAGGATTAAAAGAGACAATGAGGGTTTACATAGATAAAGTACATACTGATTCTAGTTCACTTATAGTATTAATAAGGTAAAATCTATGGGAAATAAAGAAAAATAGAAATTATAGACAGCAATGGATGAAAAATAAGGATTTAGAAAAACCCTGTTAACATAAGGTAAATTTAATTAAAACACAGTGACCTTATCCTCCCAAAATAGAAGTTCTTTCAAGCTTTCTTGGAACATTACAAAAACTGATCATATGTTGGCCATTAAAAACACTCAAACTCCTCAAAATAGAAATAGTTGAGGTGGAAGCCATGTTCTCCAGTATGGCATTAAGGATAGAAAACACCCAAATCTATTATTTGAGAATTAATGTTTTAAAAATTATTTTTGTATCAAAAAAGAACTAAACAACATATCAAAGACAAAAATAACAATGAAAACAAAACATACTAGCACCTGTCGGATCTAGCTAAAACCACATATATAGGAAGATTTGTCTTAAATAAACATTAATATACAAAAAGGAAATTAGAATAAATGAATTACCTATCTCACTCAGGAAGAGAAAGTGGCAAAATATATCCAAAGAGAGCAAAAGAAGAAATAAAGACTGTAGAATACTGGCTTCTCCAGTATGTCCATGTCCAAATCCTGGAAACTGAATATGTTACTTTGAATGGCATATTAGTCTCCTGTGACTGCTGTGACTATTTACCACAAACTTGGTAGCTTAAACAACAGAAATTTATTCTTTCACAGTTTTGGAGGTCCGAGTGTGATATCAAGTGTTGGCAGAGCCATGCTAGCTCCATAGAGTTTAGAGGATAACTGGTTCCTCACCTTCTGGTGGTTCTAGCTTTCCTGTGTTTATGTCTGCTTCACTTCAGGTACATCTTTTGCTTTTTCTTTTCCTGTGGGTCGACTCTCTCTCTACTCAAGGATGCGTGTGATAGCATTTAGGACTACCTGGGTAATTGGAATTATTTCCTTCTCTCAAGACCCTGAATCATACCTGTGATGATCCTTTTTCCAAATAAGCTAATTTTCACAAACTCTAGGAATTAGGACATGGATGTGTCTTTGGGACCCAGATCAGATTAACACACATGACATCAGGGAATCTTTGCAGATGTGATTAAGTTAGGATCTCAGCATGGGGAGATTGTCTTGGATACTTGGGTATTTTCAAGGTAATCACAGGGCTACTCACAGTAGATTCAGAATGAGTAAAATATTTGACGATTGAAGAAAGAGGTTGGAGTGATTTGTTGAAGAGGCCGTGAACTAAGGAATACAAATGCCCTCTGGAAGCTGTGAAAGACAGGAAACAGAATCTTCCCCCCCCTCCTCAAGGGACAAACCTGCCAATACCTCTACTTTAGCCTCATGAGACTTATTTGGGAATTTTGGCTTCTGTAACTGTAAAGTAATACATTTGTATTGTTTATGCCATACAAATTTGGAGTGATTGCAGAAATTGGAAGTTAATTCAAAGATCAGAGCAGGAATTAATACAATAGAATGCACTGAGTACTAGTATGTATTCTGAGCTTGTTACTTACATGGATTCATTAGTTCTCACAATATATTTATGAAATAGGAATTGTCATTGCTAAAGTCAGACACTGAAAAGTAGTATGTTCAGTAAGGTGATAGGTGTAATTAGAGAAATTGAACTGTTATTTCGAAAACAATGAAATAAAAGTAGTAAGAAATTTCATTTGGAAATGAGCATAGACACATAAAACATTTGAAGAGTCATAAGCTTTGTTCAGTGCTGATGAAACAAATGTGAGAAAATTAATGAATTGGATGGTTTTTCTAGGGAAGTTATAATTACTGAGCTGACCCAAGTGGCCATATAAGAGAGAAATGGAAGAATAATTATCTTGAAAACATACAAACATTTATTAAAGAGCAGTTTCTTTCCCACCTTCATCTACCGGACATGGATGATATTGAAGGATAATCTACCATACCTTTACGAAGAGGATGATAGCAGTGTTATTTAAATTAGCATAGAGAATAGAAAAGAAAGGAACAGTTTCAAAAATTTTAGACGAGGCTACAAAACTTGGCAAAGATTACACACAAAAAAACTGTTGATTAATGTCACAAATGAATATCAATATAAAACTTTGACAAATATTAGAGTCCAGTGCTCATTTAAAGACTAATAAGCTATGTATGACAAATCCACAGCCAAAACTATTCTCAGTGGTGAACAGTCTTGCCCAATGCTTTCCAATATACTGGAGGTCCTATGGGATCTATCCAAAGGACACAGAAATATCAGTTCAAAAGAATAACTGTACCCATATGTTTATTACAGCACTATTTATAATAGGTAAGACTTGGAAAAAAACCCAAATGCCCCAAATTAGACAACTGGATCAAGAAAATGTGGCATATATACACAATGGAATACTCTTCAGCAATCAAAAAAGATAAACTAATGGCATTTGCAGCAACATGGTTGGAACTTGAAGGGATTATAAGTGAAATAAGTCAGAATGAAATAAAATACTGGATGGTTTCACTTATAGGAGGAATATAGGGGATCAAGGGAAAAACAAAACAAAACAAAAAACACCACCACCACCAAAGGAAAAAACACACAACACAACAGATAAAACAGACAACTTCAAACCAGAGACATTCTGCAGAGGAGAGGGAGGGAAAGGGATCAAAACAAGGATGGGATGACCACAATGGACTATGGTGATAAAGCACAGATGAATTGGTGGTGGAAATTCTATGGGGACTGAACCTGAGAAAAGAAAGTAAATATTGTTAAAAAAATAATAAAAATTAAAATAAAAAAAAACAATACTGGAAGTCATAGCCAGAGCAACAAGACAAGAGAAAGACATAAAAGAAACCCAAATGGGGAAAGAAGAAGTAAAACTATCACTGTTTGCAGATGATATAATAATATATAGAGAGAATCCTAAAAACTCCACAGAAAAACTAATCAAAACAACCAATTTAGTAAAGTAGCAGGATACAGTAGTCTTCCTATATACAGTCATTCTGAAGAAATCAAGAGAACCATACCTTTTATAATTGAAACAAAAAAAAAATCAGCTACTTTGGACTAAGCCTAACAAAAGTGGTGAAGGACCTATAGGAAGAAAATTATAAAACATTGTTAAAAGAAGTAGAAGACACAAAGAAATGGAAAGACACCTGCTGCTCATGGACTGGAAGAATTAGCATTATCAAAATGGCCATCCTATCAAAAGCAATTTACAGATTCAGTGCTATTCCAGTGAAAATCTGAGTGATATTCTTCAAAGAAATAAACTAGATGAAATTCATATGGAGCCACACAAAACCTCAAATAGCCAAAGCTCTCCTGACTAAAACAAAGGAGAATGGAGGTATCATACTCCCAGACTTCAAACTATACTACAAAGCCGTGATAATTAAACCAGTATGGTATCAGAATAAAAACAGACACATAGACCAATGGAATGAATTGAAAGCCCAGAAATAAAGCGAGGCATATATGGACAACTAATCTTTGACAAAGTAGCAAAGAATGTGCAATGGGACAAGGACAGTTTGTTCAATAAATTGGTGCTGGGAAGACTGAAACACAGTAAGCTAAAGGTTGAAACTAGACTGCTACCTAACACTATGTACAAAAATCAACTCAAAATGGATAAAATAACTGAACATAAGACCTGAAACCAGAAAATATACAGAAGAAAATAAAAGTAAAATACTGTATGACAGGGGCCTCCCTGTTGGCACAAGTGGTTAAAGCAAAGCATTATGAAAATATCCACAGTCAATGCAGCACAAGTTCATGCAGCAGACCTCTCCAGTCTCTCCTGGTGTTCCCCTCAGCAGTATTTCAGTCAGTCTACTTGTTCTGTTCCCTACTCTGTCTCTGGTGGATCCTCTCCCCCCCCCCCCACACACCTCTGGCCTATACACCAATTCTTTTATGCATAAATAAATAACTACAAAAACCCAAACAACCAACACTACATGACATACATCTCAGTAACATCTTTAAAGACTCATCCCCCAAAGCAGAGAAAGTGAAGGAAAAGATAAAGCAGCTGGGATTACATCAAACTAAAAAGCTTATGTACAGCAAGAGATATTAACCAAAACAAAGAGATACCCTATTGACTGGGAGAATATTTTTGCGCACCATACAACTGATAAGGGACTGATCACAAAGATATACAGAGAACTTAGATGATTCAACAAAAACAAAATAAACAATCCAGTCAAAAAATGGGCAGAAGAACTTTTAAAAGACACTTTTCCAAAGAGGAAATGCAAATGGCCCACAGGCATATGAAAAAGCATATCCCTCATAATCAGGGAAATAAAAATTAAAACCACAATGAGATACCATTTTACGCCAGTAAGAATGGCACATATTAAAAAAACTAGCAACAACAAATGTTGGCGAGGATGTGGTAAAAAAGGAACCCTCCTAGGCTGCTGGCGGGAATGCAGGCTGGTCCTACAACTATGGAAAGCTGTGTGGCAGCTCCTCAGACTATTAGAAATGGAGCTGCCACATGACCCAGCAGTTCCACTCCTAGGAATGTACCCAAAGGACACAAAAGCATAGATTCAAAAGAATACCTGTACCCCTATATTTATTGCAGCACTATTTATTTATAATAGGTAAGACTTGGAAACAACACAGATACCCAAAAATAGATGAATGGATGAAGAAAATGTGGTGTATATACACAATGGAATACTATTCAGCAATAAAAAAAAACACCTAATGTCATTTGCAGCAACATGGATGGAGCTAGAAGGATTATATTCAGTGAAATAAGTCAGAAGGAAAAAGAAAAATATCAGATGATTTCACTTATGTGAGGAATATAGGGGAGCCAAATGAGGGATCAGGGAAAAAAATAAAACCACAAAAAGTAAAACAAAAATAAATAGCTATAAATCAGAGACATTCTGCAGGGGAGCGAGCGGGAAGGACAGGGATCAAAACAAGGGTGGAAAGAGCACAAGGGACTGTAGTGATGGAGCACAGGTGAATTGGTGGTGGAAATTCTATGGGAACTACACTTTTTTTACAAAAATTAACAATGATGTAAAATATATAAATTATTATAAAATCACAAGCGCACTGAGATCTGAAATAAAAATTGAAAAGGAAGAAAAAAGTAAAGACTAATATGCCACTATTCAATGTTTATAGTTCCTTTTGTAAGTCACCATATAAATAAATGAAAAAAATTAAATAAATGAAGTGAAAAAAATCTCATTTTATCACTTTGTAGATTCTGAAAAAAAATTTGTTGAAATTCAGCATTCATTCTTGATAAAAGAAATATACTGTTGTTTGCTTTAACATGATAAAAATCTGTGTTTCTCTCTGTTAGTATTTCCAAAGCTAGCATCATGATTACTGAACAAACACTGGAAACGTTATCATTACCAGAATAAAACAATGATAATCAATGGGTAGAAGTACTTCAGAGATAGTGTTGCTTAAGTTGAGTCTTGAAGGATGAGTCCTTGTTTACCAAGCAAATGAGTGAGAGAGACTGTTCAAAGGAGAGGACTTATAATAGTACAAATAAAGGCATAGGGATGAAAAAAAAAGTTGATGAGTTCACAGAAGTAATTTTTAGATACAATTTGAGTGGCTTCATAAAGGGTGGTAACCTTAAAAACATTTGATACTGACTTTTAAAATAAATGCTTAGTCTTGATAAGAACTACTATATCTAATTGATTGTACTTTAAGCAAGTTAGAATTACCTTTATAAACTTTGGGACTGTCTTATTTGGAAGCTGTGATAATTAAGTATCCATGAACCACACTTAAATTCGTGAGTTAGTTCTGAAGTCAGTGGAAAAAATAAAAGTAATTCTTGGTTAGTTTTCCTTGGAAGCCCTTTGAATGTACTATAAAGATCAGAATGAAAATATACTCTTCACTAAATTCATCATAGAATTTTTTTTTTCCTTTCAGCAGTGAAACACTTGCTGTTTTTTCAACTGTCAGGTGAAATACAGTGAATTAGATCTTTCATAAATTTGTGACAAAATTTCCTGTCTTTAAACTGTTTGGAATCATGACTAGTGCTGAATAGGTATTGTTGACTTTGCATAAAGTAATCACACGTGAAGCTCTGCCACACTAACTATTGCAGATAGAGGTGGTAATATATAGTACTTCATTTTTCTTTCTTATAACTAACCTCGTGCCTCCTGTCCCCCAAGTAGCTCTTGATTTTTGTCTAGAAATCCTTTTTTACCCTAGTCTTACTTCCTTATGGACTAGGCAGGGACAAGGGACTCCACCTTCATGTTGTGAGGGTGAAACCCATGACTCAAATCCAGGCCAGTCAACATAGTACACTTTTATGGATACTGTTACTATCCATAGTTAGTTTAGAAATAAATCTAAGGAGGTCCAGTTGAACTGAATTTGTGGTGGTTACCAAAGATTGGAGGGTGAGAGATTGAGGCCCCTGCTGTTTGATGGGCTGCAGCTTCAAAGTTGTGAAGTGGTGAAAGGAGGCTGATCAGAAATCAGACTAATAGTCCTAATGCTCCATGTGGATGGTTGTGACTCATTTCCTGGTGAGGTGCTGTATTCCTTAGTGGCTTGGTTCACCTGGGTGCAGTTTCTGCATTTACTTAGTGCCTGGGTGACAAGTCTTTTTCCTGTTCTAGGATACCAAATTACTTTTAGTCATCATTTCTCTTTAGAATTTTCTAGGTTGTGACAGTTACTTAGACTTTACATGATTTTTGACTTTGACACCTTTGACTAATAATGATTGCTTATTTTGTAGAATGTCCCTCAGTTTATTTGGGCTTTTTTCTAATGATTAGACTGGGGTTATGGGTTTTGGGGAGGAATACTGCTGCCATTCTATTTTAAAAATTGCTTTTTGAACAAGTATGGACTTGATAAAGTTAATAGGGTAATCCCTTCAGTTCTATACATGTTGGCACAAAAAGATTAATGGAGAAATCTTTCTTGATTGCTGAGTAATATTCCATGAGGGTGTGTGTGTCTATGTATCACATCTTGATCCCTCATCTGTTCTGGGACATTGAGGTTGTTTCCATATCTTAGCTATTATAAATAGTGCTGCTATATGGGAGTGCAGATTTCCTTCAAATTATTAATTTATTTTTAGTTTTTAAAAATCATCTAAAGTACACATCCACAGTTCCTCCAGAAAACTGGACTGTATGGTCTTCTTCTCTATCCTTTCCTGCTTGTTTAGTGCTTCAGCTTATCACTTCTATAATGTCTTCATGTAAATTTTGTATTTTGGCTGTCACAGAGCACTGTATCTATAAGAACTAAAATCTCCTTTTAAATGATTCATGTAGCATTATGAAAATGTTAACACAATTACAAAATATTATTTGCAACATAAACATTTAATTTAAGATGTGGGAACTTGCACATTTCAGTCTAATAGTTATAATTCAATAATGCAGAATTGATTTAATACAAGATGAGGCACATTGTTGTTGCCAGGTCTTGGAATCATATAAAAAGGGTGATTAGAGTGCTGTGATGGCATCTTGAACTCTTGAATCTGTTGCTTTTTTTCATTACTGTTATAACACCTGCTGCCAATTGCAGGAATCCTCAGTACATTATTACATGGTGTCATTAGCCTTTGGCAAGTAGTTCTGACAAATGTAAGATTAAAATTTAGCAGCTATAGGTGGTAAAACAAATTCTTTGTGTTAGAATACCTCCTGGAGTATTTTCTGACTTAACTGAAGCAGTGAGTTTGCCCATTTTCAGTGAAATGTGAGTTTCATTGAACATAGCAGCCTTGGGGACATTTCTTGATTACCTTATATCTCAATTTACAGCATTTAAATTTCAGATAGAACTACCAAGTGAGTAGAACCGTTTTGAGTCTTAAACAAATGACAAGTCATAGATTCATTATACTGTATTTTACTTGAAATATACTATTATGAAATAGTGTTTGGAGAATAAGATTAAGACATTTGTATTTTTGGTAGGAATAGCTTGGTAAAAGCCAGATAAAAATACGAGATCCAAATCAATCATGTTTGGTAGTCCAAATAAAATCGGTTTCTTTACATGTAAAATGAGGAATTTTTACCCCCTGCTAAAACTTTGCTGTCATCTTATAAATTTTGAATTATATATTTGTGTATATATATTTACATATATAAATACATGCTGTGAAATTTCCTGGGGTATCTTGTATAAATATGCCTTGTTCTAATTGCCATCTGGAATGTGTACAGTTGGACCATGTTATGAACTATATTCTATTAAGTATGGTTTCATAAAATAACATTAATAAGAGTTATTAATGGAGGAATACATATAATTTATATTGAGATAAATTAAGCAAATGGCTTACAGTGTAAATGTTACTGGTATAGTCTTAATTAGAACAATTTGCCCCAATAGACCCAAGAAGACAAGAATTCCAAAAAAAAAAGATGATGACTCTCCTCCTTTCACACTGCTAGAGCTCTGTACCAAGAAAGTAAAAATTTCTATATGCGCAGATATGACAAACCTGATTTTGTTCCCATTCCCCACAAGGAGGACCTTATTTGTGTACCAGGCAATTAATTAGGGGTCATTCAAACCTCATTATTTACACACACAGTGAACATTGGTCAGTTTCTAGTTATAGGACTAAAAACTTGCCTCTTACACAATTTTAATACTCTAATAGTGCTGTTTCTTTCATTTGAATAATTGGTTATTTCAGAAAATAAAAGCACACTATTTGGGATTAATTATTATGTTTGTTTCTTATATAAATACCTAACATAAAACTGCTGGCCTGTCAGATAAATACAATCAACTGAAGAAATTCAAATGCAGGTTTTAGGTTCTGGTCTCTGGAACTCTGTAGCTCTGTGGAGAGAGGGAGGGAGGGGAAAGTGAGATTTATATATATTTTAAAGTTACTAAATGATTTTGTTGCCCAAGTTTAGGAGCCAATCAAAACATGTTAGATGCCTAGCATTTTTGATGTCAGCAGTTTTATTCTGTACCAAGACTTCAAAGACCTGATTGGCCAGAAATTGGTATTTAGTAAATACTGGCTTTAGAACACTGATTATACAGTTGTTTTGCTATAATGTGATCTATATATTTCTGAAAAATCTTGTGGTTTTTCAAATCATGGTCTAAAAATAAAATATCTGATAAATACAGGGTTGTACAAATCAATCCATGCAGCATTATATATTCAGAGCACTACAATAATAGCAGTGATAATTCTATTAATAAATTGCATAGTTAAAAGATGTCAAGATACTAGTAAAGAAAGATTACAGTAAATATAAAATGTTTCCTTTAAAAAAGGTGATAGTTACTGGAGAAAAAGAGGTGTAATGAAGAGTTGAGACTGCTGACCTGAGAGACAAGGACAAAGTATGCTAGAAGGGGGATAGTACCATGCTGAAAGCCCTACCATGGTATAGTTTGAGACCAAGTTGAACTAGTAGCAAAGTAGCTCTTTAGGCATGTCCTGCATCGTGTACATATAGTATCCCATGCATTTTGCAATATTCTTCTTAGATTAGTGAATTTTATGTTAAACTAGATGCCTGGCACAAAACGTTAATGTATGGGTAAAATTGCTAAAGTATAACATGAGTTGTTTGCACATTCCCCTGTTTACCAGCATCACATGAAGTAATTCGTGTTATACAAATGTGTTCTAGTAGAAGAGATTATATCTAGTGCCCATTTTGGGGAATAGTTTAATGGTTAAGTTTTTAATCTCTGGAGTCAGGCTTCCAACTCTACCCTTGTGTAGATAAAACACTTTTATCTCTTTATAACTGTTGTTCTTGTATTTTCGAAAGTATTTTTCAAAGTATTGCAGGAAAGCAATAAGGACAATGCTTTGGAGTGGTGAGTAATTTGAAATTCTTTTTCTTTTTAAAAGATCTATTTATTTATGCATACAGGGACTGGGGTACAGGCCAGAGGTATCGGGGCTGAGAGGATTCACCAGAGACAGAGTGGGGAGCAGGACAGGCAGACTAATAGAAGTACACTGCTGAGGGGAGCAGCGGGCATAGCAGGAGAGGTCTGCTCCGCCATGTGGGTCCCCTCCCTGACCAGCAGCAGGGATCGAACTTGTGCTGCAGTGGCCGCGGTTCGCCTCATAGTGCATTGCTTAACCCACTGCGCCACCAGGGAGGCCCCTAATTTGAAATTCTTAATGGAGAAACATTTTAGCTGTTCCTTCACAGATAACCTCAGAGGTAAATAACCTTTATAAATTGAGTGCCTTTGAACAAGTCTGTTTCCTCATATGTAACACAAAAGCAATATTGTTTCCTTGTTGACACCACTAGGTTTTTGTCTATATCAGAATTAAAATGAGATGGTTTGTGAAAATTTACCAGATAGTTTGTAAAGTAGGAAAAGTGAACATAAATTTCTAGAGCTTAGTTTACTTGCTAGTTAATTAGGGAAGAAAAACTTTCCCCTCTGTTTTGAGGTCCTTTGATCAGTTGAATAATTAAATTGACATAAGGCAAATTAATAGAAAAGAAAAATTTAATTTCATATGTAAGCCCCCCCACCCCCAATTTAGAACACAGAGTAGCCAAAGCAGGCAGCTTTTATATCTTTTTAATAAGGAAACAATAAATTAGTGAAAAATCGAGAAGA
Source organism: Galemys pyrenaicus (assembly GCA_019455555.1). Taxonomy (NCBI): domain Eukaryota; kingdom Metazoa; phylum Chordata; class Mammalia; order Eulipotyphla; family Talpidae; genus Galemys; species Galemys pyrenaicus. The sequence continues at coordinate 8,661,375 of JAGFMF010011417.1, forward strand.
CAAAGAAGTTTGATCTTGGGGTAGTAACTTAGTAAAGAAGGATCAGGATTTGCTTATACAAGTTCGTGTCATGATCCCAGAAGACACAGTTCCAAATCCTAAAAGTTCAAAATCCCCAAAGTCTAAAATCCTGAAAATCATAATCTTCAAAGATCAAAACCTTGACCCTGATAGTATAAATCTGGAAAAATGATTTAAAAACTTCTCTAAAAGACACCTGTCTGTTTTTTAAGAGATTTGAGACACCAAAAAACATGTTAGAACATTTCATAGCCTACTTGACACAGTAAAAAGGAAGTTGAGAGAAATTTTATCCTTCACAAATGCAGGTGCACAGAAAGGGACTCTCTTTAATTACAGAGGAAGTTTTATATCGACACTCAATACTTCTACACCAAGTTAGTGTTGCAGTAGTGCACTTTCCTGAACCAACCATGTAAAAAGATGTATAAAGTAAATTAGCAGTCTCCTTCAGTATTGTAAATGAAATGAAGATGATATACCAAGTACAGTTAATTGAAAAACATTAACAATTTAAAATGGTGGAAAAAACTGAACAACAACAAAAGCAAGCAAGCAAACAAACAAAAAACCCAGTCACCCAAATTTGATGACATGAGAAAGTATTACAGTGATAGAGAAGGAGCGGCTCACACAGAAAAAATCCCGAAGAGTTGGTTGACTTGCTCAGTCATTGTATTTTGAAGTCTTGCATTGCTCTCTTGGAGAATATTTTCATTCATATTCTTTTTTTTTCATTCATATTCTAAGTGATGCTTCTCTTTTAAAATTTCTTCTGTGATTCAGTATACCCTGTCATGGGCATTCCCTGTTAAAATGTCCTGAGCTGATGTGCTGTTATGGCTATGTGAAGTCCGTATCCAGTGATGTACAGATAACAAATTTGGTGGAAACCATAATGGTGATCAAATAGCAGTATCATTGCATAAGTGGGTTGAATTTGGTGAGCTTTTGGGAAAGAAAACAGTGAAAGGAAGTGATCTGGTTTATGAATTTAACAGCAAGTTGCAGATATAGATAGTGTTGGCACTTGATTTCTTTATTTGTGGTGTGCAAATACAATGAAATTTGCTTCTTCATCTGTTGGGGTGAGAAATAGAGGAAGAACTAAATTCATAGTAACTCTTGATGCATAATTTTTTTCCATGATTTTGAAATTTGATTAGAGAATTTCTGTTGAAGTTTTCTTATTTAGGCCAGATGCTTATTTTGCTTTTGCTTTCCATGTTAAGTTTACCTTGGTCTGTATAACAATTTGCATTATTTATGTACACTGCTTTTATTTATGAAGACATACTGTCTGCTCTTGCAACCTAAATTATTTAGTCATTCATTCACATATTTAATGAAAATGTGCTTAATGATAAGTATTTATCATTGACTTCGATGACATGAGAGACTAAGACTTAGCATTGAGTCATTTCAGAGAAGAAATTATGGATTGGATCTTTTAATTCATGAAATTAATTTCTTTAAAACTAGAATATTTATTCATCTGTTAATTTATTTATACATATTTGACATCAGTGGTAGTCCCCATGGAGTTCCCACAACCATTTCACCAGTGCACCGTCACCTCTGTCCCTTGTGCTCTTTCTGCCTTCATCCCAGTCCCTCCCTCCCCCACCCCCTCAAGGTGTTTTTGAATTGTCTTTGTTTTTTTTTTTCTTGTATATTTTTTTGTTGTTGTTGTTTTTTTCCTTGAGACCTGTTTTTTTGTTTGTTTTCTTTATATTCCTCCTACTAGTGAAACCATCAGATAATTTTCTCTTGCCTTTTGACTTATTTCACTGAGCATGATTTCCTTCTGGCTCTATCCATGTTTTTACAAATGTCTCTAGTTTATATTTTTTAATTGTTGAATAGTATTCCATTGTGTATATATACCACATCTTCTTGATCCAGTCATCTATTTTTGGGCATTTGGGTGGTTTCCAGGTCTTCGCAAGTATAAATAGTGCTGCAATAAACATAGAGGTACAGGTATTCTTTTGAAATGGTGTTTTTGTGTCCTTTGGGTAGATCCTTAGGAGCAGTATTACTGGGTCATATGGTAGATTATTTTTAGTAGACTGAGGACGCTCCATACAGCTTTCCATAGTGGTTGGATTAACTTGCATTCCCACCAGCAGTGTAGTAGAGTTCCTTTTCTCCACATCCTCTCTAACATTTATTGTTGTTTTTTTTGGTATATGCCATTCTTACTGGTATAAAGTGGTATCTCAATGTGATTTTAATTTGCATTTCCCTGATTATGAGGGATGTAAAACTAGAAATTTTAACTGACTATACATTTTTTATTTTAGAAATAATATAGTTAAATTTAAAAAAGGAAGTAAATATTAGCAAATGTATTTTTGTTACGTCATTTTCAAGCTTTTTTCTGAATATATGGGCATTGAAAAGTACTATTTTTCTTATAATAATGAAATCACACTCCACGTAGTATTTTAAGTTATTTTTACAGTTAATTAATCCACACAGACTTTAATACAGTGGCTACAAATTGTTGAGGGAGGCTGGTTAGTGTTTTTCTTCAGCCAGTATTTGCATGAGATGATTCAAAAATGTGTAACAGTTGATGGTAATTAGTGATTCAGTGAAGGCATAGCCTGAGATTATGTATTTCTTGAAAGCTGTTTTCTACCTTTATAATAAACATAATGCATTTTAAAAAACTTGAGTAACTGAAAGTATACTTTTCATCTTATTTGGCTAAAGATGCAGAACCTGATAGGTCATTTCAGTTGGATTTTGGGACAGTTTATTCATGTACTTGTGAAATTTTCACTTGATATCACTTATTAAGAAGATTGGAAATGTCATGCTGAATTGTCATATTATCTGATTTTATTTGTCCTTACTTTGTGATCCTTGTATTTATGTGATAAGGAAGAATATGGATTTTTTTGTTCTAAGTATTGATTTTTCATCCTTCATGATGTGAAAGGGATTTAGATTCTGAGAAAATAAAACTTAGTTGAGACTTGTTTCATTGTATTTATTAAATTTCTACCCTCTTTTAAATAATGATAAAAATTACAGAGTAGTAAGGCTACAAAGAGTCAAAGACTTGCAGGTTAAACCCCATACTCCTCACAGCAGTAAAAGTGCTTTATGACTTCAGTGATGTCCATGAGGATGACAGCTGTCATTTACTCAGGATCATACCAGTACTGCAATGCAGTGGTTTCGTTACATACATTAATTCTTATCCATCCATTAACCTTACAAAATTATCATTCCTCGGATGGAGATTTCCAAACTGAAACTTGAAGTGCTTTGCCCCAAAGCACATTATTTATAAATGACATATTTTAGATTTGAGTCCTTGTCTCATTTCAAAGTACTTCCACTTCTATTAAAAACCATTAATTTTCCTGGGTTTTATATAGTTTTTTGAAATGGAACTTTTTTTGTGTGTATATTCTTGCAATAGGGATGACGTTTTGTTAAGATAACCAGTTTTTGGGAAATTTTACTTATTTTTTTTTGAGAAGTTCAGTTTTAGATTTATCTTTGAATGTTTCTAATGAAGCAAGTTTGCCATAACATGAAATGTTCTATTTTCTAGCAAAGTAAGCCATGTATGTGTTTAAAGTGATCAGTAGAGGATCATGTTAAATTAATTGTGTTCTTTATTTTTGATACTTAAATACATTTTACTTACATATTTTACATGTCATTTTAGTAAAATAAGGTGTGCACAATAATTGTCCTTTAGGTAAATTTGTAAATAGAAACAGCTACAATAATGGTTGTTGGAAAAACAATTTAAATATGTAAATAATGTAACATGTAGAATGAATGCTGCATAGTATAAAAATGATCATTAGTGGATAACATTTATACTCTGTATATTGTGATTTTTACATTTGGAGGAAAATCTTAAGTCCTTAAAAATGTTTTAGATGAATTCATGCTTAATTTTTCTTTATAATACATTTATTTGATACACATATCTATATTACACCTAGACATAACTGTTTACATTGGATGACATACTTTTTTAATGAGTCTGATTGTTATATTTAGTGTCATAGTTGTGAAGCATTCATGGATGAAATTTGGTTCCCAATTCAGGAGATATTTATTGACTACTTGACTATTTATCATGTGCTCTATTGAACAGATTTGATAAAAAAAATAATTCTAACATTTTTGTTTGGGAAAAGAACTGAAATGAAAATATATCGACACCATGGTTCTACACCTGCTATTTCTACTGGTCTACACCTGTGCTATTTTCTGCTTTGCTTTGTGATCCTCTAATGATTCCCTTCCTTTGTGGTCAGCCGAATGTGTGGTGGATGGTTTATAGAAATGTAGGTTCAGCAATATCACTCCCTACCCTCCAACCCTGGAAGAAAGAGAAAATAGCAAAACAAAATGATGAAATCAAAGAGGGCTAGGTTTAGGAGTTGAATGTGGACTAGAATGAAACTACATTTTCTATCCATAGAAGTAGAAATCTATGTGGTGATGAGATTTTAGGCTGATTTTTATAAAGTATTTTTGATGCAAATTTATGAGTTGGATAACCCTGGACAAGTTATCACATACGTAAAGCTTGGTTTCTTCACCTGGTATGTGAGCATCATAATAGCTCCTACCTCATAAGATTGGTGTGAGAATTATGTAATTAAGTAATTATGTTATTAATAATTATGTAAGGGCCATAGCACTGTGCTTGGCACTTAAACTAAGTCCTGAGTATATATTTACTGTTACTACTGTACTACTGTTAGTAGAAAAATAAGCCACTTGAAACATATTTCTCTTGAAAAAAATTTTTCTCTAATAAATTGGGTTTGTTAAGCTGTTGCCAAGAAGCTTTCCCTTTCATGCAGTGGAATTAAGACCTATTTCCCAAAACCTCCTTACCTTTGGTTTATAGAAAATGAAGACTCAACTAGTGCTGAACTATTGGGGGATTAATTACCTAGGGATTAATTTAGAGATGTATTTTACAAAAGCATGTTAGGGAGGGGAAACAGGCCTGATTTGAAGTCAGTCAGGGTGGAAGCCTTCTTGTGGACTTCAGGATTATGGAGTCGCTTTTTCACTTTTGGTAGCTTAGTGATTCACTCTGTTTTGTTCTTTTCTTGGCCCCTCTCCCCCCCTGTTAATTATCTTTTGTTTCTGCTAGATTTTCATTAGCTGTTGAAGAAGGGAACAGAAAATAGAACAACATTGATTTTTGAAGTTGAAGACAGTTTTTTAAACTTCTGATAGCAGAGTTGAAACAGAACCAAGTTTTAGAAGGCTCACCTTGATGTATTAGGTTTGTGAGATAAATAGTAGGCTCTCGTATTAAGGGAGCTCTGGGAGATAGGAATTTGAAGTGGCAACAGGACTAGAAAAGATTTCCTGAGTGATTTTTATGTAAGTCAAAATGCCCTTAGTATTTTGCGTAAAAACATTGCTTATTGTTTACGTTTTTATGTTTTAAAGGACTTGAGCAAGTAAGATACTAAATCAAACAGGATAATGAAAGAGCGAAAGAATTCATCAAAACACATTAAAGCAGATAGAATTGTTTAGAAGAAAAAGAAGACCTAGGTACATAAAAGTTTGATTTTTTTTTTAAAGATTTCTTTATGCTTACAAGAGCTGGGGTACAGGCCAGAGGCGCAGGAGGTGAGAGGATTTACCAGAGACAAAGTGGGGAGCAGAACAGGCAGATCGACTGAAATATACTGCTGAGGGGACCAGCGGGTGAGGCAGGAGAGGTCTGCTGTGCCATGTGGGTCCCCTCCCTGGCAGGGGATCTAACTTGCGCTGCTGTGCTGCGGATGCTACACAGTGTGGCGCTCAATCCGCTGCGCTACCAGGGAGGCCCAAAAGTTTGATTCTTTACTAAGGGTTATAAAAGATTGCATTTAAAATTAGATTTTTTTTTTGGCAAATGTTATTTACAATATATGTGCATCATAGAGTGAAAAGCATGAAAAATGGTCTCTTTTCTGTGCTGTTTTTCCCCCTTGGAGACAATTGTCAGTTGCTGCATATATAGTCGTGGGTGTTTCTTCCTTTTCTTTGAAAACGTGAATGGCAGCCTATCATCTATACTGTTCTTCACCTTCACCTTTTCTTCACGTCTTAATGATGTGACTTGTGGTTTGCTCCATATCACGACTGGTAGGACTTACCTGTGTTTCTGATTTGCTCAGCTGCGTAGTATTTCCTTCTATGAATATTCCATAATTACCTAGTTTTCTGAATGAGCAAGGTAGGTTATTTTTGCTATTCTGTTTTGCTACAACAAAGTTTCCTACAGTCAACTTTACTTTTATTTCGACATGTGAAATAAGATAAATTTTCCTTCAAGGGAAATACTAGGACAAAAAAAATGCATTTCGAATTTTGGTATATTTTGTCAAATTGTTTGGCATAGGGGTTATATCACTATATATTCCCACTAACGGTAAATATTTCTTTTCCCTCTCTTCTTCTAGTTGTTATCTTTGCCTATTTTAAAAACCTTTGCCTATCTTAGTTTAAAAAAAAAGCAACTTATGAATTTTTGCATGTCTATTATGAGTTATGTTAAATGTTATTTTATGATGTTTTAAATTTTCCTATTATTCTGTTTATGTTCCTCACCTTTTAATATTTTGCATTGTTGGGTTATAAAGGTTTGTAGGAACTCTTTATGTATAAGAAAGTTAACCTGTTAATTTTATTTTACAGATAAAATTAAATTACACAATTTTTTTTTTCTCAGTTACATTTGACCTTGGTATTACATTATTTTTTGTTTCGGTTAGGGGAAATTTTAAAATTTTTATGTAGTAAAGTGTATCATTCTTTTATGGTTTTAGGGCTTTCTACCACTATATTTAGAAAGTACTTCCCACTGTGAGATTATAAATGCTTTTCTATGATTTTCTTTTATGGTTTATATTCATATTTATATCTGATGGGAATTTATTTTCTTGGATTAAGTGAGGAATGTATAAAATTTAATTCCGTCTCTGGAATCTTCAGAAATGTTAGGAACTTATAAAGAGATCTCAATGATCTTTTAATTTTTAAATTATTCAGGGCAAGATTTACTGGGTTAGTTTTTAAGATACGTGGTAAGTTGTTGAGGACTTTTTCTGAATTAGCTGCTATCAAGAGCAGTTTTTTTCCTAGATCTTTTCTCTTGAAAACAAATTGACAACAAAATTTGGTTTCTAGCTTGAATACCTTTTATGGTCATACTCGATAGGAAAAAAAAAAAACTTGCAGAAGCAAGATTAAAACAGCAACATTAAAAAACAAAAACAGCAACATTATAAGGACTTTCCTTATTTTCAGATATGAAAGTCCAAGGATATCCCATTCTATGCCTTACATTTTAAAAAAAAAATCCTATTTGATTTAATAGATAATCAGGACTCAGCAATTTACTGCTCAGAAAAGGCGGATACCCAGGAATTTTTGATTTGTCATGTTGGCACCAACATGACTGTCTTCTAAGTAATAGTGGTGTTGTAGCTGATGTTATGGGTATTACCCTTTATTCACTAATTCTCCAGCAAGTCATCTTATGGCTGCCATTGGCTTTACAGTTTAAATTATATGTAAAAGGGTTTTGTCCTTTTATTTGATACAGTTCACTATACTCATTTTTTTGTTTGAAAGGTCATGAACAAGCCTGTTATATTCTATGTTGGATACTTGAAAGAAAGTTTGCATGGCAGTTATGAGCGAGGGGAAATAAAGATGGGTATAATATAGAAGGCATGAAGTTGTGCAGTTCCCTGCCAGGCTTAACTTTTCTAGAAATTGTGATCTTCCTTAACTCTGTTGTGTAACTCTGCTTCTCATTGTGCTTAGTTTGAGAGACCCTGATGTATATAGTCTTATCCTTTCTGGTCTTTTGTTTACCTTTCTAATAAGAAAAGCCTACGTTGGAAAACAGCTGTTTCTTTAACTTCTTAACTGGAAACTTTGAGAAGAGAAAAATAGTTATGAAATATCTACTAAACTGGGGGAAAAAAGCATCTTCCTTTGGGTTCTGCATTTGCTTATGTAGGGCACAGAGCCGTAGGCAGTGGGAGGGGTCTGGGTGTCACAGGTGTAGCAGTCCGACGCAGTGAGTGTGCGGTGTGATTTCCTGTCTCTACCCCAACTGTAATTACACTAGCACATAATAGACTGGCCCAGCATGAGCACACATCACTGCATATCAGCCACACACCTCAGTGTACATAAATAGAGCTCAGCAACCTGAACATTGGTGTTCTTTATTTCATGCCTTGAGGTTTAAATGGTTTGAGTACAAAATGGAGACTGAAAGTGAGAGTAGCACTTCAGGAGATGACAGTGTCTTTTGCTTGGATTTTGAAGAAACAGCTCCGGTGAGTGACAGTGAAGACAGAGGAAGGGAAGAACATTTCAGGTAATTATGGAATTCCCAGTTTTCTCAGTCTTGCCTTTGTCTTTATGTTCTTCCCTCTCCCCCCAACTTTTCTATCCCCTGTATTTTAATTTTTCTCCAGTAGGACTTTATCCCCCCTTTGGGAGTAGGTTTGAGCGGAAGAGGACAGGTTTCTAGTTGCATATAGCACTCTTCATTCCACAACTTGCCCTAAGCTTGTAAAACACATTTTAAATGACTTGTCAGAACACAGTAAGAGAAGGTGTTAGACAGGTTTTGTAGTAGCATTTCAGGAATTTCAAGTAGAGACGCTTAATGAACTACTACCCCTTCCTGTATCTGATTTGTACCTGGTAGATTTAATCTGAATTTGAATCTAGTAGATGTTTCTTCCTCTTTTTCTTGGGATATGTTCTCTCTCTGTGTGTGTATGTGTGTGTGTATGCAAGCATGTGTATATTTGCCTGTTTTGGTTCCTTTAATTGTAAATGAAATCCTTTGATTTACAAGTTGATTATTTTATGACTGAGCTTTACTCTTGTCTCTGACCTGATATTTCATCCCCTTTCTGTTTACCAATATTTTTTCATTTTGAATCTCTCTTGATTTTGAATCTCCTGTTGCAACTTCTTAGTTGAAGTTTTTAGATAATTGTTTTCAATTTAGCAGTGCTCAAAGTTCAGTGGCCATGAAGAATGAGTTCTTAGCCAGTTTCTGGAAACAGTGCCATTTGTTTATTAATTTTGTTGTACTGCAACACATTTTAGGAGGTTTTAGTCTTGCTTTCTTTTTCAAACAAGGTTATTTAGCAAATTAATTCTCTTGGAGGCATTAAGAAAAATCTCTTGAAGAAGTTTGCATTACATATTATCACAGCCACCCACATGAGTAATTAAATATCTTTTGTAGTTTTACCTATGAGTACTTGGGTAGATGAACATACCATTATTTTAATCAGATCTTGTCTTTATGTTTAGTGTTCAAAAGGAATCTCTTCCTTTCTCCACTGATTTTAAAGTTATGGGTTAAATGACGGAAGGTGTTGAATATTATGAACTCTTGATAACCTACACTAAATTTACTAATACATGTTAGTGTGTTTTAAATTTTGAAGAACAGCTTGGTGTTGAAAGTGTGAAATGAATGATTTTATTACTATATGTAATTTTTTTGGGTCTCAACTTTCTCATTCTCATAATTTTATTTAGCCTTTCTTATTTAAGTAAGCCACTTCTCTCCCAAGATATGCAGTTTTTGAAATGGTCAGTGACTCATGAATAATTAGTCTAAGTAAAGTATTTGCTTTAAAACGGTTTGCCCCAATATTAAAATTGTGGAAGTAATTTTGGGGTCTTTGTCAAAGAAACATGCAGCTTGGATTTTGTTGTTATAATAGATGATTCTTGATTTACCGATTAGGTAAATATGAGCTCTTGGGGTTTTCTTTGAACAGTTAAATTTAAAAGCAAATCTGTGTAAGACTGAGCTTTTCTCTTCCTTAGGAGTATGTGACAGCATTTCCATTCAGAGGAACAGAGCTACTCGTGTGCATTGCTTTAGGAATCTATGATACCACAGGGCATTTGTCCTGTTTATACAGTATTTCATATCTCAATCTCTTCAAGACTCTCCCAAGCCAAATAAGTCTTTGAGATTTGATCTTATTTATAAGTTCAACTGAGAAATCAGAGTAAGGCCACATTTCTTGTAGTGTTTCTTATCATTCAACAGTGAGACATGAGGAAATGTGGCAGCAGGGTCCTTTCACAACACTCAAGGTGGTGGCGTTCCAGCTGAAATATCTCACAGGAAAAATGCACGTGGGTGTCAGAGGTGAAGGGTTGGATAGTAGGAGCTGCAGCTGTAACCTTGGGAGAATCGAGTAGTACACTCAGTGTTTATACAAACATACATACATACATGGTGGATGTTTTTGTAAAATAAAATTTAATAATTAAAAAAATGCATAGGAAAGTTTTCATGTGTTCCTTTAAAATCTATGGCTAATGGCCTCCCTGGTGGCCTAGTCTTAGTGCTGTCACCACCAAAGTCTGAGTTCGATCCCTGACCAGGGAGCTAACCCACATATGGCATAGCAGGCTTCTCCTGTCTTGTCCACTATAGATCTGCCTGTTCTGCTCCCCACTCTGTCTCTAGTGAATCCTCTCACACCTCTGGTTTACATCCCAGTTCTTCTATGCATAAGTAAATAAGCCTTTAAAAAATAAATAAAATAACAATGATTTAAAAATTTAAAAAAATTAAATCTATGGCTAATGCACGTTAAGCCAAACTAATTACACTGTAACTTATTCTACCCCTCCCCCCCCCACACACAGCAGAAGCAAAAAAAGATTGTGCACTATTCTTTTTCTCTGAATAGCTTTTAAAGCTAGGTTTGAAATTCATTCTTAAAAGAATAGCACTGTGTCATTTGAGGCACCATGACCTAGTAAATTTATACCACACCTTTAAAGTAGATTTTTGTTGCTTCCAGCTAGCATCTGCCCCAGGAAGTACTCACAGAAGCTACATTCGTTTGTGTAGTAGCTTTTGTGCTAGCGTTTATTTTTGAACTTTGTTGGAAGAAAGGATACTTTTTCTTACGTTCTAGCACTATAGGAAGTTGTCCAATTGTGTTCCTGGAAGTACTTCAACATGTTTGCCACTAACTCATAAATCACTTTATTTTCAGATTTCTAACTTGTAGAGTAAAATTAGTATCTGCCATGTTATTTTGTGAAAATACTTCTTAGATTAGAATTTTGAGAGATCTTCAGAGTTTTTGGATTAGAATAGTCCTAGGATATAGAAGAACCCTAAATGAGAAGGGGGTAATATGAGATGGAAAAGGAAAAACAGTGTCTTAATTCTTTTAAGAATTTAATTTTAAATTTAGGAGTCATTATATGTAGTGTACTGAGCCAAATGTTACATTTTTAAAAAAAAATACTTTTTTATTTATGCATATAAGAATCGGGGTGTAGGCCAGAGGTACAGAGGGTGAGAGGATTCACCAGAGACACAGTGGGGAGCAGAACAGGTGGATTGACTGAAGTACACTGCTGAGGGGAACAGCTGGAGAGACAGGAGAGGTCAGATGTGCCATGTGGTCAGCTCTCTGACTGGGGATTGAACTCATGCTTCAGGGGCTGCCTATAGCTTGATAGTGCTGAGACTTAACCCCTTACACCACCAAGGGAGGACCAAAATGTTACATTTCATAAGTACTAATTATCTGCATATTATTTCATAAAGTAGATGTTTTTCATCTACTGTTTTTCAGATGAGGAAATTATGGCTCAGAAATACCATAATTGTTAGGGCTTCTGAGGTGGTGCAAGGGGTTAAGTTGTAGCACTGAAACTATCACAGCCACTGCAGCATGAGTTCAATACACGGCCAGGGAGCTGACCCCCCGACCCACGTGGTGCAGCAGACCTCTCCTGTCTCACCCACTGCTCCCTCAGTAGTATGTTTCAGTCTGTCCACCTGTTCTGTTCCCCACTCTGTCTTGGGTGAAATCCTCTCACCCTCTGCACCGCTGGCCTGTACCTCAGTGCTTGGATGCATAAATAAAAATAAATCTTTTATTTTTTTAAAGACCACATTGTTAGTATAATGAAGATCAAAAATTTTAACTCAGGTGAAATTGACATTAAAAGTGACAGATTTTTTTTGTTTTATTAAGGATTTTTGGTATATTTCTAGCTAAATATTAACCTTTGGTTAAGTAGCATCTTAAGAGACACAACTGATAGCTCAGTTGTGATTTTTTTTTTTGAGTTTTTATGCATGAGTGATGTGCAGATTATGCAACCAATGTAAAAGTGAAGGAATGCATACACTGCAATTTTGTAAAAGTTATGAAAGGTTCTATTTCTTTGGTATTTGAGCGTACAAATGTTTATCATATAAACTTGTTCATATGTTTATGTTTATGAGATGTTATTGCCAGGAACATGACAAAATATGACATAAATTTTGAAAAAGTTACATAAATATTTTAATACCATATATATTTCAGCTTTTTGGAATATCTTTTGGTTTATAGCATCATAGAATTAATCATAATTCATGAAGTTGATTGGTTGGTTGGTGTTTTTATTCATTCTCTCCCTTATTTTAAATGTTAACAAGGGTTAGGAGATACTGCAGCATTCTAAGTAGGTAACAATCATTTGGAATATGGTATTATATTTCATCTAAGTTTTTGCTTTTCTTTCAGATCTAGGATGATTTTCTTAATGGCTGAATTCCCCTGGAAGCCACTAAAGCTCTCTCACAGTTCCCTGCTTTTACTAATAGGACTCTTCTTTTATCTTCTGCTGAAAAATACTGATTTTGGGGGCCCCCACCAGCTCTTATGAACCTGGAAAGTCAGAGAGGTAGCGTTAGCAATTAAGCATTGACATAGATACCAATATCATATTTAGGTCTGTTATATTCTCTGTTACTTTTCATAGGGATCTCACCATAATCTGTTATCTGTGGTGTCAAAAAAAGGTGTGTATTTGCAAAAGAGATGGGTGAATGACCTGGAGTATGGTTTAACCCCTAAAATGTTCTTTCAATATTAATAAATGTGATTTTTGCCCAACATATTTATCAGTGTTACAAAAATAATAAATTTAGTTGAAATTAGCAGAGTCTGTTATGAACATCTCTTTATGTCACAAAAAGGGAGGCTAGCAATTAGGCTGTGTTTATAATCTGTGAAATGAATCTGTCTTAACCAAGAGACATGCTAGTACAGGACTTTCTTGGTATTTCAGTAATTAAACTCTTCAGGATAGAGTCCAAAGTGAACCTTTCTTATATCTGTCTGTATAACTTTTTGATGTTCAAGAAGGACCTTAGAGTACAGAAATTATATAAAACTATGTAAATGTTTCTAGTTTTTAAGTTGTTTTTTTAAGTAAAAATTAAGCATTTTTTGTTATTATATTAACTTATTATAAGTTAAATAATTCATTATCTAATAAATAATCCATTGAAAATTGAATTCCTTTGAATGGTCAGTTTTATGTTCAAACTTAGTGAGTAAAAATTCCCGAAACATTTCAAACTATTTATATACTAGATAGTCAGTTTCATTTAAAAATTGCGTAGAGTACTTTTGGCTCTATCTTTCCTATTATCCTTTCTTATAAGATAAAGATCTTTAGGATAATTTGACTTTCTTTTTCTTTCAGTCCCCAAGTCCCTAATGAGACTTTTGGTTACTCTTTCACTTATCGCCATTTTATCCCATTCATAACTGTAAATTTTTTGTAGATGGTTTAATTTTTGTCACTTATTCAGATTTTATTGTGTGTGCGCTGTTCAGTGACATATATACTTGTATTGTACTGCTTTTTCTTCTCTTTTTTTATCATATCCTGTGGACTGCTTCATTTATTTTTTTGGGTGATATTCTGAATGTTTTGTTTAAATAAGGTCTGTGGGTAATGTACTCTGATTTCCTGCATATATTCAAGTGCCACTTTATGTTTTTTCCCTTTGCAAGTAACTTGTTCTTTCTGTCTGATTGCTTTAAGATTTTCTTTGTATCGTTAGTTTCCTGTATATTTTTATTTTCTGTTTGGAGTTCATTGACTTGATTTACATATTCAAGTCTTCATATTAGGAAAAATTTTTAGTATATTCTATTAATTTAATTATTATCTCTCTGTCATAGTTTTAGTACTTATGGGATGCATTTACTTCTTAGTCTATTCTTTCATAATACATTTCTCTTTAATTTTTTTTTAAAGATTTATTTATGCATGTAATAGCTAGGGTACAGGCCAGAGGCGCTGGAGGTGAGAGGACCCACCACAGACAGAGCTGGGAGCAGAACAGTTAGATGGACTGAAATACACTGCTGAGGGGAGCAGTGGACAAGGCAGGAGAGATCTGGGGATCGAACTCGCATTGCTGTGCCGTGGATGCTCCACAGTGCGGTGCTCAACTCGTTGCGCCACCAGGGAGGCCCTCTTTAACTTTTGTGATTTGAAATATTTCTTGTACTTTAGGCCACTAACCATGTTTAATCTTCCAAATTCAATTTGAACAGAGCAGTAATTTTTGTGGGTTCTTCTTTATATATAGATATGACATCTACTGGTGTTTATTAATAAATTTATGTTATTCTCTTCTTCAGCTCTGCAGTTTTATTCATTCAGTAATATGTTCTGACTGGACAGAATTCATGCTTTTAATTGTTGAGCTAGATATCGGTCCTCTTTTTCCTCCTCCCCTTATTGTGCTTTCTTTGGTAGTTTCGTGATGTATATTGCCTCTGCCTTGCTTCTCTTAGGGGTAAACACCCACTTTTGAATCTCTGATCCTTCTAATTGATTGTTAAATTTCATTACAGAGCAATTTTCCAGTTTTTATTAATTCCTTGGGGGCAAATATCTCTCTTGTTGTGGAAAAAAGTGGGAGTGCGGTCTCCTTGAACTTGGTCTTTTTCTTTTTGAGTTCACCAGTTGCTTTTTATCTTCTCAAAGTTTACAAAGAGCTCTGGTCTGCTGATGTCCTTCCATTATGTTAATGATTAATTTCTCTCACTGAGTCTCAGAGAAGGAATGATCTGTTTCTTTGCATGTCTTAGAGAAGAGAGATCTGTTTTGAATTGAAGTTTACTGGTAGTGTTTTTTATGACTTTTGAGAAGAAAGTTAAAGGAAACTTTCAGTGAAGCAGAATACTAGTCTTTGTGACCAACTTCAGTGGGTCTCTGGTTATGTGAATGGCCTGCTTCAGTGTCACCTTCAGTCTGGGAAGAGGAGAGAATGCTCTGCCACATCTGGAGTGACTGAGATGTGTGAATGTGTTTCATTTTTCCTATTCACACTACAGGACTAGTAGCAGTGGTGTATAAAACACAATCAAGTTGAAGATATACTGGAAGGAAAAGTGCTATTTTTTGATAAAATGCCCAGAAGTAAACTTAATTAGGAACCCTCTAAACCTGTATGAAGTAATGTAAAACATTACTGAAGGAAATAAAAGAAGTTTGGAAGAAATGAAGATAGATACATACCTTGTTCATAACTGGAAATATTCAACAACATAAAGATGCACATAAAGTTCATTATAAATCTAATGTGGTAAGGGTGCTTTTAAAAAGCCTACCGTAGGGCCTCCCTGGTGGTGCAGCAGATTGAGCACTGCACTATGAAGCATTTGCTGCACAGCAGTGTGAATTCGATCCCTGGCCGGGGAGTTGACCCACATGGCGCAGCAGCCCTCTCCTGCCTCGCCTATCAGCAGTATATTTCAGTTGATCTGCCTATTCTGCTCCCCACTTTGCCTCTGGTGAATCTTCTCACTTCCCGTGCCTCTGGCCTGTACCCCTGCTCTTGTATGCATTAAAAAAAAAAAAAACCCTAAAAAAAATAAAAAGCCTACCATAAATTGATCTTGAAATAATTTGATTTTAATTATTTGTGCTAAATAAGTTAGCCAAGAGGCTTTTGGGGGGCAAGAAAAAGAGAGAGGGTAGTGAATAGAAAAGTAGTAAAATTAGATGTACCATAAATTCTGAATATCTAATGTCTTATGGCAATCTCATGACTAGCAGGCATAACAGTATAAAATGGAAAGGGCAGAAATACAGAATATAGGAAATTTAGATATGGTAAAAAACAGAAATAACACAAGTATCTATCAGTACGCCACTGATTCAATAAATCATGGCATATCTACCTAGTAGTTATTAGCAAAGAAGCTCTTCATATACGACATGAAAGTTCTCCCAGAAATACTAGAAAATGATACAACATTGTGTAAACAAACTTTTAAGTGTAAAAAGTGGGGTGGTAATGAAAACAGAACTGTTCCCCCCTTTTTAAAACACAGTAATATATTTTTACATACTGCTTTTATGTTATGTGTGAATATGTAAAATATGTATATATAATGTACATTCATGAAGAAAGGGTGGGGTAGGTCAGGTTGATGGGTATAAATTGGGAAAATAAGAGATGATTTTTCATCATAGACAATTTTATACCTTTTGTTTTTGCATGTTAAAATACCTATTAAGAATTATGGTGTAGCAGGCATTTTTAGTTGGAAGTGATGAAAACTCAGTCCCCATGGGTTCAGCAAGCTTCTCTTCTGATTTCACCACCAATACAGCGATCCCATTACTGTTAGAAGCACAATTTCTTTTTTTTATTTTTGGAATCTCAAATTAATAGCTAATGTTAGTACTTAGTAGTATGTATAAACATCCAAAAAAAGATTCCTATATTTCAAAACTTCATAATCTCATTTATTCATCTTCTGAAGGTAGGAAAATATATTACTCCCTATGATGCCAGATAATGACTGTTACCAGATTTAGACACATAGACACAGAGACACCTGTAGCTACAGTTTATAATTTTAACAGTGAGTTAAAAGTGAACATTAAACTCACCATTTTAGATAGATCTCAACTGTTCTTCTCAGTGCAATTGAGACATTCCTATAGAAACAGACTTGCATAAATTGACAAGCATACCAAATTCTTTGTTACTGACAAAAAGAAGATCACCATTTCTTTTTACTCATTGTTATTTTTAAATGAGTAGGTCCCTCTTTCTGTCTCAAAGACTGATAAGTGGTTAGGTCATAAAAAAGACTTCTCAGTCATTTCCCTTAACAGTGGGAGATACCTTACTGCCCACAAGTATTGCAGAACCAGAAACAAACTTGAGAAAGAATCAGAAATAACAAAAACAAAGGTTAGGGGCATATAATGAGAAAGGTAAAGTTCTATTACTGCTTGACCATTACTCCAAGGATCAAGAAAAGAAAGATATGACTGGAGTAAGCAGTCCCTGAGGAATGCTTTTTCCCAGACAGTGTGTCACTTGGACTTCTCTATAGAATTTCAACACTGTCAAGTACACTGTTGCCTAAGTTACTGAAATATAATTGACATAATGTTGTATAAGTTTAAGGTGCACAAGGTGATGATTAAATACAGTTGTATATTGGGAACAGCATATACTGTTAAAATTGGTTTCCTTTCAGCAGTTTTGAGATTCATCCGTGTGGCAGCAGCAGTTCTTTTTCACTTCTGTGTTGTTTGAAAAATAGTTTATTGTTTAGTTTCTGTGTTGTATGAAAAATAGTTTATTGGGCCTCCCTGTGGTGCAGGGATTAAGTCTCCGTGCTATCAAGTTATCACCACTGCAGCATGAGTTAGATCCCTGGCCAAGGTGGTGACCCATGTGGAGCAGCATGTCTTACCCACTGTTCCCCTCAGCAATGTATTTCAGTAGTTCCATCTGTTCTGCTCCCCACTCCGTCTCTCGTGAATCCTCTTACCTCCCCCATCTCTGGCCTAAATGCCAGTTCCTCTATACAAAAATCAATAAATCTTAAAAAAAAAAAAAAAGGAAAAATACTGTGTTTTTTTTAACAAGTAATTGTATGATACTGTTATATACAAAGGCATTTGATTTTAACATTTGACATATCCTGTGCTCTTACTAACTTGTTTAGCTTATTTTACTATAATTCCTTTTGATCTTTTATTGTGTACTTTTCAAATGATGCAAATTTTATTTCCTTTTTAGTTTTTATGTCTTTTATTTCTTTTTTTTAAGATTTTATTTTATTATTTTTAAAATTTATTAGATTTAATTGTATTTAACATCATTCAGTCCCCAGGGGGTTCCCACCATCATTTTACCCATGTACCATCACCTCAGTCCCTTGTGCTCTTTATGCTCTCATCCCTGTCTTTGCCTCTCCTCCCTCCGTCCACCCCCATGATCCCTTGGGTTTATCTTTGATCTTTTGATCTTGTTGAGTTTTTATTTGTTTTTGGTTGTGATTTCCCATTTCCTTGAGCTTTCTCTTGTTTTTTTTTTTTTTTTTTAATTTTTTGTTGTAGTTGTTGTTCTTTCACATTCCTCCTAGTAGTGAAGCCATCGATATTTTTCTCTTGCCTTATGGCTTGTTTCACTGAGAATAATTCGTTCTATATTCATCCAGGTTTCTATAAATGTCCCTAGTTTTTTATTTTTGATTGCTGAATAGTATTCCATTGTGTATATGTACCACATCTTGATCTAATTCTCTACCGTTAGGCATTTGGGTTGTTTCCAGGTCTTACCAATTACAAATAGTGCTGCAATAAACATAGGGGTACAGGTACTCTTTTGGATCAGTGTTTTTGTGTCCTTTGGGTAGATCCCTAGGAGTGGGATTGCTGGATCATATGGTAGTTCCATTTGAAGTAGACTGAGGAACCTCCATAAGGCCTTCCATAGTGGTTGGATTAATTTGCATTCCCACCAGCAGTGTAGTAGAGTTCCTTTTTTTCCACATCCTGGCCAGCATTTGTTGTTGGTTTTTTGATGTGTGCCATTCTTAATGGTGTAAGGTGGTACCTCATTGTGGTTTTAATTTGCATTTCCCTGATTATGAAAGATGTTGAGCTTTTTTTCATATGCCTGTTGGCCATGTGTATGTCCTTTTTGGTGAAGTGTCTTTTAAGTTTTTCTGCCCATTTTTTGATTGGGTCATTTGCTTTGATTTTCTTGTACGCCTTTTATTTCTTTAAAGCCCTAAGATCCCCAGTTAAATGTTGAGTACAAGACATCCTTAATTGTTTGTGACATTTTGACTTTGTGTGGCAGGAGGAAAATACAATGGTATCTCTGAGTATGTACATATATGTTTTAATAAATGTTGCCAAAATGTATTTTCAAAATCATGAATAGGTATTAGATTTTGTTTATTGGAATAATATATAGATTTTTTTTCTCCTTTTAATGATGTAGTCAGTATTAAGGATTAATTTTGGAATGTTAAAACAATTAGTACTTTGAACTAAAACTTGTTTACATACTTCCTTGTATACCAGTGAGTTTGATATGTTAATATTTTGTTTACAAGTTTTGCAATTATGTTCAGGATCAGGATGTTGACCAATACTTTTTTTCTTAGTAATAATACCTTTGTCATATTTTGTCGTGAGGCAGTCCTGATTGCATGAAATGGTTGGCAGGTCTTCGTTTTATTTTTACAAGCTGAAAGAATGCATATAAATTTGTTATTTGTTAATTGAACTTTTGAAAGAATTCACCATGAATCCATTTGGTCCTGGAGTTTTTTCAGTATTTATAAACTAGTCAAAGTTTTTGGGGTCTTACTCTGGTTGGTTAAGGTGTATTCTTCAGGTAATTTTTCTATTTTAACATAATCCCCAAATATTTTAGAATAAAGTTGCCTGTAATGGCCTTAGTATTTCTTTAATGTCTGTAGGCTTTCTAGTTAGGTCTCCATTTTCATTTTTTATGTTGTGTATTCTTTATATTTTTTGGATGAGCCTTAGTAAAGGTTATCTTTTCTGTTGAGCTTTCAAAAAAATCAACTTTCGGCTTTGATTTTTCTCTTTCACAGCTGCCTTTTATTTCACTTTAGCATTTCTTTTCTTTTAAATTGTATCAGTTTGCTGTTTTTGTATATTTTTAACAAATAGTTTCTTAGGACATTTATTTTTAACTTGTCTTATTTCCAGTAATTGGCATGAAGGGATGAATTTTGCTTTAAAAACTTTTAGATATAGTTGTATATCCATTATCATTCAGATAAAATATTCTCTAGTTTCCATGTGGTTTTGTATATTTGACTCACCAGTTACTAAGAATTGTGTTTCTTAATTTCCAAACATTTGGGAGAATTTTTCAGCAATTTTTAGTGTAATTCTTTAATGGCCATAAAACACCTTTGCAAGGTTTAAATTTTTTTGTATTTGTTGATATAGTTTTGGTTTAGCTCATGGACTCTTGACCCATAAATCAGAATCTGAAAAATATTTGAAAAGAATGCTTATTCTGTAGTTGTTTGGGTCTAATGTTCTATATTCATGTTGGAAACTGGATTGTTCAACTTTCCTTGAAGCTTTTTTGTCTGTTTACTCTGTCAGTTACTGAGAAATGTTTGTTAAATTTCCAACTATAATTGTGGATTTTTCTATTTCAGATTCTGTTCTTTCAGGTTCTGTTAGTTTATTTTAAAGCTGTATATGATCTTACCTACTTTAATATTCTGTTATTTTGACATTTATCATTTTAAAATGTCCTTTATTTTAGTTAGAATTTTGATTTAATTTACATTTTATTGAGGTAATATTCATATATGGTAAAATTTATTCTTTGAGAGTGTAAAATTAAGTGACTTTTAGTATATTCACAAAGTTGTATGGTCACTGTCACTAATTCTTAATAACATTTTCAGAAGGAAATCTCTTAATCATTAGTAGTTACTCCATGTTTTTCTTCTCTAGTCCCTGGCAGCCCCCAGTGTACTTTCTATTTTAAATAATTTGACTATTCTTGTGTTTTCCTGTCTATGAAATGATATGCCATCTTCTGTATTTGACTTCTTTCATTTAGCACAGTGTTTTCAGTATTCATAGATGTAATAACATGAATCAGCACTTACTCTATTTTAATGGTTAGATCCTATTTTATTATAAGGATCAGGCACATTTTATTTATTCATTCTTCAGTTGATTGGGCATTTTGATTGTTTCTACTTTTTGGCTATTATAAGTAATGTTGTTTTGAATATTTTTGTACAAGTTTTTGGTGAACATATGTTTTTATTTCTCCTGGGTAAATAATTAGTAGTGAGATTGCTTGATAAGGTATATGAACAACTTGCAGAGGGTCTATAGAATGTTATTTTTCTCTGAAGAGATTCAGTTTTTATTATGCTAGTTTTGACCTTGTCAGGACTTGATTTTAGGCTTTGTTTGGTCATTTCTGTTGCTGTTTTGTCCTTACTCTACTAAGTCATGGCTGCTCTGGAGTCTCAAGTGAGAGTCTGGGTCCCCCCCCTCCCCCTCAGTACTTCTCCATTTTGGCATTGCTGACTTGACAGTGTCTTTCATCTTAGTTAGCATGGTTGTGTTCCTGAATCTCTCTTTGGCTTCTAATTGTCCATCAACTGTTTGCTTCGTGATATGTTTCTTGGCATATTATCCTATATACTTTTTAAGGTTAAAAATTAGCTAACAGTTTGAGGGTAATTTCCATGCAGATTTAGGCTTTTTCTCTATAGGTTCTTTGGGGGAACAGCCTACCTCCCCAAATAAACAAACAATCAAAAAACCCATATGATTTGTAAACTGCAGCCTACAACCTCTGATTTGTCAGCCCAGTTAGACTGCTGTGAATGGTTGGATTCTATTTCCTATCATTTATTTAAAAGTTCTAATATATAAAGAATGATTAAATGTGGAGTTTTTGTTGTGGTCTTTTTCTCTTAAAGATTATGGCCCTGGAAGTCTTACTATATTGATTGCTTTCCTGTACCTTATATATCTTGTCTAACATTTATAATTTGTTCTTGACAGTGCTAATTCACTGTACTCCACAAATTGGAACCAGAAGTACCATATTTCATTTTTCATCCTGAGGTTTTACTATGTTTAATACAGCTCTGTAAATATTGATGGATGTTGAAATCTTTTCAAGGTTCAAACTGTGTTGAATAGATTTATCTCCTTGGAATTAAAGCTAGTGTTTGGTATATATCAGGAAAGTTCTCTGAAAACCAGAGTAGCAATGGAGGATCAATACTAGCCATTAAAACTCTTAAATACACTTCAAATCTAACATGATTTTTTGCTCCTTGAATTGTAGTTATTGAAAAACATTCATAGAAATGGGCATTCTTATCACAGTCTCTCATGGTTTGTTCTCTAGGAAGATGAAGTCCTCGGTACATTCTGAAGAGGATGATTTTGTTCCAGAACTACATAGAAACGTACACCCTAGAGAGCGGCCTGATTGGGAAGAAACACTTAGTGCAATGGTAAATCAGTTTTATGTGTATGTATATAACTATATTTTACTTCTTTAGTGAAGGAACTGGGGATAACTGTTCACAGAAAAAATATTTTTGTTGCTTTGTTTATTTTTTCAGGAAATTTCTATTGAGAAAATAGTCTATCCAGGTATTGTTTTAAACTTTGGAAGAGCTCTGAACAAAACACAAATTTCTTGCCTTCCTGGAACTTGTCTTTTAATGGGGTAGGAGGAGAAGCAAATTAACTTATAATATGGTTAAGAGGTGGTAAGTGCTATTGTAGAAAATTAATGCAGAATAATCGAAGTACTGAGTGGTAGGACAGAGTGAAAACATAGTTACTAGTTACATAGTGTGGACATAGGTGGCCTCTAGGAGAAGGTAAGTTTTGAGCAGATGGCTGAAGAATATGAGGAACAAGTAGTTTCTCTGGGGACACATCATTCTAGTTCATGAAAGAACAATTAAAGACTATGGCATGGGGAGGACTTCTTTTGGCCAAGAAAGCACACACCA
Source organism: Galemys pyrenaicus (assembly GCA_019455555.1). Lineage (NCBI taxonomy): Eukaryota > Metazoa > Chordata > Mammalia > Eulipotyphla > Talpidae > Galemys > Galemys pyrenaicus. The sequence goes on from JAGFMF010011417.1 coordinate 8,684,090, forward strand.
GGCACCATTGTGGCAAGGTAGGAAGCTCCAGGTCAGGGACCCCACAAAACCTCTGTCTGGATCAGTAAGAAAGCAAGTTAAGAAGACTGAGATGAGCTATAATGTGTGCGAGCCAGGCCTTATGTTTGCCTGCTACTTGAAATCCAGAAGGGGGCCCTTTCGGAGGTGGGCTGTGGGAGTGTTGAGAAAGTACATGCCAAGCGCCATTGTTGCAAGGCTGGGAACTGTGGATTATCGACCCCACAAAAACTCTGTGTGGAACTGTGAGAGGCAATTTAAGCAGATGGAGGTGAGCTGAAAAGTGCCCCTGAGCCAGGCCCTGCACCCACGTGCGATTTGGAGCTAAGAGGGCCATACACAAAGGCACTGGCAAAACATAGCCCTGAAACCGTAGTGGCAAGATAGGGAGCTCTGAAACTAAGTAAATATAGAGGGAGGGGATTTTTAGGGACAGTGCCCATCAACATATCCATAGTACTACTACCCTAGTAGAGTTTTGGCACAACAGTACCAGACTTGATCTGAACACCAGTTTCTGATATCCCTGAAGGAGCACCCCAGAAACATGCCTGCCAATACCAGTGGCATGTATCCCAATGCATAAAACTAATTAGCTAACAAACAACCAGGAGAAGGAAAAATACAAACAACCAAGCAAGTCCTCAGAGGAAGGACACCACACAAAATGAAAATCAGCAACCAGAACTCGGCAACAATGACATGGAAGAACTCCTCTGTCTGCCAGAAAAAGAATTTAAAATCTCCATGATTTGAATAAGAAGACAAAAAGGAAAAGTATGATATGTGAAAAATAATCAACAATCTGAAGAATGAAGTTGAGTCCCTAAAGAGGGAAGTGAAAGAAATACAGGACATTAAGAAACTAATGGAGGAACTTAAAGAACTCTGGGAAAAGCAAGGAAAACAGAATAGATGAAATGGAAGAATAAATCAGTACTCTCGAAGATAAAGAAATAAAAAAGAACTAAAACAGGAAAGAGAAACCTGAAGATAAAAGAATGAAGAAACACTTAAACCCATGGATTAATGGACAGCTAGTCTTTGACAAAGGAGCAAAAAAATGTGAAATGGAACAGACAATTTGTTCAATAAATGGTGCTGGGAAAACTGGACTGCTACATGCAAAAGAATGAAGCTAGACTACTATCTCTCACCCTGCACAAAAACCAATTCAAAATGGATCAAAAAATTAGACAGAAGACCTGAAACCATAAAATATACAAAAAAAAATATAGGCAAAACTCTACATGACATATATCTCAGCAACATCTTTAAAGGCATAAAGCAAAGAAAGTGAAGGAACAGATTTTGCTAATAATATAGACTGTGAGATACAGAGATCTCAGGGATGACTTAAGGTTTTTGGCATAATCAACTTGAATGGAGTTTACAATCACTGAGGTGTTTGAAAGTATTTTTATGTTTGGAGTAGGCAGAAAAATCAGCAATATGATTTAATATGATTTTAAGTAGTTTCCATATTTGAGATCCATTTAATTTGTAACTTTTTGTAATTCATGTCTATTTTTAAGAACAATGAGATTGCTTTTATAGAGGATAACATTTTAATTATGGTTCAAAGCTAGTGTTACAAAAATTAAGTAAATGTTCATTGGTCAATATTGATTGCAGTGAGATGTCACTTATTTCATTTTTGAAGATGCTTTTTCTCTCACTTAAATACTGCTAAATACATGAGCATGTGATTTTAACTGACCGTACTCAGTGCTGAGAAGACATTTATAGAAATCTTTCAGATTCTTTTCTTTATATGTCTTTTAGCATAACATTGTATTATAAAGTTAAATGGATTTTTAGTATGAAGATTTATGTGGTACTTGTACTTGGTCTGAAAAACCCTGCTTGGACTTCATAGTTTGAGCTTGAAAAATAATTCACCACAAATTTATGTGTTAATACAGTTCTCCCTCCCTTCTTGTTTTAATGTTTGATAGTTTGGGAACTATGCATATAACAATTTCTGATTACTTATGATTCTAACAGTATTATCACAATGTAAGGTTCCTCATACAAGCTATTTTTATTTTTTAGCTTGTACTTTTAGGTTAAGTTCATTTAGAAATTTAAAAAAACCAAAAAACTAATTACTCAAAGACATTTATTGTTCAGCAATAGAAGTTGAAACTATGTGAAACTGTTTTTCTGATCCACATTTTTTTTTTCCCCAAATGGGCTATATCTTAGTAGATTCCACTTCAGGATGTACTGAATTAATATTTGCAAAAGTTATTTAACAATAGTCTCAACTGTAGTTTCCCTGTACAGGCTGTTCATAAGGGATACTCTTTCAGACAGTACAGATTGAGTGTTGATTCCTCAATAGCAACTGAGCAAATTTATTTACATTTGTTGACTCATCAAGATCAAGGAAACCACTTGAAATAGTTTGTCTTGTTTATAATTGACTATTTGTTTTGCTTCCGGTGTCCTCAATCTTCAAGTGACTCTTCTCACCAAAAGGCTAATTTATTGGTTTAACCAGTTTTTTCCCCCCCTCTACACACGTTTCTTTGATTGCTGTAGGTAAACATAATTTAATTGTCTCAACATTGGTAAATGTCTTTCCTTGCTTGGCTAACAAATGAACTAAAGTGTACTTTGCAGTCTTGTTGGTTTATTTTCCCCTTAATTTTTGTGAACAAATTCCATGTGGTGAATACTCCATTTTTAATTTTCTAATTTTTTCAGACTGTGTTGCTTTCCTTAGTTGAGAATATTCTGATGAGTGCATAGTTTGGTAATGATGTATATTCTGTTCCTTTAGTACAGCTCACTGCATAATGCACGCAGTGCTTTGCCATCTAATTTCATAACAAACATACCTTTCCCTTTGTCTTAAGGGATGATTTCCAAAGCCTACTTATCTCTTCTCTTGCATTTGACATCATGTGTATGAAGGTAATTTAAAAAATGAGATGTGACAATAGATGTAGAATTGAGTTATGTAACTCAGTAATGCAGTTCATGATGTATTTAGCAGCAGTGTGAATTGAGAGTACCGCACAGGTTTACTTAGGTAGCTGGTGCAGAGTTCTGCCATTGTAATTTGAAAGAAGCCATAGAAGATACATAAGTGAGCATAACTGTATTCCAATATAACTTTTATTTATGACCACAGATATTTGAATATCATAAGATTTTTACATTTCCTTCTTTTGAGACTTTTACCAAATATTAAATACAAAAATTACTTTTAGCTCATGGGTTATATGAAAACAGTCAGTGGCCTGGATTTTGGCCCTAGTTTCTTGACCTTTGCATATTCCTTTAAACAAATGTATCCATCTCCCATACTGTATTGTGAGTTGTTTTAAGAAGGCTAGGGATCATCTTGTGTTCATTCTCTTGAAAAAGAGAATTTTTAAAAGAAGATGTAATTGTGACTCACACAATTGTAAAATAAACACATGCAAATAATACTTAGCTTATTAATGAAGGAACCAGTGAAGTGTTATAATTGATTCAAAGGAGAATTCAAAGGTTCTTGCATTTATAGATCAGTCATGTTAAAGTGGATGCAAATGGATACAAAGCTGTTCAGTTCCTTTGGACACAATTTCCATTTCTATAGATAGGAATTATTTGTGCTCTCAGTTTGCTAAAAGATAACTTCTACTCTGTGGAGATGTAAAATAGCTTAGTAAAAAATGAATCCACATCCCTTATTGAGTCAGGTCATCCCTGGATGAGCTAGCATTCCACTGGAATCATGTTTAGTTATCTTTTTTGCTCATTTAAAAATATTTAACAATTCTTCCTACAATTTTTATAGCTTCCAAAAATCTCTATTGAATGTATCAAATGATAGAAAGATGTTTTTCTTTATTCTGTATAAAATATCAAATGCTAGCTTGAAAGGAAATGTACAGAACTCGCCACTCCAATACTGCTGCGTATACCTTTGTTTTAAAGTGTACGTAGAACATTTCAGGAGTAGATCATATGTTAGGGCACATGTCAGTTGTCAATAAAACTACAAGACTGAAATAATAATCTTTGTGATTGTAATGCCATAAAGCTAGAAATCAACACCACCACCAGAAAACCTGGAAAAGATCTTTAAACACATGGATACTAGACAACATACTGCTTAATAACTATTGGATTGAAGAATAAATTAAAGAAGAAATCAAGATATATCAGGCTAATGAAAATGAAAATGAAAACTTTAAGCATTTATGGGATGTGGTAAGATGGTATTAAAGGGAAATATGGGACCTCCCTAGTGGTGCAGTCGGTTAAGCAATGTTCTGTGAAGCAGACCACAGCCACTGCAGCACGAGTTTGATCCCTGCTGCTGGCCGGGGAGGTTGACCCACATGGTGCAGCAGACCTCTCCTGCCTCATCCGCTGCTCCTCTCAGCAGTGTATTTCAGTCCATCTGCCTGTTCTGCTCCCCACTCTGTCTCTGGTGGATCCTCTCACCGCCCACACCTCTGGCCTGTACCCCAGCTCTTATATGCATAAATACATAAAATCTTTAAAAAAAAAATAAAAAGAAAGATGATTACAATACACACCCACATTAAGAAGCAAGAACCATACCAAGTAAACAATATCATACCTAAAGCAACTTAAAAGAGGGACAAACAAGATTCAAAGTTAGTAGCAGAAGGAAATAATAAAAGTCACAGCAGAAATAAATGAAATAGAAATCAAAAGGACCATACAAAAGACCAGTGAAACTAAGAATTGAATTTTTGAGAAGAGAAAATAAATTGAGACCTCTCTAGCTAGGCCAATTAAAAATGAGAAGAGAGAAAGCTTTAATAAATAGAATTAGATATAAAGGGAAAAAAATAACTACAGATGCCATAAAAATACAAAAAATCATAAGAGATTACTATGAACTACTCATGAGTAAACTTAACCTTGAAGAAAGGAACAAATTTCTAGAACAATAAAGTTTAAAAGAAACAGAAGAGTTTAATAAATCAATTTCAGTTATGTGAATTGAAACATTAATACAAAATCTCACCAAAAACAAAAACCAGAATCAGACAACTTTACAAGTAAATTCTGTCAAACCTTTAGAGAAGAACTTAAGCTTAACCTGTTCAAAATGTTTGTGAAATTCCAAAAAGAAGGAATGTTTCTTAATACAGTTAAATACCAACATTAGTTTAATATTAAACCAGATACAGATAGCACAGGAAAGGAAAATTAAGGACTAATATTGCTGATGAGCATCAATACAAAATACTAGCAAATGAGATGTAACAATATATCACAAGGATTAAACATCTTGATCAAATGAAATTTATGTTAGAGATGCAAGAAAAGTTTATTAATATTCATTAACCTCTGTAATATATTGTAAAACAAAATAAAACTAAAAATCATGTAATATCACTGGATGTAGAGAAAGCATGTAATAAGATTCATCAAGAACATATGATTAGAAAATATATAAACAAGATTGGAATAAAGAGAACCTAACTCAATATAATAAAGACCATGTATTACAGGCCAACAATTAGTGTAACATTTAGTATTGAAAAACTGAAATGTTTCCATTTAAGATCAAGGGGGACTCCTTGGTGGCATAAGGGGTTAAGTCATAGCACTATGAAGCTATCTACAGCCACTGCAGCATGAGTTTGATTCCTGGCCAGGGAGTTGACCCACAATGCATGCCGGACCTCTCCTGTCTCACCTGCTGCTCCCCTCAGCAGTGTATTTCAGTCTGTCTGCCTGTTCTGCTCCCCACAATGTCTCTGGTAAATCTTCTCACCTCCCTATCTGTGGCCTGTATCCCAGTTCTTGTATGCTTAAATAAATTAATCTTTAAAAAAAAATCAGAAACAAGGCAAGGATGACTACTATCACAACTTCTGTTTTATATAGTATTAGAGATTTTTGCTACACCAATAGGAAAACAATGAGAAATAAAGTGAATCCACATTGGAAAAGAAGTGAAACTTTTACTATTTGGAGATGATACGGTATTCTATATAGAAAAATCCTAAATGTTCCAGCAAAAAAGCTATTAAAAACAATAAATGAATAGAAAAGTGGCACGTACCAATATCAATGTACAAAAATCAGTATTTTCATATAAAAATAATAAAAAATTTCATTTTCAATCACTTTAAAACTAATCATTAGGAATTATACTAATGAAGGAGAGAAATATATACAAAGAGCTATAAGTTGTTATTGAAGACAATTTTATTTTTTTATTTATTTTATTATGTTATTTATTTTTAGAATTTATTTATGCATACAAGCACTGGGACCAGAGGTGTGGGCAGTGAGAGGTTCCACCAGAGACAGAGTGGGGAGCAGAACAGGCAGATGGACTGAAATATACTGCTGAAGGGAGCAGCGGGTGAGGCAGGAGGGGTCTGCTGTGCCATGTGTGTCACCTCCCTGGCTGGTGGCAGGGATCGAACTCGTGCTGCAGTGGCTGCGGTTTGCTTCATAGTGCGTTGCGTAACCCACTGCGCCACCAGGGAGGTCCCTGTTATTGAAGATTTTAGGAAGTTAAATAAGGAGATAGAAAACATTCCAATCTCTTGGATGAGAAGAATAAATATACTCAAAATGACTATAATCTTAAAGTGATACATAAATTTAATGTAATTTCCATCAAAATGCCAACAATTTTCTTCCAATAAATTGAACAAAAATAGTGAAATTTATATGGAGTAATAAAAGGCCTTGAATAGCATAAGGTATCCTGAGGAAAAGGGAGCAAAAAAGAGGAATTATGTTAACTGACTTAATACCATAAAACAACAGTACTAAGATTAATATGGAATTAAAAGTCCAGTAAAAGGACACGTGGATCATGGAATAGAATTGAAATCCCAGAACTAAATCCACTTACATATCGATACTTAGTTTATGAAAAACTGTACAATGGGTAAAGGAGAGTTTTTAATAAATGGGATTGATGGGTAGTTTGGTGGAGGGTGAGTAGAACATGAAAGAGCAAATATGTAACCTCAAAATAAAAATAAAATAAGATATATAAAAAATGGTGTTAGGATCACTGGGAGGTTACATGTAAAATATGAAGTTGGAACATTCTAACTCCATGCACAAAAATAAATTCCAAGTGGATTAAAGATTTTGATATAAGACCTGCAACTGTAAAATATATGGGAGAAAACATTGGCTATATGTTCCATGTCATCATAATAATAGTGTTTTGGAAAACTTGATTCTTATGGCCAGTGAAAATAAAGCAAAAGTAAATAGTTGAAATTACTTCAAATTATAAAACTTTTACAAGCAGAGAAAAATAAAAGTAGATTAGAAAGACATTTTAGTGAATGGGAGAATGAATGTATTTACACATTACATAACAAGCAGAAAAAAATAAAAGTAGATTAGAAAGATATCTTAATGAATGGGAGAATGTATTTACACATTATATAACCAACAAGGGATTAATATTCAAGATATATAAAATACTTGCATAATTCAACAATAGAAAAGCCACCTAAATAATAAATCAGTAGCAGATCAAAGAGATGATATTCCGAAGGCTGCTAGATACACGGAAAAGCGTTTGTCATGTCTGGTAGGAGAAATGTGGGTTAAAAACATGGTGAGATACCACTGCACATCCATGAGAATGGCAGGTATAAAAAGAATCCCAACGGCAAATACTGGTGAGGATGTGCAAAAAGAGTGAACCATTACATTATTGGTTAGAATGTAAAAGTGGTGCTGCCATTATGGAAGATAATCTGGATTTACTTTAAAAAATTTTAAAAAAAACCTATATAAACCAGCAGTCTTGGGTATTTGTTCTACAAATATGAAACCATCAACTCAGAAAAATACTAGCTTTATTAAGGTGCTGCAATGAGACAACTGAATAAATCCCATTATACTATATTATTTTGAAGTGTCATTGGTAAAGGAGTTCACTGGTTCACTGAAAAGCAGAGATTTCTGGAAAAGACTGACTGATGAACATAGTGTAGAGTCACCTGGGGAGGATGAATAGAAAACATAGCCATGGAGAGGGAAAGGAATTGAGTTTTCATCTTCTTAGGGAAAAAGAGTCAGGGTCTTGAGCGCTACACAGGGGAATGTGGAACGATTGTAGCATGTGAGGTTTGGGAGAAGGGAGAGATGATCTTTTTATTGAGTCAGATCTGTGTGCCTCCCACCAGTTACCTATTCCACCTGTAGAATTTGCTTTCTTCTAGGGCTTGTTTTCAGATGAGTAGTGTACTCCTGTTAGGGATGCCTTAGCATCTTTGGGAGAGTACTGCTGCCAGATGCCAGAGCATTTGGTGGACTTCTGGAAATGCCCGAAGGCAAGTGTTTCTGAGGCTTTGCATCACAGTCCTAGAAAAAAAGAGTTTTAATTGCATCAGAGACTAAAGAGTACTTAATGTCTGATATCACTCAGAAACTCCTGGTGTTAGGCAGTTATAACAGGGAGTGTGATGCCTAAAGAAAATGAATGGCCAACCTAGCCAGGACTTGCTAATGCCTATAAAGCCACGGGAGAACCAGTAAACACCCAGAAAGGCAGACCCCTACCTCAGCCTACAGCCATGTCTATTAACACAAGGAGAGTAAGAAACAGTGAAGAGAGGAAGGCAGACCCCTGTCCCAGCCTGTTGTCGGGGCTGATAAAACTATACCCTGGGAGCACAGTCGGAGGGGGTGTAACTTAGAAACTTCTGTCTGGACCAATAAACCAACAGTTAAGGGTGCCTGCACAGTACATCCCAGAAAGGGAGAGTGAGAAACCTCTTGCATCCTGGGTAAGCCAGGAGTCCTTTGCTTTTCTTTTCAGTTCTTCCCTGGATTCTGTTTGCCTGGATCTCTTCCCCGGTGTACGCTAAGTTCTTGTTGGTAGTGCTTCCACGGATCCTGCCTTCCCAGCCTCTTCCCAGATGTACTTTCTGTCTAATAAATTTGTTTCATTTACATGTGGCTTTGAATTCTTTCATGTCCATATTCAAGGACCAAGGAACTCCTAAACCTGGAAATGCTACGGTTCTAAGTGTGGGCATTGTTAGAAATTCTTTTTCTAGTGCCCTGTAAGAAACTGTTACAAACTTAATGATTAAAAAAAAATATTCCTTTTTTCCCCTAGACCAAAAATCTGGGCAGATTAAGCTGAATTCTTTGTCAGGAAATCATAAGACAGAATCTACTTCCCATCTCATTAGGTTCTGGACTCAATCTAGTTCCTTGTGTTTTCTAGGTAGATCTGAGGAGACTGTTTCCTTGCTGACTCTCAGTGGGAGGCCCTTTTCTTCTCCTAGGGGCTACCTGAGTTTTCTCACATGCCTCTTAATCTTCAGAGTCAGAAACTACCTGAGTCCTTCTCAGACTTCCCGTCTTTGAGGTTACCTTTTGCTGCCACCTAGAGCAAATGTTGCTTTTGAAATCCTCAGATTAGATTAGGCTCACACAGATAATTGTCATATTTTAAGATCAAGTGACCTGGGACTTTAATTATTTCTGCAAAATCTCTCGCTAACATACTTAGGTTAGTGTTTCATTCAGCAACCAGGAAGTGGAACTGTTTTGGGGGTGGGGCGGGGCTGAGAATGCTCTTTAGGTCCTTGCTTTACCAGTGTTACATGTAGTTTTTCTCTGCTATTTAAACTTCATAATATACTTAACATATAAACTATTCCTTGAAATAAATTACCTGAGAGAACTTTATAATGTATTGTGACTGGAGTTAAATAACTCTTAATAAATTTGTTGACTGTATAATACTACAATGTAGTTATGTAGTTCTCTAGTTAGTAGGAACTGGAGTTTGCTTTATATTTTTCATATTTGATGCATATCTTTATGCTGAATTTTGCCTTTCTTTTTACTGATGTTAGGGAAATTTGCTAATCTAAAGACAGTGAAGATCTCTGTATTAGTTCTCAAAAGGGTTTTTTTCCCCCTTGAGGTAACATTAGTTTATAGCACTGTACATGAATTAGGGGAATAGATATACACTTCCTCAGATGTATGTTGCTGTACCACACCCACCATTGAAGCACCCATCGTTCTCTAGGCCATCTGGTCCTCTTCCTCTTTGTTCCCACACATACCGTCCTACTGATTCTTCCTCTAGTAGCTTCCATTTTGCAGTCATATTTCTAATGTTTGCTTTGGTTTAGTTTTGTTAGGTCCCTTTTCCTCCTCTTTATAGTTCATGAATAGAATCTTCTGGTATTTGTCTTTCCCCCTCTGATTTATTTCACTTAGCGTAATCCCCTCCTGTTCTATCCGTATTATTGCAAATGGCAAGAGTTAACCGTGTGTGTACATGTGTGTGTATGTAAAAATGAGTAGTATTCCATTGTGTTATTCAGACCTTCTTGGCACACTTAAATAATTAAATATTTTTAAAAATTAAGTTGATGTGACTCTCATCTTAATTTCACTGCTTACCAGTGTTATTTTCCTGTATTGTATCATATGAGATTGCCCATAATAATTCACTTTCTGTTACAAATCTTGGAGAATATAGCATACATTTGTTTTTTGAGATAGATATTTGGATTTGCTATTTTATCTTGAATATGAAGAACCTTTTGCTTTCTCAGTTACTGTTTTAAAAATGATGTCGCTGAATATGTCACAAAAGTAAAAAAAAATTGTTATTATGAGTTGGCAGTATTATACACGTCACTTTCAAATTTTAGTGTGAGAAATACACGTTGTGATATTTGTGATGATAATTCATATTACCATTTTTAACTTTATTATTAATCATTGTAACCAAAGTTATTTCAGCAGCTCCCAAGGGAGATTTTAGTTTGTGCCGAGACCAGAATATGAGAGCTGACTTTGAAATTTGATTAAAAACATGAAAAATTTTATTTATGCAGAAGTTTCCTTATACAGTACAATTTAATTTTTAGTTAGGTAATTTTTCTTCCATATTATTTGGTAGGCTCACTATTTTAAAAGGAAATAATTGAAATAATATGTGTTCCTGTTGGTACAAAGTCATCAGAACCATTAATATTAATCTGTTTTTTCAAAAAAATATTCATACTAAAGGACTAGTCATAAATCTTTCATCTTTAATATTTTTAAAAAGGCAAGAGGAGCAGATGTTCCAGAGATTCCTGGAGACCTTACACTTAAGACATGTGGCAGTACAGCCAGTATGAAGGTTAAACATGTGAAAAAGTAAGTATAATTTTACAGTAGGTACAAAAACAAATTCCTGTAAATCAATTCCTTTTCTCTCTTAAAATTTTTATTTAGATTCCTTACTAAATAAGCTCATCCTGTTCATATATTAACTTGTATTGTTAAGCTTTAACTTATATCTTAACAATTAGTACAACAGGTCTGAAGATTATCTGCATGTTTAAAACTATACTGTATTTTTGTTCTTGAAACAACTTTGTCATTATGTATTTATTTAATAGGAGCAATACATGTCTATCTTTCTTGGTACTAATAATACATACTTACTTAGAAAAATCAACTTTTTTGACTAAGTTATGAAATTGCTAGGTATATATGTATCAGCTTTATCTTTGAGAAATCCTAAAATGGATGCTAGTAGTTGACTTAAATCTCTGAAAATATCTGTTTTGATTTTTAACAGATAAAGCATCTTTTCATCAGGCTTAGAGTTAGATAGTTATGTTTCATTGTAAGTAGAGAATAGATGAGGATAAAAATGTTTATTCTGCATCCAGACCCACCAATCCAGGACTGATGGGCTGCGACAACATTCACAGGTAAAATCTGGTTTTGTATTTTGTGGTGGGAATGCTACTTCTGATGAGAAGCTGGCTGTTTACAATCAGATTCCATAATATTCACCAAAAGCATAGCTTTTCTGTGGTCATTGGCTTTGGATCACAATTAGGAGAGTATAGTGATGCTTCAATTGTTTTTTCATTTTGCCTTGTGCACTGAATGTACTGTTCATTTGACTCAGTGTATTTCTGATAAGGGTTGTGTGGATATATGTGTGCTCATGCGCATGTGCTTCTTAAATAGTTTTGTTTGCATGAGCTCTTTAACTCTTGGTATTTCCCCCCCCAGGTCCAGTAATTTTGCCTATTCCAGTAGCTTGTATCTCATTTATTTCATTTGCTTCAGGTTACCCTTCACTAAAGGTCACTTTCCGAAGATGGCTGAATGTGCACACTTCCATTATGAGAATGTTGAGTTTGGCAGCATCCAGGTATGTTTAAAATACTTCCTGCATACTCAATTAAGATGTGTCTCTGTGTACATACCTGACAGGTGACACTCCAAATCAGTTTTTACTATTTATGTCTTATTGGTTGTTGTAAAACTTACTCTGTAGACTAATACATGATTCTTGATATCTCCTAGTTCAAGTGGAAATAGTATAATAGAATCGTTTAAATCTCAGAATTTTGATCAGATTCCTAGACAGTTTTTTAGAGTGTTTTACAGAGTGAAGTATTGTCACCTGACTCATGTGTTGAGTTATAGTAGTGGTGGATGAATCAGTGTTGAGGTGAAGGGAGAAGTGTGAAGAGACTTTTTCAATATTTTTTTCTTAGTATGAAGTGCATCATGTATATCTACATGTATATGTATATGATACCTATCCCTATACACATGTACACTATATACACATGTATACAAACATATACACACATACCATTTGAAATTGAGGGTAAAAACTCAGAGAGGAAACTCCTGTGTATCCCATCTGTGTTTTCTTTGTCTTCCCTACCCTACAGTTTACTTATATCATCATATTTTTAATACTCATTATCTTTTTTTTTTATAGCTTTACTATCTTTGTACATCCTGAATCAGTATGGTGTTTAAGTTTGCCTATGCTTGAACTTTACATAACTGGAATTAGTCTAATTTTTTTAGGAAACAATTTACTAAGAAAGTGCTATGTTCCAAATATTTTTTAAAGGTTCTTTGACCATTTGTGAGCAGTAACAACAACAAAAATTAAGGACACATATTATTTATTTCTTTCTTTATTTAAAGATTTTATTTATTTATGCATACAAGAACTGGGGTACAGGCCAGATGCACGGGAGGTAAGAGGATTCACCAGACAGAGCGGGGAACAGAACAGGCAGATCAACTGAAATACACTGCTGAGGGCAGCAGTGGGTGAGGCAGGAGAGGTCTGCTGTGCCATGTGGGTACCCTGGCATGGAGGCAGGGATCGAACTTGTGCTGCAGTGGCTGCGGTCTGCTTCATAGTGCATTGCTTAATCCACTGCACCACCAGGGAGGGCCCTAAGGACACATTCTTAAAGTGCATAGAGTATAGCCAAAAATATGAGAGCTATGAAAAAAAAAGTGAATCAGAGATACAGGAGAATATTGAAATACTAAACCAGAGTAGATTTCTTTCTTATTTCTTTCACTGAACATTGTGAAGTTTATTCCTGTAGATCCATGTCACTGCTATTTGTTCAGTTTGTTCATTACTGTATATTAATCCACACTCACAGTCTATCCAGTTGTCACAATGCATATGTCACGATCTAGCCATTTTTTAAATAAAAAAGGAAATACAATTTAAAAGAAAAATAAACCAAAGTGTCTAGAAAAACAATTGGAATAGATTAACTCCTTAAAAACAGTTTTCTATATCTTGGTGACCACATTTATTGGAAGGGCTGGAGAAAAATAAAAATGCCATTTAGCTTAATAATTTGTGAGTTTTCTGCAAATCAACTCTTTTCATGAGTAGAAGAATCCTTGGTTTGTTTCTTAATATAAAAATTTATGCAGGTTTTTCTTTTGAATGTCTTTTATGTATAAAAAGGCAATTGTATGAAGTCTGCTATTTTCCATGAGATAAATTCTTTGTTTAAGGCAACTCTCAATGTAGGGGCAACTATTACAGTACAATCTCCCTGGACAAAGAAAACATTGGGATATTTTGTTGATTTATAGATCTCTTCATAGGTTTCTTCATCAGTTTCTTTCACATCTTCCTATATCATATTTCATTGTTGATCCTAAGAATGTCTTTTTAGATATCATATCTCTAATGGTATTTCTATTTTTTTTATACAGTATTTTCTTGAATTTCTCTAAATCTTTCTTTAGTTTTTAAAGACTTACTTAAATTAATTGTTTTGAAATCTTTTTCTAGTAGATTCATCATTATGTCTATTTTAGGAGAATTTCAGTTGATTTATTTTTTCTGTTGAATAGGCTGTTCTTTCCTGTTTCTGTGTATGTATTTTTGATTTGGATATTTGAAAACAATTCTTTGGTAGTTCTGGAAATTAGATTCTCCACCTCCACCAGGATTTGCTGTTGTCATTATTTACTGTTTTCCTCATTGTAGTAGGCCTACTTTATGCCAGAGATCAGCCTGAGTTTATCAACTTAAGTTCTCTTCACATGTTTTATGGGCCTGTGCCTTTTCTTGGGTACATATGGTCAATTTCTAATTTATTCATATATATATATATACATATATATATACACTTGCTTTTTATTTTATTGAGGTAATGTCACTTATATTATTGTTGATATTTTGCAAGTATAGTATCCTAGTCTATAATGATCTCCAAAGGAGAAAAAGAGAAAAACTAAGAGATAAAGAGGTACTTAAAAAAATACTCTGGAAGTCACTTGAGTTGTTGAAGTTTGTAATACAGTGTGTAGGTGTAACGACAATGGTCACTGGCCTCTTCATTTTGCACTTTGAGATCAGAAGCAGAAATTCACTATTAGAAGACAGATCCTTGGTGTTTGGACGACAGGGTCCTTTTTGCCTTGCTTGGATTCTGCCATCTAATCTTTGCATGAATGCATAATTGCTTCACATGCTGAGGGGTTGGGGATGTGTAGACACTACTCTATTGAGGAGACTCAAATTGACCAAAATTAATCAGAATTTATCATGTAAGCCTTCCATTGGAAATCACAAGCGAAGTCAATGGACTCTATAGTTAAAAATAATTATATCGGGCAGGTGTGGATAGTGTACTCAGTGTCTAAGTGAGACAGATTCCTGATGCTTCCTATTCCATCATCTCTCCAGAATCTTCCTTCTCCCTTCTTATATTTACTGTAAGATTGGCAGTGTGTTCTGAGAGGAACATAAACAGGGAAACTTAGTGAAAGTGTCTGGAAGAGGGCATCAATCTTGGCAGCCATGTTGTATCCCATTAGGTTGTTTATACTGTCAGTTGACTGACTCAGTTGTTGCATTTTAGTGTATGTGTCCATTGTGGAACATTCTGCACTCACATATTTCCCTTATTTATCCTGATCTTGGAAATTTCTCTCTAACTTGTATAGTTTCTTGTGTTCCTATTTATAACTCTTTCTTCTCAGATATTGAAACTATCATTTCGGTAGGCCATTGAATCTTAAAGGGTGTCACTGTTCACTAAATTTAAAAACGCCTGATAAAATTATCTTTAGCTTAGGAATTCCAGCAATAAAATGAAAATTATTATTCTTAATCCTTTGTGTTAAAAATTCTGCTTCTCAGTTTTATTAAAACTAAAAGATACAGTTGCTCTTAAAATGATTTAGTTAGAAATAGTTTGGACCAGTAATGTCATTACCATATAACATACAAAGGAAATTTTAATAATCTTCCCTTTGATTTCGAATGCTGTCTATCCAGCTGGCTCCTCTGCATCTTCACTTGGATGACTAATAAGCATATTAAATTTAGCATGCCTAGCACAGCCTCCTCTTAAACCTGCTCCTCCTGCTGTCTTTTCCATCTTGGTAATAACAACTCTTCATCTTTCCAAGCTTCCAATCATGGCTTGGTTTTCTGGTGATCAGTTCCCATTCAGGAGTCATCTAGAAGTCCACTTCGAGTCACCTTAGTGTTAAGTAGAACAAAAGATGCTCCTAGTGCTTTTCTCACTCAGGAGTTTGCAAGGATTTCAGGAGCTCTGTACCAGGACTAGGAGCAGAAACCAATATATATTTTCTGCTATCTCACATGCTGTTATCAACATTGTGTGTTTTTATATTATTTACTGTTTTCCCTTTTGATATACTTTAATTTATTCTTTGGTATTGCTAAACTATCATTAACTTTTTTTTGTATGGGTATACCTTATTTTACTTCTACAGAGCGCAGGATAATACCACAGTAGTAATTGCTCAGTAATACTCTTGGAAGGGAAGATATATGATGATCATTGTTAGCTATGCCAGGGAGTCATTAACAGCCACTTATTGCACATTTGTTGTATTATTCTTTCTTTTGATATGCTCCTACTTATATGGAAGAGAGGAACGTCTGAGAGGATAATTACAGCATTATATATGTTGGAAGCAAGATATGTCACCTTGTGTTTCATTTCATGTCTTCATTTATTTGAACATATATGTATATTCAAAAAATATCAAGGAATTTGCTTTGCTTTGAAACATGGGAGGATGCTATGTATAGGAGGTGATGTTTGATATTTTTAGAGTAGAAGTTCCCTGAGTAGAGATTGGGACATGAACAAAGGCCAATTGTCACAAGGTATTGTATGCATCGCATCATTATATATAGTAAAAAATTAGAAATCAAAATTTTCACAAGTAGGGTTGGGTTATGTAAGTTATGGACTATTCATCCAGGAAAAATCCTGTGCAACTGCTAAAAGTCATGAAGAATATTTACTGAAGGGCCTCCCTGGTAGCGCAGGGGTTTGAGCGCCGCACTATGGAGCTTCTGTAGCCACTATAGCACAAGTTCGATACTTGGCCAGGGAGTGGGCCCACATGGTGCAGCAGACCTCTCCTGCCTTGCCAGCTGCTCCCCTCAGTAGTGTATTTCAGTTGTTCTGCCTGTTCTGCTCTCCACTCTGTCTCTGGTGAATTCTCTCATACCCTGAGCCTTTGGCTTGTCCCCCAGCTCTTGTATGCATAAATAAATAAATCTTTAAAAAAAAAATAAAGTGTGTAATTTGATAGTTTTTAAAAAAAGAATATTTGCTGAAGTGGAAACAATATTTATGTTATATAAATATTGATGAAATGAACTTCCAAAGAGCAAGATACATTTCTGTAAAACAAAAATTTATATGTAAGTATAAAAATAATTAGAGGAACTTGTAGGAAAAAGATAAAAGTTTCAATTTTAGAAGGAATGAATTGGTAATATAGTCAGAAAAATGACTTTCCATCTTTAAAAGATTAGAACACAAGGTATGATATTTCTTTCATACAAGTTTTGTAAAATGAATTTTCTCCCAAATTTGAAGGGCAAAGTAGTTCTTACATCATATATTTCACCTTTGAGAGCAGAGTAGGTTTTGAACATCCTTGAGCATTTCCTTGTTTCCAATTTAATTTGTGCCAGAGAAAGTAATTCCTAGGCCTATATATATTTTTCCTGTACAAATGTGTTCAACCCTTTTCAGCTCATTTCTGCAGACCTTAACTAAATGATCTAATTTCCTTGTTCAAATTTTAGTTCAGTGTCCTGAGTTGTAACATGTGTTATTGTCATGCTGTGAAGACATATGGTGTGGTATAGAATGGGTGTGGCTAACTGGTAGGATGTTGTCATTTTACTCTCTTGACTACTAATCACTTAATCTTGGTTTCCTTTTCCTTATCTTCCTGTTGAAAAGGATATATACTGATCCATACTCTGTTCCTGGATACCAAAATATGCTAAGATAGTTAATGTTCCTTCTAGCTCAGACCTTGGATAAACCATGAACTCTGATTTAAATGAACTGGGGATATAATAAAGTGAAAAGGAAAAAAGGTATAATAATGCAGATGCAGGAGAGGCTATACCATGTCATGTTCTTACTTTAGTCTACTTTGATAGAGCATGTGTAAACTATCTTTAAAAATTAGTGGAAGGAATTACTGTGGTCATGGAAATATATTGTCAAAAACATCTTTATATTCCTGGGAGACATTATTGGATTAAATATCTAAAAATAAATTCCTCTTTTCACTGTATTGAAATTTTATGATATTTGTGTCTATGTTTATTAGTGATATTGACCTGTATACTGGACTTCTATACTAGACTGAGTTTGGGGAACCTCATAGCCCAGACCCCTTTATTATTAAATGCCCAGGAATAATTTAATTTGTGGTAATGAGAAGTAGTTGTCTTCTACCTCCCTCTCTCCTTCCTACTCTCAATTCTCCCTTCTCATACCATTAATTCTTCAGCATACATTTTTTCAAGTTTGCTATTTTGTCATATAGCTTGTGTCTTGAGTTGAACATTTAGTTCCTTTTTTCTTGGAAAAGTGAAAACCATAGTGAATAACAAATTACACATTTGCTCTGTGGTAAAAAAATAGCTTTATGACAAGCCAGTATTGTCAGATTTTAATATTATTCTATATATACATCTTTTCATTAGAGAAATAAAATTCTCTAAGTACTGTTGATATTTTATTTTTTTGAAGTCACTTTTTAATATGTGAATTTAAGTTGGGATTTGCCCCCCTGAATTTTAATTTGAACAGAAATCACAGGTTTTGATGTATAATTATTGTATTATGTTTTATTTAATTTATTTAGAGAAGTTGAAACCTGAAAAGGAAAAGGAAAATATAAGCTATTGCGCAGGACTTTTTGTTTTGAATTAAATTACTTGTAGCTTTAAATTCTGTATATTTATTATCTTTATTGCAGTTAACCCTATTATGTCCATTGTCCAAAAATATAAACTTACTGACCTTTCATGAAATACTTTTTCACTAACATGTAAAAATTTCTTGCAACATGGGAAATGTGATCAGTTTATTCTGCTTGAGCCTTTACTTTATCCCTGCTCTGCCCTCTAGTGTGCAGAGACTCAAAGGTGGGTGTGTATGGTTTGCATTTTCTTTGTCATCTGGTTATTTGAAGCTGTTGGTAAATATTTTTCTTTCTATCTGATTTCATAGGAAATGTTAAATTAGCCTCAAATTTTGAACAGAATAAGGCACAGGAAACGTGAATTTAGTATCTGTATCTTGAGATTTCTCTGCTAAGACAGCTATGCAGGGGGCTTGGGCAGTGCTCCCGCAGCTTGTATCATCAGATTTGTTCTTGCCTCGACACTGACAAATATGGAACATAATAGGAAGTTTGGCCTGAGTGTAGAAATATTGAAGAATACTAATATGAAAAAAAAATCATGAATTTTCATTTAAACGAAGTAATCAGAATTATTAATAGAAAAATACAAGCTACTATTTATTAGATGTTTTCTGTGAACCAGACGTTATACTAAACCCTATTAGTATGTTTTTTCTTTTATCCTCCACAAAAGTTTCAGATGTGGAAATTGAGGTGAAAAGAGTTTGCAGTTTTTCCCAAGATCACTGCTAGTAAGTGGTGGGGCCTGTGTTTGAATCAAGGCCATAACATTCTGCATGTTCTTTTATAGTATTTGAAAAACTTAAACTGAGAAGTACTATTTTAACAAGAATGATGAGTAAGCAATAGTTTTGAAAAATCTTTCATGTAGCTGGAGGTGAAAAAAAGTAAAGTGCATAATAATGTAGTATAGTAACCTGCGTGCTCGTATATAAATTCTCTAACTTCTCTGGTCCTTTTGTTTCCTCAATTGTAAAAGAGGAAAAAATACTTCTATTTCAGAACACTGAGAATTAAGTGACTTGGTCATGTACACACACACACACACACACACACACACCCCTCTACCCTTCAATTAATTTTAAAGAACTTTAGAGAAAGACATATGTTCTAAAGAACTTTGGTATTTACAGACCATAATTTGTAAAATGTGGAAAGTTATACTTCTCTTGATGGCTCTTGGGTAGTGTCAGGAATGAGGCAGTTGATTAGAATTTTTTTGCAAAATGGAAGCTTTTTAATTATAAGGAGTATTATGGCGAACCACATCTTACAAGAGAGACTGTACTGTAATATTATTGGTGATCTAGTAATTTATTTAGTTGTAATATTCCTTATAACACAGAAATTAACTTACATAAAATCATAAAAGAAGAAAGCAAGTTAAAATAATAGATGCCTTTTCTGTAATTAGCATTAATTAAAAAATTTAGCTCCACTTTTAGATAGATTTAAACATACTACTTTTAGGGTATTGAAATTGTAAAGTATTTAGAAACTTCAAAGTTTCAAAATAAAGATAAAAGGAGCAAGAGAAAATATATAATTGCATTTCCCCTTTTTGTATACCAGCATTGAAAATCTTTTGTTCGCAGATTGTTAATTGATAATAACGTATATATGGATTCCACTTTCCAGTATCAGTATTTCAAATACCAGTATTTCCATGTCAATTAACTGTTGACTGTGGTTTTTTTTGGAAGTAGTGTGGGTTTTCTTCCTGATTAAGAATTCATTTAACAACTTGTCGGCAAACCATAGATCTGAAGTATACAGCAGGGAGAGAAGTCAAAACGGGAGAGAAGACCACAAAGTACTATGGTGGTGAGTCATAGGTGATAGGGTGATGGGAGAACTATGGGGACTACACCTGAGGGAAGTAACCAGTTACTGTACAAGAGTGAATAATGAAGTAAGAAAATAGAAAAAATAAGCAAAAATCCCCAAACAAAACAAATAAATTTCAAAAATCCTAAGGTGACCATCTGTCTGTGACCATTTTCTCCTAATGACTAATAATCATTGATAAAATAGTGAGTATTAAAGCTATTTTATTTCTGATAGAGAGAGAGAGAGAGAGAGAGAGAGAGAGAAGGAAATGGAAATTGAGAAAGAGAGAGAGTAGAGAAATGGGGTGTTTATTCCGTACTCTTGGCATATATAAAGGAAACATACTCCACTGGTGATATGACAGTCCAAATAGATTCAAAGCAATAAAAAGTCTCTTCGACTGACTGCAATTCCTTTGTAAAGAGTTTGATTAGTTTACTAATGATTTTCATCAATGTCAAAGATAATCAATAGTTGTCAAAATTTTTTGTCACCTGGTGGTATTTGGAAATGCTAGTGCTCTATTTGAAACTCCTAACAAACCTTCTGACTTTGTGTAGCAATGGCCAAATTAACAGGCATCAATGCACAGTAACTAAAAAAAATAATGTGTCTAAATTAAAGTTTATAAAAATGTGTCACTAACACATTTTTTATATATCAGTGAGATTTTTTAGTCATCAATAACAGAATTAACTAATGAAAAGATTATTTTCCCTCATCTTGGTCATATGACCTAAAATTTTAGCATTATTTCCAGTTAAAAAAAAGTCTTACATGGAAGTATGTATACATGAAATCACTTGAAGCAAAAGCCATGCTAATGTTAGTGTTCCCTCCCACCATACCAAACCAAAGCAAACAAAAAGTTCAACCCTACTTTTCTGCATGTTCTATAGTAATATCTCCTCTTATGCTGGGAAATCAGGATTTAAAGTGGAAAGTTCACATGGTGAGTTTCAGCTCTGTTGTCATCCATGTACTGTATCTCAGCTGAATCTCATTTGAGAATATCCAGTTAAAGAGCTGGTATGTAAAATTGATTGAATGATTAAAAGATATATATTGGAGTCACACTATACATGCAATTTACTTCCTAGCATTTGACAGAATATGCTCACAAAAATATTGTTGAGTCTGAAACTGAAGGATTTGGCATGTTACTCTACTTGCAAACATACAGAAACGTGAAATCTGTGGATCAGAGGTGATACCCTCCATTTACTCCTAGGATAACTTGTGTTGGTTTCCTGTACTCCAGCTCTCCATGCAGTGATGTGGTGAGAACCATATGTAGTTGATGTGCATGTTGGGGTTTTGTCACTGGCACTTCTGTTCATGTGCCATTCTGGTGAGGGAGATTTTGCTTTGGAATGTAAATAAGTCCTCTATGGGGGAAAGAAGTCGATTTCAAAAATACTGTGGCATATAAACATGGCTCTGAGGAGAGAAAGCCATTTCTCTCTGGAGCGTTCCATCATTGGCATTGCTATAATTTATCTTCAACCAAGGTGTCAGAGTAGCTGCTCAGAAAGTCCTGAGCTTACAGAAATATGAAACTATACAGGAAGCAGTGTTTCCTGACAAGTTTGTGTTCTATAGTGAATGTAACATGGACAATGCGACTCTGCTGTGCTGGTATTTAATCTCATTTCCCATGTTGTGGGCATCTCATTGAACTGAGGCTTATTCTAATGCTTAAAGATGAGCAAACCGGTTTATCTTGTACTTATCTAGGGAAACAGTGCTTGTCTGGAAGGAAAAAGTGTTTGGTTTATGAGGATGAATATAGGTCAGTCACTAGCTTTTTCCTTATAAATTTAAGTGAGATTTTGTCTGTTGTCAATTTTTGCTTTACATACTGAAATTAGACTTAGTTCATTTGTTACTCAACTAACATGTAACTCTTAGTTATTCTGTATTGCCACTTTACTTCATAAAGTCAGTGAACATACATTTCAATGTACTCATCATTCTCAGCTCAGTAATTTTCAAGTAATATTTTAAGTGTTGAATGTTAGGATGTTGATCGTAGGGGTGAGTGAATACTAATACTATGTAATACTTTGCAACAGAAACTGTTTTTCATATACCCACATTTACTGCAGAGACCACAGAGGTAAAGGAAACTACAAAATCCATAGTTATGTCACAATGGAATTGCAGCCATAATAGAACTATGAAAGAAGAGAATTCTCACTCTGCTGCTCTGTTGATAAGGCTTTGGTGAATTTACTTTTTAATGTGGGTAGGATGTGATGTATTTTTACCCCTTTACATTACTGATTTTCATATAAAGGACGTCTCTGGACATTTGAAGTCTTGCTGAATAGACTTGTATTTTTAAAGATCCTAACAACACTAATTGTAGGTTGGTATCTATGGTGATAAAAATAATAAATTCTGTATATGAACAGTAACTCCTAAAATAGTTTAGTAAGGAACATAGATGATATGGGATTTGGATATTCTGGTTTCCACTTCTTATAAACAAAATGTTGAGATATCATTAAGTTGAAGCAAGTAAAAATAATTTTAGTTATTATATTCACGTCATAAGTTTCTTTGGGCAAATATAATTAATAGTGTAAACTCTTGGTACTTGTGAGTTCAGCTACTGTATAAACACATTGATTGCTCAGTCTTGTCTACATGATATTTTAAAACTTAACAAAAACTTCATTCAAATTGGTTTTATTGAATGCCTTGTAAGTGCTGGATACTTATGAGAGTTTCATTGATGAAGTAGAGAAACATACAATATACCAATAAACATAGTAAAAGGAGAAAAAAGTAAGACATGTTCTAAGAATATTTTTTCGAAGGCGAAAGAGATTATTTCCTGTGGGATTCAAGAAAGGCTTTATTGAAAATTTAACACATTTGTATATGTAGAAATAGAAGTAAAGAGCATTTAGAGAAGGAAAAATAACATAGCCAAAGATACCTGGAGGAGAATGGGCTGAATAGAATGATGGTTGGAAAACATGACAGAAGTTATTTAGAGAAATGCTGTCCTTCCAGGTTCATGTAAAATATTTAGATTTTTGTATTTACATTACTTCCTTAGTAAGAGCTAAGAAAATATTACCAGATTTTGAGAAGAAGAATCTTCATCAGTGAGTAGTGGGAAATCTAAGAGACCAGAGAGAAGATTATTGTAATCATGTACTTTGCAGTTGACTACAGTAGATGCTGCAGAGATGGTCCAGAACCAGGGATGTAACAGTGGAAAATGGGGAAAGGGGGCAGATAGGAGAAACAAGTTTTGTCTCTCTTAAGGAAGGGATCAAAGATTGTGGTTAGATTTTGACCCTGAGAATAGAAAACTAAAGAATGTGTGGAGAGGAGGAGTGGTTGACTAGGTGAATGGTTACACTATTTATTTTAGGAGTGCAGAAGGAAGAAGAGACTATGTAAGGAAAGGTAATAAATTTAGTCTTGAAAATGAGTACTGTATTTTGGTGGGACACAGTTATTCAGTCATTCATCAAATATTTAGTAATCCTCACTTATATTTCAGATATTTTTCAAAATGTTGAAGTAGAGATACACCTATCTCATTTTTTTTCATTATATGTTATGATTAACATGTCAAAATACAGATTGCAAACATTTTCCTTCTAGAGTGTGACTCATCTTTGTACTTGTTTTATGGGATCCCTTTTGTGATAATTTAAAAGAATTTTGATAGTCTTATCAGTCTTTCATTTGCCCTTTTTGTGTTTGAAAATTTCCCCTACCCTGTGTGCATAGAGATATTTTTGCTATTCCTCTATTACTATGAATTTACTTTTTATTATATTATTTTGCATTTCACACTTAGGTGTTTAATTCACCTGGAATTATTCTTTGGATGCTGGTTTGTCATAGGAATCTATCTTTTCTTCCTGGTTATCTTAGACCATTGATTAAATAGAATTTCTTTTTTCCAGTGATTTCTAAGACCCAACTGGTTATAGATAATGTCCAGATATGTATATGAATTATCTTGTTGTCTTTTTTGATCCATTGGTCCATGACCTCTGTGTCAGTGTACCTCAAAACGTAAGTGACGTACCATGACAGCCATTTTATTGCAATCCATAATTCCCGAAGTTCAGTCAGATGGGCTGGTTTCTTTTGGTCCCCTTGAGTTCCTGCAGGAATGTGATAATAGTAGCTTTGACTGGATGTCAGGTGCTTCCATGATCTCCACGGGGCTTTCTCTCCACATGGTGTTTCATCCTTAAGGTCTTTCATATGCTCTTTGTCCACTGATGTATAGTGGGCCTTTGACATGTGGGCTTAGTGCTCTAAGAATAAGTCTATTTTAATGACTGAGGCTTGGAAGTCCCAGAACCTTGCTCTCTCCACATTTTATTCGTTCCAACAATTATAAAGGCAGCATAAATTCAGAAGGGGGAAAGAAAGCTCTACCATTTGATGGGAAGAATAGGAAAAACATACAAAGAGGCTCTGAATTGTAGTTTCATAATAAGTTTTGATATCTGGTAGGACAAGTTTCTTGATCAAGATTATCTTGGTTATTTTTGGCTATTGTTTTTCCTTATACGATTTAGGTTCCCCTTGACTAATCCCGTGAAGAAAAAAAACAAGCTTGTGAAATTGTGATAAGATTCATATTTCATCTATTGACTTACTGAGGGAAAATGAATGCATTTACCATACTGAATTTTCAAGTTTATTTGGACTTTTAGCTTTGTTTACATCTTTCACTGATACTTGACAATTTCACCTGATGCTCTGAACATTTTTTTGTTTGGTTTATTTTTAGATATGCTATAGTTTTTGTTCATGTGAATAGGATTTTGCTTCAATTTTATTTAAAATTAGGGTCTGTTGACTTTTGAAATTTTTTTTCACTTTAAATTCAGAAATCTCCCCTTTATAGTTTGAAAATTATATATGGGTTTTTGTATTGTTTTAGAGACCACCATTAAAATTTTAACTTGAATACCTAGTTTGCAGTCTAAATTTATCTTTTTCCTACTTCTCTCCAATAATACCAATATTTAGAATGTTTTAACTGGGATGATGCTTGTCTTCTATGCTAGTGTTGCTCAGGATTGTAATTTTTATCTTGTTATCTCCTATAATCATATGTGTTACAGTTAAAATTTATTTAGATGTAATATTTATTTCCTCACTTAGTTGATAAGTATTTTTGCTTTCCTAAGAATTGAAGATCTTAGTTCTTTCTACTTGAAACCTGTTTATTCTTTCTTAGTCAATTGCCTTAGAATTCCTTTTAGTGAGAATTTGCTGGTGGGAACTATATCTAATATAATAAAAACTGAATTCATCAAAAAGTGCTATTTTTCCTAATTTCTGTCTTATAGATTTGGTGGAAAGAAAACCTAATTTCTTTTTTCTCAGAACTGTTGAGATAATCTCAGCTCTTTCCCATCTATTATTGTTGAGAATTTAAGTGTTTTATCTGTATTTAAGTATTCACCTTTGTGGGTAGTGGTTACCCCCCCTTCTCTTACTGCAGGTCTAGATTGTTTTTTTCCCCTTCAATCTGAAGAACTTGTTTGAACTTTTCTTGTTACATCTGTTGGAGACAAATTCTCTAAGCCTTTGTCATTCCTAAATCTGTTTATGTTTCATCACTTTCTGAAGTTTATTTTCATGGGATATAAAATTGACAAGTTTTTCTTGTAGCACTTTAAAGCTGTTTCTCTCTGTTTCTGTCTTCTAATTTCTGATGAGAATTTAGCTGTTATTTATGTGTTGGACCTTTATGTAATTTTTTTCTTTGCTTGCCTTAAGGACTTTTGTCTTCATTTTTTCCCCCAGCAGTATATGTTCAGTATGATTTTTAAAATTTATTCTATTTGGAGTTCCCTGAGTTTCTTGGATTTCTTAGTTGTCTTTCTGATATAGCATCACGTTTCTCTGTCCCATTCCTTCTCTCATCTCCTTCTGGTACTTACTTATATTGTACATATGGTTGTGTGTTTGGTGTTCTTTTAGATTTCAGATGTACTTACTTGGTTGTTCTTTTTTCCCCTTCTTTTTGTTTCAGCTTGAATATTATTCTGTTTTCAGGTTCACTGATCCTTTCATTTATTCCGTCCAGTTTGCTGTTACTATCTGATATCATAATTTTTGTTTCTAATGTTTTCCTTTGAATATTTTTGTGGCTTCAATTTATGTTGGGATTTCCCATGTTTTTTTACATATTATTTAATCTTTTCAACCAAGTTTCAGAATTCTGTCCTAGTTAGGTCATATTCTCTTCATTATTTCAGTGTCTAGGTCAGTTTTGTATCTGATTCGTTTTTAGTTTTCCCTTCATCATGGACCATAATTACTTGCTTCCATGTTTATTTTCTAGTTTTTCTTTCCAAATATGTTATATAAATGACAGTAATGACTATCTCCAGGAACCTGTTTATCCTTTCTTCTTTTAATCTGTTATGTATTTGAGTTAGATAATATTATTCATGTTTAATTGGTGACTGAGTTAAGCTGATCTGCAGGTGATACTGATTTGGCCTCTGTGATTCTAGCTTATTATTACTTTGAAATAATTGGAGTGTGTGTTTAGAGCTTGTTTTCAGCAGGGAAAATGGAAAATTAGTGAGTATCTGAGGATGTCTTTGTGCTTTACTGCTAAGGCACTTGCTTTTTTTATGGAGGAGGATACACTTCTCTCTCTGCTTCTCAAACTAGTTGCTAACTTCCTTTTGTTCTCTAATCCTTTCACTGGCTTTTTTTTTTTTTTTAAAGATTTATTTATGCATACAAGCACTGGGGTACAGTCCAGAGGTGTGGGGGCTGAGAGGATTCACCACAGAGAGCAAGGAGCAGACCAGGCAGATCAACTGAAGTACACTGCTGAGGGGAGCAGCGGGCACAGCAGGAGAGTCTGCTGCTCCATGTGGGTCCCCTCCCCGGCCAGCAGCAGGGATCGAACTCGTGCTGCAGTGGCTGCAGTTTGCTTCACAGCGCGTTGCTTAACCCACTGCGCCACCAGGGAGGGCCCTCCTTTCACTGGCTTCTAGCAAAGGAGGCTCACTTCACTCTTCCCCTTCCCAATCATGATGTGTATTTGCCTTATACTGTTTAGAGGCCTGGATGACCTCCATGGAACTTCTCAGCTTTTCTGTGTCACCTCAAACCTTAAGTTGTAGCCTATGTGTGCCTCAGAGGGTCTCTCAGTTCTTCTGTCCTGTCCCAGCTTTCTTGTCCTGCTCCCCATCCTTAGAGGCAGGATGAATACCTGTGAGAATCAATGGATAGATTGATGTTGAATCCCTCCTAGAAGGTGGTCCTTGGAACTTTAGGTTAGCATTAGTACATGTGCACTCATTCAGGATTTAGCTAGTTTCTTCTTAGCCCATCTAAGGAGATTCTTTATCCTGTTACATCACTACTAGATATTTGAGCACATCTGTGAGTCTTTTCTATTTCATAAAAGTCTTGTCACTTTCTGAAACTCAGTTTATTTAGGTTTCTTTTCACCTTTCATTCTTTGTTCTTTTTTTAAAACTTTGATTTTGTAGTTCAACTGGCTTAATTTCGCTGGTATCAGAATCATCATTGTCATGATATAGCAGAAGGCTTAAATAAAAAGCAAACTTCCAGTGATGTGGCTTTCAAAAATAGTGAATTTATTTTCATCAGCCTTGATTTTTTTTATAATATTAACTATAGTGACAAGTAACATTTATTAAGTACTATTGATTAGTGCTAGTACCTAGGTGAACACTTCAGATGCGTTGTCTTCACTTAATACTCACAAACTTGGGAATAATAGATATTATTAGACCATCGCCATTTGCAAATGAGAGGTTAGGTAGGTCGGTATTACAATAAGAGACATTTTTGAACCTAGGAATGTGTGTCACTGGAGAGCACTCACAGATGCACATCCCAAATGGGGGAGGTATGCAATATAAGTGAGTAAAGTGAGAAGGGAACAAGAAACAAAGCAAGCAAGCAGTATGATGAATGATAGTTAAACTTCAGCCTAGGTACTGGTAAAGAAATAAAATCAGTTCAATTGCCAAAGACTCTTGAAGAATATGTTCTTTAGAGAAATTGCTGAAAGCTGTGTATGAAGGTTCAGTTTTACAAAATGGCACCAATTTTTTTTCTTAAGTAGTTAAAGGAATTTAAACACTGCTAGGTTGAACTGTATCTGTAGCAACAGCATTTTATATAGTCAAAATTCTTGTGTTTAGACCAAGCAATGAAATGTTGTTTATAAACATTTTATACGTGTACATATATCTATGTATATTTGTATGTGATTATGTCTCCTTTCAAAAGAAAGTAAATAAAAGCGATAGGTAGAGCTCCAGCTGGTTGTTGCCTATGTGAGAATATGGGCCCAATATCTTAAGGTTTGATTTTTTTAATATAAGTCAGAAATCTGTGATTTCAAATGAAATCATGTGGTTTCTAAATGTTAGCTGCTGATTCAAATAAAAAAAAATAAACACGGAATGTGAGGAACTGCCTGGTGAATCTAAAATAAAATATGTCTGCAGGCCCAGCCTGTTTCCTGGGCAGCCAGCTCGCAATGTGTAGAGTCTAAGCTCTTTTCAGTTGCTTGGTTACCCTGCCTCTCAGTCCCCACATAATGCCTTTTTTTCACCTATGTATGAAACAAATTATGGAAGTGAAGACCTGCTCTTGCCTAAATGTGTTTCATTTACTCCTATTATACACTTGTGATTGGATGTTGGCTATAAAGAATTCTTAAAACACATTTATTTTATATCCCGAATTCTTCATTTTATCTGCTTTAAGCAATAGAATTTAGTTTAAAGGCATGTCTTTCATTAAGTTGATATGAGTGTACAAGTGTTATTGAATGTTAGTTAATTTTTGTTCATTAATCATGACTTTCTTTTCTTCTGTGACATAGCTTTCACTTTCAGAAGAACAGAATGATGTAACAAAAAATGGCTGTGAATCTAAAGAGCTGGTCTACCTCGTGCACATTGCTTGTCAGGTAATTTTGTGGATGTAGTCTCTGTTATCACACAACATTTGATAAGAATTATTTTGAGTCTTCATTAAATTCCTTTCTGTAATGTGTTCCTCATGTTACCTAATAAAATAAGAAAGATTCTTATAGTATTGAAATAAAATTGCACTGTAACTATTTTTAAGAAAATATATACTATATTTTACAAAAGATAAATAAGCATGTTCATATAATGCAATATGGAATGTGCAATTTAGTATTAGAACTCTGCATTTTTAGAAAAAATTTAAGGCTTTAGTTACTTGAGTGAATAATAGTGCTCATGTAAACAAATTTGTTTTGTTTTGTTCTTCCTCCCATTTATATTGGCTTTTTTACACATACTCAGATGTGAAGTAGTCAGTTTAGTATAGTCAGTTTTATAGATATTTAATTTTCAAACAAATGAAAATTCTTCTCTGAGTAAAGAAGTCTATCAGTTACTGATACGAAGACAAAAAATAAGTCAGCCATTGGTCACATTTTTCAATAAAAGAACAGACTGAGTTTTCTTTGCCTCAGATGCTCGCTTTTCTAACCAGTATGATTCTGCTTCCACTTACATTGTTACAGCACCGTTGTAGAACAGTAGGATGTGTGTATGTTTTAGAAGCCTTTTTTATGGATTCTCAGTATTAAGTAATACACATGACTTGTTCTTACTGAGATTTAAAATATGTCATTGGTAGCATTATTTCCTCCATCAAATAAACAGTATAGATCCTTTATTCTCCTTTCATGCATCTTCTGCTTATATTTGAATTATTAATTGTAAAGTGTTTTCAAGAAAAGCTTTCTTCTAAATGATCTTCTAGTTTTCTTACAGAAGCATAAGATAAGGACATTTATGTTTTTTCCTCAAAAAGTATCATTCATGTACCTGAAGTTAAAAATTAAGTCTTCTAGAAAAGTTGAGTACTGGGCAACCTAGTGGCATAGGTAGTTAAGTCTTAGCGCTATAATGCTTTCACTGCTGTGGCCTCAGTTTGATCTCTGTCCAGGGAACTGACCCACATATGGCGCAATAGATCCCTCCTGTCTTGCTCATTGCTTCCCTTGGCAGTGTATTTCAGTAAATCTGCCTATTCTGCTCCCCACTCTGTCTCTGGTGAATCCTCTCACCACTCTGTACCTTTGGCCTACACTTTTAATTCTCCTATGCATAAAATAAATAAATAAATCTTTAAAAAAATTGAGTTCTTATCTTATATGGGAAATGCTTAAGGCCTTAGCCTAGATGATTGTAAGGAAAAACTTTCAGATTTAAAAGCTTTCATTGAAAATATTAAAATATGGTATAAAAACTGAATTTAGCTTGTGTAAGATCGCTAAAGCTATATAGTGTTATGCATGTTTTATTCTATGTGACCTCTGTTCTTTAAGAAAATAGACAGCTCTGAATCATTCAACTTCATATGGTTTTTCATAAAAGGCTTCAATTTGGTGAGCTAATTTTTAAGTGGAAATATCAAGTGCTTTTATGAACTATTATAATGCATTTATGAAACCATACCTTTTTTATCTAGAGTAGATAATGTGCCAGAAATGAACTTACTAATGCTTCTATAGCCTAATAAAATTTTTTTAAAGATTTATTTATGCATACAAGCACTGGGGTATAGGCCAGAGGTGTGGGGGGGTGAGAGAATCCACCGGACAAGGTGGGGAGCAGAACAGGCAGATCAACTGAAATACACTGCTGAGGGGAGCAGCGGGCACAGCAGGAGAGGTCTGCTGTGCCATGTGGGTCCCCTCCCCGGCCGGCAGCAGGGATTGAACTTGTGCTGCAGTGGCTATGGTTTGCTTCATAGTGTGTTGTATAGCCTAATATAACATCATTTCTCACCATAAATTCCCCTATACTTCAATAATACAAATGTTTTTATTTTTATAAATAAAATACCAAAAATACCTACACTGTTTTTTAAAATGACCTTCAAAGTGTAAGCAAGGTATTATGTCACCACACATTAGAATATGTAATTGTTATTTGATTATGCTTCTTTGAATTAGTGACCTAAATACTTAGGCTCTTTCCTGGTTGTAAATATCTCATGAAGCTGCTTAAAGAATTTCAGATGACTTTGTGTGTACTACTTATTACATCAAAGTAGTAATTTCCTACATTATAATAATACTATTGCATTTTTCTACCTCTCTGTAAGTAATCATTGATGCATCCCATGGCTTACCTTATGTTTTCATGCCATATATAACTTAGATATAAGCCGTACTAAGTCAAACAGTCGTGTAAACTGAAATAATTTTTATGTCTTTTATAACTGAAAGTCATAATGAATCTCTAATTCACAAAGGAGGAAAGACAAATTCAAATTTCTGAAGTACGTTTCCTAAACTAGTGATATTTGAAATTTTAGCAGGAACTTTTTAAGCTCTTTCGTTTCCTGGTTTCCAGCTTTCCCTTCATTTCCTTTATATACACAATTTAGATTAGATTGGAGAGAATGATTGGTCTTGAGATGACCATTATGCTCTGATGTAATTTATCCATTCCAGAATCTATTTATCCACATATTTCACATTTCCACTAATTTCTTATAATATACACTGTAAGTTCTTTTTAATTTAATGAAAAATTATTGGCCCTTTGTTGCAACCCACATTTTCCTGTTCTATTACTTTAGAAAATGGTCAATTAAACAACTGAGCTTTTTCCTTTCGATGGGTTAAGTGATACCTATTCCTTTAGATCTCATCTTTGGACCTTTTAATTGTGTATTTCCTTCTCCTTTGTTTTTCTTTCTTTTTTTTTTTTAATTTGTATATCTAGAAATGTAAACCATGTCTTCCATGGTGAATAGATTCAAATTCAGTAAGCTATTTTTTTATCAGTTATGTGTCTGCTATACACAGATACTATGCATACAGTATGTCATTTAATTCTTACAATCGCTCTATGAGGCAAATCTGGTTTCTATTTTACAGATAATGAATCTGAAATTCAGTAATGTTAATAACTTCCCCAAGGTTGTAAAATTAAAGAGGATGAGCAGGATTTGAATCTTAGCTTTGTATTTTTTTTTTCTTTTCTGTTTTCCAGTTTGATTTGTACTTGGTTGGTTACTCTGAAATCTGGAAGCATATCCCAGTTGTTAGTAAAGAATTATAGAAATGGGGAGCCTCCCAGGTGGCTCGGGGGTTAAAATCTCAGTGCTATCAAGCTATTGCCAGTCACTGTGTCATGAGTTAAATCCCCGCCCAGGGAGCTAACCAACATGGCACAGCAGACCTCTGTCTCTCCTGCTGCTCCCTTCAGCAATGTATTTCAGTAGCTCTGCCTGTTCTGCTTCCCACTGTCTTTGGTGAATCCTCTCATGCCCCACATCCTTGGCCTACACCCAGTTCTTCTATGCATAAATATAATCTTTAAAAAAAAAAGAATCATAGAAATGCACTGAAACTGATCATCTTTAGTTTCTTTACATGACTTTAGTGGATAGGGCCCAGAGACTTTCATTTGGAAACCTCAGATTTAGAACCTTGAGGACGAAAATCCCGATCAACTGGGAACAATTCCATGTCAATGGACTGTCTAGTGAAAACAGAAATATTTAACAGCTGGTATAAAATAGGTGCAAAGTAATTGGAACAGATAATGGCCATAAAAATCTCATTCAGCCTTGTGTGTCTCAACTGAATATTAAGTGTAGATAAAACTACTCTCTTATATGCCTTGAAGAATAGGTATATAATGCTCTGTCTGAGCCCCTAGCTCCTTCCCTCACATAATAATTATTATTTAAAATAAGTTTTAATTGCATTAGGCATGTTTTAAGGCATGTTTTGCTTCAGATTTTCACTTCCTTTTTATCCTGTTCTCCACATAAACAGGAAAAAAAAAAAGTATCACATAGAACAAACAGGTCAGTCAGTGTAGATAGGAAACAATCTGTACAGCTGGTATTTTTTCTCGGTTACTACATTTTCTTTTCCTCTACACATTCTCTACTTTTCAAATCAGTGGAAATTAATGGGATCCTCAGAAATCCTGGAATTCTCAAGTGGGGGGAAAAAAACCCTTTACTGTCTCAAATGTTGAAAAATCAGTAATTTAAAAAAGACCAAAATCTGGGCCTCCCCTGGTGGCGCAGTGGGTTAAGCAACGCACTACGAAGCAAATCGCAGCCACTGCAGCACGAGTTTGATGAGTTTGATCCCTGCTGCCGGCCAGTGGGGGGACCCACATGGTGTGGCAGACCTCTCCTGCTGTGCCCGCTGCTCCCCTCAGCAGTGTACTTCTGTTGATCTGCCTGTTCTGCTCCCCGCTCTCTGTGGTGAATCCTCTCACCCCCCCCCCCCCACACCTCTGGCCTGTGCCCCAGTGCTTGTATGCATAAATAAATAAATCTTTAAAAAAAACCAACAACAAAAAAAAAAATAAAAAAGACCAAAATCAGATAAATCCTGACATTAATTGTATTGACCCTTACTACACAGAGTAAAGCCTTTGTAAGTGCATGTTCAGTAGTGGGGAGTCTTAAAAGCATTCTGTAATTTATTCTTTACTAAATAAACATGTATCAACTTTTAAGTGTTAATTTGAAAAATGGTAGATTTAAACTTAGTTGTGGCAAGAATTCATTCTACATGTTCCCTAAAGAAAATTCTTTTCTGATCTTTCCCTTCTATAAGTATAGTTTGGGTGGTGTAAGAATGATTATTTTTTAATAAGTCACTTAATATTTTATTATCCATAGTAAGCTTTTGTGTAATTGGTTAATGATTCTTACTAAAGGTTGAATACATTAAGTCTATCTGTATTTTTAATCAGAATTCAGCAGTATATTATAGTCTATTTCATTCCTGAAGATTGAGTTTTCCACCAATATTTACAGTAATTTGAAGGCTCCTACATGCCCAGGAGGTAGAGTAAACAGTTGGTTGTAGAGGAATGTTTTCCTGCTGCAAAATATCTCCCATACTGTGATGATACCATGCATGAAATTCCACCATCATATGCGTTCCTTGGTTTTATATAACTCATTTCATTGAGAAAATGCTATTACTAAGGGGGTGTGGTTGCATATTAACATTGTGGAGCATCAGTATATGGACAAAAAATTTAATGAAGTTTTGCATTCTTATTTAAATTAAACCTCATAGCTCTTCTGTGAAATGTAGGTGTTATTGTCATTTTATAGATGAATAAACTGCTGCTCATATATGTTAAGTGACTTGGGTGAAGTCCTGTATCTAGGATAGGACCAGACTGAGATAAAAATCACGTTTGTCTCCTTTCACTGAACATCACACCATTACAGAGATAGTTCATAACTTTCCCATGATAAAGGGACTTCCAAGGACCTAGTTTTTTGAAGAAAGAGCAAATATATCTAGAATTTGTCCGTCTCTTTCTTTGTTGTTACCTGGCTTCCCCAAGCTGCTATCTGTTGGGGCCATGGCAATAGCATCTCTATTTGCACTCTATAATTAATTATAAACATTTAAGCTCCCACAGTGTTGTAAACAGATCTACGTGTAAAATGTAATGGAAACATGTTACTCTTATGGTTAACACTCTTTAATAGATATCTACTGTATTTAGAACTAAACATAATTACTTCCCCAAACCTGTGAGGGTCCTGTATGATCTGAGCTTTGACCACCTCTTCTGTGTCACAGCATGATAGTGTCATCCTCACTCCTATGCTTGGGTCACACTAACTTTCAGTCAGTCCCTAAAAGATCTTAAGTTCTTAACTGCAACAAGGCATTGAACTCTGGTCAATCTATAACTCTATTACAGGCTTTTAAAAAAAGACTTACTTATTTGTGCATCCGAGAACTGGGGTACAGGCCAGAAGTGTGGGGTGAGAGGATTCACCAGAGGCGGGGTGGGGAACAGAACAGGCGGATGTACTAAAATATACTGCTGAGAGAGTGGGTGGGTAAGACAGGAGAGGTCTGCTGTGCCATCTGGGTTACTTCCCTGGCTGGGGGTCAAATTTATGTGGCAGTGACTGAGGGTAGCTTCATAGTGCTGTGATGTTACCCTTGCACCAATAGGGAGGCCTTATTATAGGCTTTTTGCTGGCACAAGAAGATTATTTTAAGAGTTGAAAGAAATAATTTCACAAATAATTTGAAGAAGTAAAATTTGAAATAAAATCTCCTTTGTTACTTTTTAAAGCTGTGAAAGTTATGTGATTGGTTGTTAATATTAGTTTTTTTGAGTAATACTGCTTGGAAGATAATGTGATAACTTTTTAAAAATTAATAAACTTTCTTTTTTAGAACAATTTTTGGTTTACAGCAAAATTGGGTAGAAAGAACAGTTCCCATATGCCCTTGTCCACACATGTCCACTGCCTCCTCCTCTATGGACATATCTCACCAGTGTGCTGCACTTGTTGTAATTAATGAGCCCACATTGACACACCATTGCCACCCACAGGTTCACTCAGTGTTTTTCATTCTGTGATTTTGGATTAATTTATATTGGTATCTCTATCTGTCTTTATACCATCATGCAGAAGTCTTGCAGCCCTAAAAATCCTCTACTCTGCTGATTCATCTCTCCTCCATCTAACTCCTGGCAAGCACTTTTCTTTCATCTGTTGCCATAGTTTTACCTTTTCCAGAATGTCAGTCATGTAATTGAAATCATACAGTATGTAACCTTTGCAGAATGCCTTCTTTGGTTAGTTATATGCATTTAAATTTTCTTCATATTATTTCATATATCTAGCATACTTATTTTTTTCCCATCGTCTGGGGTATCACTGTTTATATTTATCCATTCACCTTCTGAAGGATATTGTGCATGCTTCCAGGTTTGGCAGTTACGAATGAAGCTGCTATAAGTATCTGTGTGCATATTTTCCTGCCTGAGTACTGGTTTCTGCAGAAATTGCTGCTCCTGAATTTTTGTCTGATCAGTGTGTTTCTATGTATGTACCTCTTGCCCTCTTTAATTTGGGGATCAGCAGTTAGCCCCCAGTTTCCTCATGTTTTTTTTTTTAAGATTTATTTATTTATGCATACAAGAACTGGGGTACAGGCCAGAGGTGTGTGTGTGTGGGGGGGATAAGAGGATTGATAAGAGATGGAGATGGGAACAGAACAGGCAGATCAACAGAAACACACTGCTGAGGGGAGCAGCAGGCAAGGCAGGAGAGGTCTGCCACGCCATGTGGATCACTTCCTTGGCCAGTAGCAGGGATCGAACTCATACTGCAGTGGCTGCGGTTTGCTTCATAGTGCGTTGCTTAACCCACTGTGCCACCAGGAAGGCCAGTTTCCTCATGGTTTTAAGGAAGGTTGTTGATACTTTCCCGTTCAGCATCCCATTCGTGAGGGCTTTTCACTCTCATGATTGCTCCAGCCGCTAACTACTTCCTTAAGGGTTCCCTTCCTAATATCATCAAACTGGAGAGTATAATACAAATTCAAGAATTTTGGGGAGACATATTTATTCAGTCCACAACACCCTAAATTATGTAAAAAAATTTTCTGTTTTTAAGGAATATTTATTGTAAAAGAACTGGAAACAAATAATTTTCTATTTTAAAAGCACCAGGGACCGGGCCTCCCTGGTGGCGCAGTGGGTTGAGCAACGCACTATGAGGCAAACCGCAACCACTTCAGCACGAGTTCGGTCCCTGCTGCCGGCCAGGGAGGGGACCCACATGGCGCAGGCAGACCTCTCCTGCCTTGCCCGCTGCTCCCCTCAGCAGTGTACTTCTGTTGGTCTGCCTGTTTTGCTCCCCGCTCTTTCTGTGGTGGATCCTCTCACCCCCCACGCCTCTGACCTGTACCCCAGTGCTTGTATGCATAAATAAATAAATCTTAAAAAAAAAAAAAAGCACCAGGGACCCACAAAAAGAGCACTATACTTAATTTATATGCACCACTTTGCTTAGTCAGTTGGCTCACAAGGGATAGTAGATGTGAAAGTAACAAATTACTTGGTCATTTCTCTCTTTCTAACACAGTAGAATGATTATACACATGAGTACAGTTGATTTGATTGATTGCTATGCTTTTCCACTAGTGACTTAAATTTTTTTTTAATGAAAATGAAACAAGGCAAAAGGTCATCAGAACATATGATTTTAAAATAATGGTATTGAATGTGAGATTTACTTTTGAAACTTAAACTAATAATTTATTCTTTATGGAAAGTAACTTTGATCTCATAAAGATGAGTTAGATTTTCCCTGGTTGAAATCCTGTTATGCATAATGGAATACTGCTTAACTATAAAAAAGGTGAACTTTTGCCATTTGCAACAACATGGATACAACCAGAGGTGATAATGCTAAGTGAAGTAAGTTAGAAAGACAAATACTAGGTGGTTTAGCTTATATATAGTATTGAAAGAGACAAAACAAAGGACTGGACACAACAAACCCTAGAACCTGACTGTGCAATTTAGTCAGAAGGTACATAGTAGTGTGTAAAGGGCACCCAGTGGATTATGGTGGAGAACTGTGGGTGTTTTGGTGGTACATGTGGGGTAGTACCATATATCTGAAGAGCTGTGTT
Organism: Galemys pyrenaicus; assembly: GCA_019455555.1. Classification (NCBI taxonomy): domain Eukaryota; kingdom Metazoa; phylum Chordata; class Mammalia; order Eulipotyphla; family Talpidae; genus Galemys; species Galemys pyrenaicus. The sequence continues at coordinate 8,721,954 of JAGFMF010011417.1, forward strand.
TTATAACTCCCAATTGTGTACAGGGTCGTAAACTATTGTTAACTCAGTTAAAATAATGAAAGAAACCCTGATATATGTAAATGGAATCAGTAATAATGTTACTTGTCTTTTGAATTGCTGAACTTTTGGTGAACACTTGTTCTGCTAATATTCTGAGGTATTTTTTAGAAACTTTGTTCCTCTTTGTGGTTTGTTCAATCTACCATAAAAATCTTCAATTTAACAGTAATGGCATTACTGTTAATATATTTATACATTAGCATGTATTAAGCAGTTTTTATTACTTGCTATTCTGCTAAGCACTTTACATCATTTAATTTAGTTCTTAAACAGCTAGAATTTATAATTTCGGTGTTCTGATACTAATGCTAAGTTTTTAGCTTTTCATTATTTCAGGAGTTGTAAATTATATATCTTCATGTGTGTAGGAATGTAAATAAGGAAAATAACTTGTGATGTTCATGACATTGGCAAATTAAACTTTGCTGTGCTATATCTAAATATACTCAAATACACTTTTTCAAAACACTTAATGTCAATCCCAAATGAGAAGATGAAATGGATAAAGTATGAGTGATGGCAGTAAAAGCTTTCTTATCCAAGTGAAAATTTAAATTATTTTATTGGACACATTTTAATTCCTATTATTTCACATGTGAGATTTTGAGCAAATTGCTTAATCTGAGATTAGTTCCACAGAGAAGGAAACAGAGCCTTATTTTACTTCTTTTTGACGAGGTACTGTAACTGGGGGCAAAACCCCAGACTTGAAGCAGGTGTGTACAGTACCCATCAGTTATAAAAGGTGATTTTCCCAACATACTGGCAAGTTATAAATCAAGAAGTAAAAGCTGTCATTTTAATGGAAAGAATGAACAGATTTCTGGTAGGATTAAACAGTTCATACAAAATTGTCATTATTACTTTGTAGAACAATTTGATGGGCAAATTTGAAATCAAGTTGATGATGGGCAAATATTATGAGCAAGCAGTCTGCCCTCCAGGTGCTCCTGTGTAGAAATGGCAGGGTGAGACCTGAACGTGAATAAAATACTATTATAGAATAAGGCCTGATTCATAAACATTTCTTAATAGAGAAGATTCATGAGAATCTTTTTTCCTTACCCACAGGGCAAAAGTTGGATTGTTAAAAGAAGTTATGAGGATTTTCGGGTACTTGATAAACACCTTCATCTGTGTATTTATGACCGACGATTTTCCCAGCTCGCAGAGCTTCCTCGTTCTGATGCCCTGAAGGACGGTCCAGAGGTAAGCAATTAGTACCTACACAGTAGTCACAGCATTTAAGCTAGCGGGAATTTTTGCCCATATACTAATTAAAAGCTTATGTTAAACACTCAGGATGATTCCTCAGATTATTTAACTATTTCATAGCTGAAAAATTAGTAATGCTGTGTGGGCTGTTCATAATCAAAGTAGGTTCAATGCATAATTTTATAAATAAAGCCTTGTATCATAATAAATAAATGGGCAATAATTGAGCAGAATTCTTCAAAGAGAATATAAGATATGGAAAATGTAGATGTCACTTAATCAAAGAAATGCATTTAAAAATATACCATTTGCTTACTTAATGATGGCAGATTGTGTTTATACACTTATACTTCCATTTCTACCCAAAAATTTCTAGGAAAAATATGGGGAGGAAAAAAAAACCTTAAAGTTTTTTAAAAGAGGTTGCTAAAAAAATTTAAAAAAACCTCCAGGAAATGAAAATTGGTGAGAAATGTTTAAAAGCCGATGGGGTAAGAATTTGGGGGGTAAGAAAATATAGCATAAGAGACATGCAAGAGGATTGCACAAGACAGATAAAATAGAAACCTTAAACACAAAAGCATAATATTCAAAATAAATGAGGCATGATTACTGTCCTCAGAGAGAATGTGAGGCCTTTGGAATGAGATCAGATTTTGTTGTTGTTGTTGTTGTTTTTTTGTTTTTTTTTAATTTATTTTTTTTTATTAAAATATTTTAAAATTTACATATACTTGCCATTAATTGTAATCCCCATGTATTCCCCATCACCATCTCACCA
>JAGFMF010011417.1:8724153-8778369 GCA_019455555.1 Galemys pyrenaicus
ATTCTTTTGAATCAGTGTATTTGTGTCTTTGGGGTATATTCCTAGGAGTGGGATTGCTGGATCATATGGAAGTTCCATTCCTAGTAGATTGAGGAACCAGATTTTTATGAAAAGAAAATAACGCACCTTAGAAGTGAACATCTGGTCATTTCAATTAATTTCTATAATAGTAAACCTATCTAAGTGGACTATATGCAAAGTGGACACAAATCAAGAAAGAATTAGTGAATTGGAAGAGCAGTTTAATTAATTTATAAAAATATAGCCCTCCAAGGGATTAAAAAGTTAAAAATTGTGGAAAATAGATAATGAAAAATAGATCCAGAAGTCCTACTTTCCTCTCTTAGAGATTCAGAGAAAAGAGTAGAGGAAATAAAGAAAACTTAATATATGAACATTCCACCCAAGAAAAAGAGAAAACTCCCTATAGCTAATCAAGTATGTTTTCATATTAAATGAACTCATTAATTACTAAATATGAGTGAAAAGACACACATATAAAAATTTTGTTTAGAAATTTCAAAATATCAAAATAGAGAAAACCCTGAAAGCTTCCCAGACAGTAAAACAGAGAGACCAAGAATTGTATTGACAGTAAATTCCTTACTAACCACAATGGAGACTTGAAAACAAAATACCAGATATCTTGTAATATCTGTCAATCTGTAATTATAGATTTCAGTGTACTAAGCAGGTAGGATAAAATAGAGGCATTATCATTCATGTTAAGAACTGACACTGTGGCAGGATCTCAGGAACTTAAGACATGATAGAAAACCCGAAGTTTCTCTGTCTCCATTTCCCACCTTGCTTATCTGTTTCATTTTTTGCTAAGACTGAAAATATGACCCTACCAACAGATCCCAGTTTTTTATCGTCAGATCCCAGTTTTTTATCGTTTTATGACAGCAGCCAGACAGAACTGAAATTTTGTATCACAATTCCTAATTCCTACACTAACTTGTCAGGCCAACTAATAATTTGGTGATCACATTCCTAGACCAATCAGTTGATCCACAGTGTAGGACAAACAGGTTTGTTTGTAACTGTCCTGCCATAGCCAGGTGCCTGGAAGGTTATAGCAGGTGCTGGGGAAAGATTTACAAATGCAGGGAGAAACTGGGAAGAAAAACCAAGTATGTCTCTGTTGTTATTATCTTTTTATATTTTCAGAGCAAAAATATTAGACGCAAATATATTAGAAGCTATAAAATAATATGACACCTGATGATGGAGGGTTAAAGTCTATAAAAGAGAGAGATTTACTATGTAAGTTCATGGAACTGTTAAGCGACTGTGAAACATTCTCTATAACTATTAAAATGTCTAAAAATCTGCAATTAACCTCAGCCATCAAAACAAAACAAAACAGTTTTACATCGGTTCCTCTGACAAAACAGAGTACCTTTATTCTGAGTTACCGCTGAATCTTTTCTCTCTCGTAGTCGGTCACTCAGATGCTTATGGCTTACCTGTCCCGCCTTTCAGCTATTGCTGGCAACAAGATCAATTGTGGACCTGCCCTTACCTGGATGGAGGTATTATCTAATTCCATTTTATTTTGATTTTTAAAAATTATGTACTTAAAAAACAGTTTAATTTTGATAGCTATTGCATTTCAGGTATCAAAGGAAGGGAGTTTATGCTCATCTTCTGGAAGGATAGATATATGACACATAAAATAATTTTTTAAAATCTCAAGTCTGCCTTTCTTTGCAGAAAATACTCATTTATGATCATGAAACATTAACCTTTTAAAGGAACTGGTTTAAGAATTAAGTCTTGTGTAATACAGTATTTGGTAAATATGTTAGGTATTCTTAATTTGCATGTGTAGAGTTATATTATTCTCTTCTTCCAGGTGAAATTGTGAAGACTGGATAGAAAGCAGAAAGAATAGATTTTAGAACAAGGAAAACTTGCATTGAGATCTCGACTCTTGCATTATTGGCTGTGCGATCTTAGACAAATTACTTAATCTCTTTTTAATCACATAACTTATTTTTTAGTTTTACCATCTTTTCTTTAAATGATAAATATCTTTTAGAGTTATGAGATGAAATTGTGTATGTTATATGCACAGCACAATGATTGGCATATACTAAGTACTCAATAGAGGGTAGTTTATTTTAAAGTGATTCTTTGGACTATGCTCTCTGAATCAAATTGAGATATCTTTTATAGTAAAAAAATCTTTTGAAGTCCTATATCTTTAGCAATCTCATCATACATTCTCTTTCAGATTGATAATAAGGGAAATCACCTTCTAGTTCATGAGGAGTCATCCATTAACACTCCTGCTGTTGGTGCTGCCCATGTAATTAAGAGGTACACTGCTCGAGCCCCTGATGAATTGACCTTAGAGGTAAACAACTAAAGACTGCTGTGTGTTAGCCTGGTCCTTGAAACTTTTTGAGTGTCACCTTTAATTGTTTTAATCACTTCTGTAATGAAAAGCACCAGGTTTTTTTCATACTCTTACTATTTTTCATCTTGAAATGCCATCTACTCTACTCATCCTTGAAAATTCAGCTGAAGTAGCTCCCATTTCTTATAGGAAGTCTTTATGTTGACTTTCTTCTTGATCTCCTCTGTTCTGCATGCTATTACATGACTCCCTGCAGGATACCCTGAATTAAATGTCATTCTGAATTGTTCTCATGGCTGCTTCTAACATATCACTTACTGCATGCAGTGATGATTATTCTCCTGTTTGTGGACTTTTCAGTCAGGTCTGAGTCTTTTGTCTTGGGTTTTTAGTAACTATCAATTATACCCAATGATGCTTTCTTCTCATTGTTTGTTCAAAGATGAATTAAAGAATAGATGAAAAGTGAAATGAACATTTCTTACAATGAGATGCAAAGGAAGGGGAATTAAATTTCCTCCTTTAATATTGATTGATGAAAGACAAAAATGCTGACTATTCATGAAAAGACAGTATGCAATTTTTTTTCATGTAGAGTTTGAATTGTTCTCAAGCTGAAAAGGTAGGTTCTGTCAAAAGGGAATGTAGATATTGAAAGAAATGATGACTTAGTAAATATAGCTTCATGAAGAAGACTTACTCATGACTTAATTAGTTATGAATATATAAAGAAAAATTCTTACTTAACTACAGTACTTAGTAACATTACTATGAAGATGATTTTAGAGAGCATCACTTATTTTGTATAAAGAATATAACTTCCATTATATATATTTAGTATTTATATTTATGATTTTGTTCGTGTTTATATAAGCACAATAGTTTGTTTTCTAGAATGTAAAAAGAAAGTGAAGTAGTGGATGTAGTGCTGTCTATCAAAAGGTATATATTTGTTATCAAATTTCACATTTACTAAGTAGATGTAAAACCTATAATAAGTTGTAGGTATCTAGGCCTTTCATATTGGATTAAAAAAATTAGGACAGTGCTCAGTACAGTGCCTGGGGTGTGGTTAGTCCTCACTAAATGGGGTGTAAATAGGATCTTTTGTTCTAAATATTAGTATTTAAAATTGTCTTTCTGTATCAGTGAATTTGATCACTTTTAGTAACAACACAAAAAGTGTTTTAACAGATGCGGTGATCATAGTTTCATGTAGTGTTTAAAAACTTTATGCTGACTTTCTGAAGTTACTACATGTGTCAGTTAGATCACAGTCTTTGTGTAAACCTCGTCTTAATAAATGTAAGATTATTAAATTCTTTAAAGAAATGGTACGCTTTGTCTGGATATAGTCAATGAATAAGATAGTACCTAACCTTCTTGTTAAAGATCAGATTTAAACTCTACATAACTATTTGTTGTTTTAAAATTTGACTAAAAACATTTCACTTTTTTCTCCTAGGTGGGAGACATTGTTTCTGTTATTGATATGCCCCCTAAAGTGTTGAGCACTTGGTGGAGAGGCAAGCATGGATTTCAGGTAGGCAACAAAGTATGAAATGCAGAAAAGTTGAAAAAACTATTTTTCTTTATGTTTCAGTATTATTTCTTTTTATAACATGTACTCCACTAAATTAGAAATTTTGTCTTTAGTGATAGAAAAATGGACATAAGAGTAGACTTGAATTTCCATTTCTGGTTACTGTTTCTTCTCTACGTGGTGATACAGTCAGTGTGAGCAAAAGCATGGACTTGATTACTTTTTGACTATCAGGGCTAACTCTGCTTTATTTTTAATATTGGTTTTAAATCATGAGTCACATTATTGAAGCTAAATTGTCTGTTTTAGTGAAAGGGTATTTTGTATTTTATTTATTTATTTATTTATTTATTTATTTGAAGATTTATTTATTTATGCATACAAGCACTGGGGTACAGGCCAGAGGTGTACCCCCCCACAGAGAGCGGGGAGCAGAACAGGCAGATCAACAGAAGTACACTGCTGAGGGGAGCAGCGGGCACAGCAGGAGAGGTCTGCTGCACCATATGGGTCCCCTCCCTGGCCAGCAGCAGGGATCGAACTCGTGCTGCAGCGGCTGTGGTCTGCTTCATAATACGTTGCTTAACCCACTGCGCCACCAGAGAGGCCCGGTATTTTGTATTTTAATAACATTTTTTGTAGTAAGAATTCAGATTTTTATCTAAACTAAAATGGTTGCATTACTATGGTATTTGTTTCCCACTTAAAAGTAGATGTTTAGTGCATAGAAAGTAAACTTTTGTGATATTTTTGAAGTTCTCATTATTAATATATTTAATAAACATGAAAAAGTTTAAGAAAATGAGTCATATATTTTTTCTCTAGAATTAAACCAGTTCTATTTTTCTTTAAAAAATGTATTTTTAAGTGTTAATGTGTTAAACATAGAGCAACAGAATTTAAAGTAGTCTCATTTCTTTCCCCTTATATGACTAAATTATTTGAAACCTGATAATGGCATCTTTTAGACTGAGTAGCACCAATTTCCAAAGGCTGGATGGTTTTTCTTTTATCTTTTAAAACTACCAATAGATGAATATCTGAAAATATCTTAAAATTATATCCTGAATCTATAACTTGTGGGTTGTTTTTTTTTTTTTTTTTTTTGTGGTCTGCTTGTATTAAGGTATTTCTAAACTGTTACATAAATAGGGGCCTCCTTGGTGGCACAAGGGGTTAAACACAGAACTATGAAGCTAAGCCACAGCCACTGCAGAGTTCCATCTCCTGCTAAATGGACCTACATGGTACAGCAGACCTCTCTTGTCTTGCCCGCTGCTTCCCTCAGCAGTCTATTTCAGTCAGCCTGCCTGTTCTGCTCCCACTCTGTCTTTGGTGAATCTTCTCACCCCCTGTACCTCTGGCCTGTACCCCATTTCTTATATGCATAAGTAAATAAATCTTTTAAAAAAATGTTACATAAATAAAATGCTAATGGTGTTCAGTGAGAAATATTAACAACTATTATATAAATACCTTGAGCTTTAACTATATATTGCATTAAAACCAATTATTAGGCTTCAATAAAATATATTTTATTTAGAAATGATCACACAATTCAAAACAGTAAATGTGATGTTTTAAGAACATAGGCTCTGGTGCCAGATTGCCTGGGTTTTTAATGTTTGGTTAGTCCTTGCCTCAATTTGCCCATTTGTAAGATGGGGATTGTAGGGCTATGTTTGTAAGATCATATGTATGAGAATAATGTATATAGTACTTAGACCAGGTATGATGCATAATATTCATTCAGGAAATGTTGATTTTTCAAAAATTTAAATCTTGTTTTTTATTTTATAAATTTAATTTTATCTTTTCTGTTATCTATTAAAATTATAGCAATTTATCATACCCATATTACCCTTCTTGTCTCTCTCTATGTTTTCATTTCTTCTTAAGTGCTATGAATAATAGGTGCTTTCAATTAAAAGCAAAACTAAATAGAAGACTGGGATACTCAGTTTTTCAGATTAAGGGGTTTTCCATGTTAATGAAAATGAGCGATGAAACTTTAGGGTCTCAAAAATGATCAAAAAATACATTTGGGGGCCTCCTTGGTGGCGCAGCAGGTTGAGCACTGCACTGTGAAACATCCATGTCACAGCAGCATGAGTTCGATCCCTGGCCAGGGAGGGAACCCCACATAGTGCAGCAGACTTCTCCTGCCTCGCCTGCTGCTCCCCTCAGCAGTGTATTTCAGTCAGTCTGCCTGTTCTGCTCCCCACGCTGTCTCTGGTGGATCCTCTCACCTCCTGCGACTCTGGCCTGTGCCCCAGCTCTTGTGTGTGTAAATAAATAAATAATTTATTAGAAAAAAAATTTGGCTTTAAAATAGTTTTAATCTTAATGTTGCTACCTTAAATCTTAGCCAGTTCATTTGCCTTCTTTGGAACATAGATTCTTCCTAAAGAGTTTTTTAGTCATTGTTAACATTTTAACTTCATGATTGGAAGGAGAGTAGCAGATATTCCCTTCTGTTATGTAACAAATACTTACTGTGCTAGGTATAGATTGATCTACCTAACTTTTCTAGTCACACAAATTAATTTATTTCCTAAACTAATTCTTTTAAAAATTAGTGTAGATAACTAGTTAAAAATTAATTTCCAAGAAAAATCATTTAAAATAAAGCAGGTTTGGGGGCCTCCCTGGTGGTGCAGTGATTGAAGCACTGCTTATGAAGCAGACTGCAGCCACTGCAGCACAAGTTCAGTCCCTGCTGCTGGCCGGGGAGGGGACCCGCATGGCACAGCAGACCTCTCCTGCCTCCCGGCTGCTCCCCTCAGCAGTGTGTTTCAGTCGATCTGCCTCTTCTGTTCCCCATTCTGTCTGTGGTGACTCCTGTCACCTCCCATAACTCTGGCCTGTACCCCAACTCTTGTATGCATAAATAAATAAATAAATAAATAAATAAATAAATAAATAAATAAATAAATAAATAAATAAAAACAGGTTTTGAAACTTCAAGGATTTATCTGTAACTGCTAATGAAGAGTTTTTCATAAAGGGATGCTATTTTTCATCCTGATTGTTCTAGGAGAGGCAGTCCTGCTTTTGTTTCGATCATGTTGGCGTTAGAAGAGCAGTTGATTTGAGGGAGCACCCATGAAACTGGAGAGGACCTTTAAATGTCACTGTCAAAGACTTCATTTAAAAATGGAACCCAGTATACTCCGTTTTCTCTTCAGATCGTATAAATCTTTCACCTTTTAAAAATGGAACTCAGTACTTTATGGAAAGAGTCTACGTAACTTACTTTTCCTTGCTGTTTGTAGATGCACTGCATGGTGTGTTGCAGGGGGAGGTGATTGGGAAGGCATGGATGGAGCATCTGTTATGTGAAAGATGTTTCTGGGTACTTTTTACAGTGTTTACTTTTTCCAAATCTTCAAGGTAGCTGACATCCCCCAGTTTAAGGAGAGGGGACATTTTCTAGAGGGTTAGTAAACAACCAAGATGCCAAATCATTAAGTGCAGGGACAGAGATTCATGTCTGCTTGATCACATTGCCTTACAGCACTCAGCATGATTTCTGCACTTACTTTTATGTTATTAACTTTCTCCAGCTCAGTTTCCTACCCTGTTAAAGGGAACATCTTTCCTTCCCAGACAGTAGAGTGTAGTAAAGATTGACCACCTGTGGATTACAGAACCTGTTACTAAACATTACATTGTTAGGTGATGATTTGTATATTGTATCTAGGAGAAAACTCCTTTTTAGGATATTGGTGATGTTTTCTACCCCTATGAAATTGTGAGCACATGCCTGTCCTGAAAATATTCTATTGAGAGAGGAATTATAATAATTTATTCTATGTATATGATATTATGAGTAGGTCCCTTTAATATTCTGATATTTAAAGTTTCAATAGCTGGAATGACTGAGTTATTTCCATACTTTTTAAAAATAAACCCAGTAGAATTGTTTATCAAATAAAATCTTACATAGAACTTCAATGTGAGAAGAGGTGGCAATGTCTTGATGAAATTAAGGCAAGTACCTGGACTTTCTGCCCCAAGAACAGGCCTGGGTGACATCCCTTAGACCTCCTGCGACATTCCAGAAGGACCTCAGTTGAGCTGGGTACAAGCACCACTGCTGGGATACCTCTGATGTAGGTTACTTGTAGACTTTACCTTATTTGATGGCTATTTTGCATCACAGGCTGTTCTTATAATTTTGATTTTTAAAAGTATTAGAGAAGCTTACTCTTTATAAGAACACATTTTTTGTGACTCCTTTTAGAAGGGGAATTAAATTTTAGTTTCTCTAGTATAAATCATGTTGAATTCCTGTTATTTCATATATTTTGCTCTAGATGGGTAATATAAATTCAGAATGTAACAGTGCTTTTACTGATTTTTTTTCTACTGTTGAATATTGCTGCTCCTAAGTTTAATCTATTCCTTAAAATCTTTATTCCATGCTCACTTCGTGTTAGGCCTGCCATAACAGAATACTATCAGAGACTTAGTCAACAGAAATTTATTTCTCACAGTTCGAGAAGTCCAAGATTAAGGTGCTGCTGTATTTGATTTCTTCTCAGGCCCCTGGTTCATCTTACATATGGCTGCCTTCTTGTGGTGTCATCAAGTGATCTTTTCTCTGGTGTCTTTGTCTCTTTGTCCTAATCTTCTCTTATAAGGACAGCAGCCAGGTTATCTTAGGCATACCCACATGAGCTCAGATAACTGTAATTCCTCTTCAAGATCCTAGCTCCATGGAGTACTTTCTAAGGTACAGAACATCAGCAGCTCAGCATATAAGCATCTGGAAGATACAATTCAGCCAATAAGAGTGTCAATCAGTCCTGGATGGTGAGGTAGGTGGGTCCACATTTAGGCTGGTTTTGGTCCTTCAGAGGCTCTCTTACACAGACTTGATCAGGAGCAGGGTCCCACCAGAGCCAGGCTGGTCCCCATGCCAAAGACAGGTAGTACTTTGTTCACTGGCCACAACTGCGTAATAGCATGAGGGTCTCAGAAGAAAAGAACTTTGGGAATGAATGCTCTGTGGATACCCTACCTTCCCTGCCATCCTCAGGCAGCAAAGTGTGGGGCAGCTTCTGAGAATTAGCACCCTCTTACTCACAGGTGGTAATTGAACTCTTACTTCATTTGTGGCAGCAAGCCCTCTGAGCAGTGGGCACCTTGCCCTGAGGAAGGACAAAAAACACAGCCAGGTCTTGGTGCCCTCATCTGGGACTCTCTGATGAGAGGGTGGGAGTGGGGGGTGGCGGTTCAGAGCCCAGCAGGACTCCCTGGGAGGTAGAGAAGAACTCTGGGGCAGAGAACTTGGAGTTCAAAGTCTTGTGTGTGATTGTCTTCTGAGAAGAGGCTGTCTTGATGACCTGGGCAGGATTGATAGTCTTGGAGTAGCATGCCCTTTGGTTAGCCAGCTTGGCTGGCCCTCGTCACACAGGTGAATTTTGTAAACTGGTCTCTGTCAGTGGCTCTTGAAGGATGAAATAGAGGTAAGAAGTGTGTCTTCCCTAATAATATGGGAGGAGAGGAAGGAGACCTGAGGTGACTTCGACATTGGTCTTCTTTAGTTTAAGACTATTTAGACCTAAGCATTCTCAGGAGAAATAGTAAAGGGGAATACAACTGTGGGTTGTTGTTTATCAATATGGAGACCACCTCCATGGTATCCTGCTCTGAGCACTGCTGGAGAGCTTTCTGGAAAAGTGATTTGCGTGCATGGGGCCCGGAATATCTTTGCTTGCAAGTCTGCTTACTCTTGTGTGTTTGTGTTGTATTATGTGGACTCAACTCTTTTTTTTTTGTCATGGTTTCATGTATGTTTTGTATCGCCCCAGCCAGCTGTCTCAGCACATGGCAAAGTTTCAGGTTTCAGTATGGAAACCTTTACTTTATATTGCTGTGAACTGATGCTGGGTAGTTGCTTGGTAGTAACTTTTATTATTATTAAAAAAGAATCAGTGAACCTTATTTTTTAGGTTACACTTACAGAATAATTGAGTAGATAGTACATAGTTTCATATAATACCCTCCCGACACAGAGTTTCTCCTGTTAACAGCTTCCTTTAAGATACATTGAAAAAAATTGGCAAATGCTGATTTTTATCAACCACCTGCTGAATTTATAGTCTGATTTATTTTCCTTAGAAACTCCTTTTAAACTTCCTTCATATCTTTTCATGGTTTGATAACCTCCCCTTTTTGTTTATCACTGCATAATATTCACTGCTGTGGGTGTGCCAGAAGTTATTTATCCATTCACTTATTAAAGGACATCTTTGTTGCTTTTGGTTTTGGCAGCTATGAATAAAGTGGCTGTAAACATCCATGTGCAGGTTTTGTGTATAAATAATAAGTTTTCCATTCCTTTGGTAAATAACAAGGGATATGATTGATGAATCATAAGATAGGAGTATATTTAGTTTTGTAAGAAATCACCAGCTGTCTTTCAAAGTGGTTGTAATGTTCTGCAGTCCCACCAGCATTCGATATTCTGTTTTTGGGGTTTTAGTTATTCTGATAGGTATGTGATAACAATGGGTCATTGTCATAAATTGACAAAAAGCCAATCCAGGGAATAGTATTTACTAACCTGTTAGGGGTCCCCTACTGCTATCTTTATTCTTCTATTACCAGTAATTCTTTTTTTTTTAAAAGATTTATTTATGCACACAAGAGCTGGGGTACAGGCCGGAGATGTGGGGGGTGAGAGGATTCACCAGAGACAGCGTGGGGAGCAGAACACGCAGAGTGACTGAAATACTGCTGAGGGCAGCAGCTGGCGAGGCAGGAGAGGTCTGCCTGTGCCATGTGGGTCCCCCCACCTGGCCGGAGGCAGGGATCAAATTCGTGCTGCAGTGGCTGCAGTTTGCTTCTTAGTGCGTTGCTTAATCTGCTTCACCACCAGGGAGGCCCTATTAACAGTAATTCTTTCTACTTTTCTTTTCACACTGATTCTCAAACTTTTGTGTGTTCAAGAATCACCGGGGGAGTATACTAAAATACAAAACTCAGAATTCTATGTCGATAGTTGAAGAATGCTCGCTCTGAGCTGTCTGATTTGGGCCCATTTGCCCCTCAGACCACTCTTCTAGAAACAGTGCAGATGAAGTCTGCTAATCAGCTGGTAGTTGATAAACATCAGCATTTTGTCAAGTTCTGTGTATTGTTTTAGCCTACACCATAATTTGGATGTGGTAACAGAAGGGTTAGTTCGTCCATGTGTTAAAATTATACCACAACTCTTGTTTCTTAAACTTTTAGGCGTAGGAAGTGTGAAATTATATTAACTATAGTAATTTGAAAGTCTGGGATTTTTTTTATTAGCTTCCTAAAGAGTATATTGAATCTTTTAGCTTTATTTTCTGAGTTGTTTTGTCATATAATGTACTTGCACAAAAAATAAAAACTTTTTGCTCCCCCCCCCCCACTTTTTAATATTTATTTATTTTAAGATTTATTTATGAATACAAGCGCTGGGGTGCAGACCAGAGGTACAGGGGGTTGAGAGGATTCACCAGAGGCAGAGTGGGGGAGCAGAACAGGCAGATCTATTGAAATACACTGCTGAAGGGAGCAGCAGGCGGGGCAGGAAAGGTTTGCTGCACGGTGCACATGCAGGTCACCTTTCTGGCAGGGATCGACTTGTGCTACAGTAACTGCAAATAGCTTCATAGTGCTTAACCCCTTGCACCACCAGTGGGAGTCCCCTTTCACTGTGTTTTTAAAAGTAAATGACATCAACTTTTGCAACTTTGTATACCTCTACACTGTTGTTAGAAATGTGAGGTGAGGTGTCTGGAGAGACTTTTTTTCTTACATAAAAGGCACAAAATAGAAATATTTATATTTTTGAGGATTATTTTAGTGATGTGATTTTTTAGTGTTTTATTTGGGAGCTTCTAGGATTAGAATGATCTGAGACATATGTTATAACTAATCAGAATCTCAGAGGATAGAGTCTGGGATCTGAAGTTTTATCTGTTTCCTCAGGTAATTATTAAGCATAACATGTGAGACTCAAAACCCAGCCTCACTTGCTTCTCTTGTGCACAGGTAGAAGAAAGAAATTAAACCTGATTAAGCAAGTGTTCTATATCATCGTACCCAGAAATCTTCCTTAAAAAATACTCAGAATAGGACCCGCCCTGGTGGCGCAGTGGGTTAAGCAACACACTGTGAAGCAAACCGCAGCCACTGCAGCACGAGTTCGATCCCTGCTGCTGGCCAGGGAGGGGACCCACATGGTGTAGCGGACCTCTTCTGTCTTGCCCGCTGCTGCCCTTGGCAGTGTTTCAGTCAGTCTGCCTGTTCTGCTCCCGGCTCCCTGTGGTGAATCCTCTCGCGCCCCCCCCCCCCCAACCACACCTCTGGCCTGTACTCCAGTGCTTGTATGCATAAATGAATAAATCTTTAAAAAAGAAATACTCAGAATACAGTTAATCTAATGGATAAAATGCCATTTAGAGATAGAATTTTAATTTGTAACACATGTTCTCTTGGTTTACTACAAGATGATCACAGATCAGATATTTTATTTTTCATTGTTGTCCCAGAAATAATACAGATTTCCTTATTTTAGGAATTTACTGTGGTTCCAAGTAATTTATTTTCAGAAAAGTTTTTTTGTCCAAAGGAGAAAATATTTGGAAGCCTTACCCTTGTAGTAGTTTAGGAATGAAAATTTTTCTGCTTATTTATGTAAAGCACATCATATTTATATATGAAATATAAAGCTGTGCCTTTTCATTATTTGAAATTAAATAGAACGGAACCTTTTCTTTCCAGTTAAATAATGGGAAGTCATATATTATAAATATTGACCTTAAATGATATAGAATTTCAAGAGGAAGTATATGATCTACAAATAAAAGTAATTGTCTATAGATAAAACTAATTTTCTGCAAATAAAAGTAATTGTCTACAAATAAAAATAATTATAGCTCTCCTCAAGTACTTTGTACATATGCTGTCCTTAGTGCTTTCCATTAACCTTAATTTCTCACAACTTTGTTAAGAACGTCCTATTGTTATCTGTTTTACAGACGAAGAAGCTAAAGCATAGAAATATTAAAGCCCATCGTTATTCTGTTTCATGTCAGAGCTTTAGATTGAAACATAACCTTCTGGATAAATAATAGGACATGGTAGTAATTTAACAAACCAACAGTAGTTATCAATTGCCTACTGATATAAATCATAGATTTTAGTAGTAGAAAAGATAGCATAGGGTCATCTGGTCTTAAACTGTCATTTAAAAATTACAGAAATTTAGAGACAAAGGAATTTAGATAAATTGCTCTGGGTCACAAAGACCCCAAGTAATGGTGTAGCCAGAACCAGAACACAAGTTTGACTAGTTCCAATTTTGTATTTCCCAACCCCTGGGATCACAAAATACAAATTTGCTTAAACTGTTTTGTGTATTTCTTGATGCTTTTATTTTTCTTAATACCATTAGCAAGTGCAATTGATGTTTAGAGAGAAATTTGTCCCATGATAGCCTTTATAATTTATAATTTTTATTTACATGTTATTAATTTATGGAATCATGGTATATCCTACCAAATGATGATTAAACATTCAGTTTCTTGGAAGTTATTGGCAAAGTGGTTTAGAGTAACCTCATCTAACCATATGCCCCCTCCTTATAGTTAATTTTTCTAAAATCCTTCCTTATGATTTTGAAATGAAATTTGCAAATTATATAACTACTTAAATATAAATACAATTTTGAAAAAAATCAGTATAATTTTTCACATAAAATATAAATGAGAAATAAAAGTAATTTATTTAAAATAGAAACTGTATTTAAAAAATAAATTCTTGGGACAGTAGTCAAAAGATTTCTGAGAAGTACAGTTATAGAACACTAACACTAATTAATTTGAAGATTTGCTACAAAGGTTCAAAGTAATTCTGTGAAGTAAGCCTGGTCTATTTTCCAAACAGTACTAGAACAATTGGCTATTTCTGTGCCTCCCTAAAAAACTTAATGTGTCAAGATTAAATCAAAATGAGTGATATGCCCAAATATGAAGCTTAAACTATAAATTTTATAGTGGAAACCTTGGAGAATATTTTTGTGTGGTTGGATTGGGTTGGGCAAAGATTTTGTAAATGTCACACCAGAAGAACAACTCAAAATAAACTGAATTTTATCAAAACTTAAGACTTCTTTTTGAAAAACATTGCTAGTAAAGTAACAAAAAAATAACCACAACCTGGGAAAAATATTTACAGTGACTGTCTGAAAGGGGACTTGTATCTATAACATATCAAAAACTTATAAAACTACGTAAGAAAACAGTTCAGTTTTAAAATTAGGCAAAAAATGGAATATTTATATCACAAAAAGATATATGACAATTGAGCATATAAAGACATGTTCAACATCAGTTGTCATTAGTGGGGCAAGCATTGGTGGTTCAGTGGTAGAATTCTCGCCTCCCAACATCAGTTGTCATTAGAGAAGTGCATATTAAAATAATCGGTGAGGTACTGTTGCATACATAATTAGAATGTTAAGAATGTGGATGAATTGGAACTTTCATACAGTGCTGGTGGAAATGTAAGATGCTGCAATCAATTTGGGAAACAGTTTGTCAGTTTCTTTTTCAGGGAGAATTATTCTGTATAGAGCTGTATATTTGGTGTGTCTGTGGGAGGAGGTGAGTTCAGGAACTTCCCACGCCACCATCTTGAACCGCCTCCAGTTTCTTAAGTTATACATACACCTACTACATAACCTATCCATTCTATTCCTAGGTGTTTATGCAAGAGAAAAGAGACCTTATGTTCAAATGAAAGCTTATGTATGGATGTTCATAGCAGCCATAATAGCCCCAAACTGGAATCAACAAAAGATTAATGAATAAACAAAGGTTGTTGTCAGTACAGTGGAGGTCCTTGAATAACTTTTTAATGTTGACGAGATAAAAAGAATCTTGGCTCACATTGAACAAAATGTTTCATTATCATTTCACATAAAATGGTTGTTTTCAATAATCTATCTCCACCATTAACTCAGGTGCCAGGAATAAAAGGGAATGAGTTATTGACATTTACAGTAACATGAATGATCTTCAGAATAATTGTGCTGAATGAAAAACATAAACAAAAGAGTGCATTCTGTATGACTCCATTCATGTAAAATTGTAGGAAAGTCAAAGTAATGTATAGAGACAAGAAGTATCAATAGATCAGTAGTTGCCTGGGGAGCAGGGATAGAGGGCAGGTAGAGAGAGATCACAATGAGAAAAAGGAAACTTTTGGGCTTGAGGAGTATACCCATAATGTAGATTGTAGTTATAGCTTTAAGAATGTCAGAATTTATCAAAATGTTCTTTAAAAATAAGCAGTTTCTCAGTTAGAACTTAATAACAGGGACTTGCTTCCAGGTTTTGTTTTTTACAATACAGTAGCAGCTGTTGCTTCTTTGTCTCATCCTCTTCTTTTAAACAACAACAACAACAACAACAACAACAAAAAAAAAACAACAAAGAAAACTTATTAATTCTAACAATTCAGTGGAGCTAAAGTTTCAAACCTAGATCTAAAATCTTAGTAGACAGATTACTGGGCTCATTGATTTGTCTTGAGTACTAGTGCTGGGATGGTGTGGACAGGGGCATAGAGGTCTGACTGGAAAGAGACTCCCAAAGGGGAACAGGTTCTCTAGAAAGTTTGGGGGTTGAGTGAAAATAATTGGCATTTTTAGATGGGAGACTATGAATTCATGTTGGTTCAAATCTCCACAGTGAGTAATTTTTCTCCAGCACTACAAATGTATGCAAAATAGAGAAGTAGATTGATTTTGTTTTGAAGATTTGCTACATTGTTTTGGCAGAAGGTTAAGATTGCAAGGAAATTAAGGGTACCAATTATTTTTGAAAATTCAATTTGTCAGTCACAGAGTACAAACTAGGTAGCAAAAAAAAAAAGAAAGAAAGAAATTGGAATGGGGAAAACACCTTAGGGGGAAAATATAGGAAGGGGATGTGATACTTCCCAGTATGCATACTAGAGACCTGGGGGACTATAAAGTTATATACTGAAAATGAGAAACTGGAAAAATTCTGGGGTCAAATATTTCCAACTAATGAAGTATCTGTGGTATATATCTGTGAATAAGAGCAGAAGTTTACTAAACTTAATTTAAAAAAAAATGTTATGCTAAAAGCCTTAAAGGTTTACTTGCCCTAAATTAAACAAACCATAGAATAAGAATTTCTTTAGAAAGTCTGCAATGAACATATTGTCATGTTGAATTTTTTTTTCCGGCTTTTGATGGGTTTCCTTAGAGAGGCCATAGTTGGATTGATTCCTTTCTCTTCTCATTTTTGTAGACAAAGTTCCAGGCTTATTTTATTGTGTTGATTTCTAATGTAGTATTCCTTCTAAGTTTTGCCAAAATATTCTTCAGTACATTCACTTTTGTAGACAGATTGGCTTTTCTTTATAGCTTAAGCATATCCTCAAGGTAGATGATCTGGAGAATCAGAATGTTTCCTTTATATCCCTCTCTCCTTATTTTCTGGGGGTCAGAGAGTAAGCCATATAACTTGTCAAACTGCTGGAAACCTTATCCTCAGGAGCTACGCAGGGTTCAGATAGAGAACCAAACAAACAGATAAACATTAGTGCTGAGTCTGGAGTCAGTTATGAAATTTTTAGGAATTTTGTAGGGCAGTTATTGACCCAGCCATTGTTAAAAACTCGAGTATGTAAGTTTATATGTATTGATGCATTGACAAGTAAAGCTAATAAATACTTAGAATTTTTCAGTAATTATTTTACTGTACTGTTATTTATGCTCTTAAGGGTTTCTTCATCTAGTGTGCTGTATAGTATAAACACTATGTAACAACCTGTTCCCCATCTCTTTCAACTCTGCTGCATTCAGTGGTATCACTGTGTAGCTGAAAACCAGCCATGTAGAAGTATTTACATCACGGACAGTTGGCAAACACTATAAATCAAAACTTTTCCCCTTGAAGTGCCAGTTGTTAAACATTTACCAGCACACCACTGGGATATAATAACATCTCTGACTTCTTTATTTCAAAAACTTGGTGGGAGACTACCAAATTGAAGATTTTCTTTCCTATAAGGCCATCCCTAATCTGTTCTAGCTATATCTTTACATTGTCCCCTCCCCACCCCCTTCTATTACTATATTTTTATTGCATAAACATTTATCCCTTTGGGCCCTAGATGCTGGGGTTTGTTTTTTTTTTTTTCTTCTTCCACTTTTCCGTCTTCTTCTAGAGTTTATTCTTATTTTGATCCCTACTAATATATATTCACTTCCCTTCCCTGCCACATAAATTAGGACTTTAGAATTTGCCACTACTGTAGAAAGAATAATATGTGATACTGGATGACATAGTTCATAGATAATTTAACTAGATTTTCAGTCATTCTTAGCATTTGACATTTTGAGTGTATCAAAATTATTTATGTTTGGTAAAATAGTAACTTCAGTATGTATCAGAAATGTATAAAGATTCATTGACTATATTTTTAAGGTTAAATTCTTTCATATATTTCCAGTGGAACATAGTTTCATTTTTTATGATAGAAATCTTACAGTAGGAAAATCATCTATTTGCGTTTCATATAGAACCAGTGCTGACTTCTTAATAGGAACACTTGTGACTTCAAGAAACAGAAAAATATTGAACAGAAAAGGTGTTGCAACATTTATCTCAGCAGCTTAAAGATGGTAGGCAGAAGTCTCTGAGATTCTCTTGGCCTTTTTCTTAAGGTCAAATGATGGCCACTACAAAGCCAATCTTGCATTCACAGCGGAAAGAAGACAGAGTGGTAGGAATACATGGTATTCCTACACATGTAGCCTACATGTGTCGTGGCTGCAACTTGACGCAAGGAGCCTTTCACTCCAAGGAGTGGAAGCTGAGTATTTAGTTTAGCTAATATTTAGTAATACTATATAATAAAGGGAAAAAGAATGGGTCTTAGGTATCTAAATAACCTCACTGACCTCTACATAGTGTATGAATATATTCCACCATATATACCTAAATCAATGCATTAAGACAAATTTAAAAGGTCAAAGTGTTAAGTTTATATGATGACATTCCCAAGAGGAATTCATTAAGCTTTATTCAGTCTTTGTGAAGAGATGATGTAAAATTGTTTTTATTTACTGAAAGATATTCAAGTTTAAAAACTGCATCCTTCCACACAAGTTATTGAGGTAGCTAAATGTTATTCCCATTTTTACAAATTAAGAATTTAAGCAAACAAACAAAAAGAATCTGACAGATGTTAAGCAGTTTACTTCAGATCACAGAACCTAGTGAATAGGTCAGCCAAGTGTAGAACCTGGTCTTCTGTCTATTCTTAAGTCTATACTATTAGCCATTATAATACACCATAACCTCTCATAATGACTCTTCTGTGTAAAAATGAGAAAAGATTTTTTTTAAGTTGATTCTCAGCTGGTTCTAACCAATCTTGCAAGAATTTCTACTTGTTTAAATAGGAAGTTGAGTACAACATGGTATGGAAGTTCTTAAAAGCAACGTTTTGGAAGGCAATGCATAGGAACTTTAAAATTCCCAAGTTCAAGTCTTTGAAGGAAAACTGATAATTTTACCCCTTTTCAGCTCCTGATTACTGGTTATATCTTAATAATTTTAAAAGCTACCATAAACTATTGATCCAAAAATTGAAATAAGAGTGCAGCAAATGAATTATGTGAAAATAACTCCCACACAGATGGAAATTATACAGCTCAGAACTTCATGATGAATCATACTCTTGGAAGACCATCCCTTTCTTCCCCAGAGTCTGTCAACAGAGGGATGTACAAAATGAAGTAATTTTCAACTTTCGGCTTTAACATCTGTTATATGGCAGCCCATTTATATCCCTATCTAAGGAAACATCTATAAATATTGGTAAAGATTTTGTTTCTACTTTTGTGTCCAGGCTTATTATCTCTATATTTATTCTGTGGTCTGTACCGTATTTCTGGGTGATCCAAAGCTTAATTTTTCTAATACAACTTCTTAGGATTCTTCTGAAGCCTATGAGCAATTCTGTTACTTTAAAATTCAAAGTGGTGTCTCTACTGCTGAGATTGGCTGTTTTCTTCTTGCTTTCCCACAAATCCACGTACTATTTATTAGCTGTTTAACAGGAAATACTAGAATTTTAAGTGTATGATTGCTTTACCAATTTATTTTAATCCTATCATTTCCAATGAAACCTGTGGGAAAATAAAGAAAAAGTTTACAGAAAGTTTGAATGTAGTTTAGGGTTCATTTTAAAAAAAATTACAGAGAAGACAGTAAATATATAAGATTTGGCAATAGAGATTTCAATACAATCAGATTTAAATTTAAGCAAAGTAAATTATTAAGAGACAAAAGTTGTACCTATTACATGCATAACTTGGTATCAGACTAAATATTCTGATTGGTATAAAAATTTAGGTAATTAAAACCACAAAACTAAAAAAGCAGACAGCTATTTGGAAAAATAAAAAATTCATAGCAACAGATTGTTGTATTATTTGTTTGTGTAATTGGTATCATCTGTTAGTTAGAGTCTTGGAATAGCAAAATCTTTTGGGAGGGACGGTAGAGAACATAACTGGAATTGATTTGGCAGTTCATACACTGGTTTGTTCTCTGGTTTAGACTCTTTGCTGCCTGTCTTCCTTAGGTGGGACTCTTCCCTGGACACTGTGTTGAGTTAATTAACCAGAAAGTTCCCCAGTCAGTGACTAACTCAGTGCCAAAACCAGGTGAGTACACTTTTTCATTAGTGTGAGTATTTTACTGATTGCTTCAGGATAAAGATTTTCTCTTCCAGTAGAGAACGTAGTTTGTTCTGTTAGTCTTTGCATTTAATGATACATTGTATAGTCCTGGTTTTATGTGATTTTGATTTTTAATATGTTTCTATTTCTCTGTTGATCATTTCACCAAGGTTTATTTACATGCATACATTTATAAGAATTATTTGCTCCAATAAGCATTGTCATTATTGCTTTTATAATTTTATGGTAGGAATAAAGCTTATTAATGAAAAAAAAAAAAGATAAAAGAAAACAACAGGTTTAAAGAACTGACATGAAAATAGTATAATTAACTGAAGGAAATACATAGTTTATAGATGCCTGCCAATATCAAAACTTTAAACAATTCTTCGTACTTATATGATATATTCACAATGCTTGTAAGTATGTGGATTATCTTACAAATATGTAGAGCAATGTTACAGGTGCTTAAGATCAAGAAAATGATTTTCGTTTGTTTTTATCGGTGTCATTTCTTATGGGAAAGATGTTATAGAATACCTAGTCTAGAACTTTTTGGTGTGTATTAAAATTTTTAAAGAAATGAAAGCAAAGACTAAGGAGAGAAGAGGAAATAATCACATTTATTTCTCCTAGTTGTATGATATTCCCTCTACTGTTTCTGTTATACTATTCCTACTTCCACCTCCCACCCCAGTGGAAAAGGAAAAAATCTTGGGCCTAAGAATTTATTTGAACTGTTTTCTTTAACTTACCTTCTAGGTTTCAGACCTGTGAAAGTTTATTCAGACCTTAGTTCATATTTTATTACCTCTGCCCCCAAGGCACACATCAAACCCACTCACTTGCAGTATCTAGGTTATTATAAAGGATGGTATTACCTTGCCCTATGAAGCTTATTCATAGTAGGTTAGGGACTTAGTGTTCCAGTTTTTCTCACTGAAATTTAAAAATTCAGACAGATTATATTTATTTATTGAGTAGAGAAATGACTGTGAAACAGTGTCCTTTACAGTTCTACTTGAGCCAGTATTGGTCTTTTGAAGGCATTTTGGTCCTCTGTTAAATCCCCCTCTTTTGGGTAAACTTAATAAAAAAGATTTCCTCAGGGTGTACTTGGTTAATAAATGTTCTTTATGATTGTGATGACTGTATGGCATTAGTAACTTAAAATCCTCTAGCAGAAATTACCCTTCCTAACCCCAGACCCAAGCAGCTACTGATCTACTTTCTGTTCTATACATTTAACTATTCTGGGCATTTTACATAAATGCAGTCAAACAAAATGTGGTCTTTCACTTAGCTTAATGTGTTCAAGGTTTATCCATGTATTGGTATTTCATTCTTTTTATGGTTAAATAATATTTCATGATATAGATATACCATATTTTATTTAGGCATTAATTTTGGATTGTTTTCATTTTTGTCTGTGATGAATAATTCTGCTGTGAACATTCATTTACAAGCTTTTGTGTAGGTACATGTTTTAATCTTTCAAGCATATAGCTTTGTTGTTACCAAGAAGGGATTTAACAAAGGATGAAAATGTCTTGAAAAGAGAAACTGGGAATCCTGGCTCACGTGAACTGCAGTTTTTATGTAGATGTGCTTTTGTCTCTCAAGTATATATAGAAGTTTTCCATTTTGATGTAGTTCTGTTTATTTGTTCTCTGTCACCTTTGGTGTCTTATGTAAGAGGGTTTTGTTGCCTAAATCAAGGTGAAGATTTACTTCTACATTTTCTTTAAAGAAGTTTATAGTTTTAGATTATATATTTTAGCTTATTATACATTTTGATTTAATTTCTTTGGTGTGAGGTCCATCTCCATTGGATGTCTAGTTATTCCTGCACTATTTGTTGAAAAGAGTATCCTTTCCCCACTGAAGTGTTTTGAATCCCTTGTAGAAAGTAGATTGACCTATATATCAATAGTTTATTTATGGACTTTTAATTCTTTCCCATTTTCTTTATGTCTGTCCATTTGCCAATATCACCTTGTCTTGATGAACTATTGCTTTGTGTTAAGTTTAGTAGTTGGCGAGTGCTCTTTATTTTTCAGGGTTGAGTTGACCTTTTAGGGTCCCTTAAAATTCCATTGGAATTTTGGAATCAGCTTGTCCATTTTTAAAAGAAGTCCTCTAGAATTCTGATAGGGGTTATATTGAGTCTGTATAAAATCTATGAGGTAGTGCCATCTTTTTTGTTCTACTTCCCTAAAAGAATTTTTTTGTTTTACTTCCCTGAAAAAATATCATTAGAATTTTGATCTAGATTACATCGAATCTGTATATTCCTTTAGACAAGATGTCCATTTTAACTCTTACCTCATCCATGAGCATGGAATAGCTTTTCATTTCCTTGTCTTCTATGTCTTTTAACAGTATCTTGTAGTTTTTATCATATAGGTCTTTCACATACTCAGTTTGCTCATTTGTGAACAAGAGTGTTTTCTTAATTTCTTTTTTGTCTAGCTCCTTGTTTGCATGTTTTCTTAATTTTTTTTTTTTTGGTCTAGCTCCTTGTTTGCATGTAGGAACACAATAGATTTTTGCATATTCATTTTGTAACCTGCCACTTTACTGTTCTAGGTTATTGTTTCTAATAGTTACTTAGTTGAGTCTTCAGGGTTTTCTATGTATGTTATCATGTCATTTGAAAATAATGATAGTTTAACTTCTTTTCCAATCGGATTCCTTTTATTTTTGTTGTTAATGTCTAATTGGTCTAAGTCCTCTAATAATTTTGTTTTCTTATTAATGTAATGCATAGCAATACAATCAACTGTATATTAATCTTCTGTCTTGAAACCTTGTTGAGCTGTTCATTAATTCTAATAGTACTTTAGTAGATTCTCATGCATTTAATGGGAAGATTTCTCATACTGAAAATTTCCAGAAACTTTTAAAACTTGGAAAAGTCAAACAGCTATTGATAGCTCAGGAAAATTATTTCTACTTAATCTTTTGTGGCATTATTACTCCTAAATTAGTGATGACACAATGGTAGCATACCTTCAAAAGCTATTATTTTATGTTTTGTGAGCAGCATTGCAGAGTTGGTACAGGGAAATGTGCATTCTCAATACATTTCATAAAGGATGATATGAATTCTATCAGCACTAAGCTTGTTCACACTTTAAAATTCTCTTTGCCTACAGTATAAACAACTCGAATGTTCTATTTATTTTTATCATTACCATCTGTCGCTGTTAGATGCCAGATCTGAAAGATGCAGCTATAGTTTCAGACTGAATTTAAAGCTCCCTATATTATTACACAACATGGTAACAGGAAAAAAAATTCCATTTGGAACTCTTCTTAAAGTTTCAATATGTTAAATTATTTGTATATGTAAAAATGAAATTAATGAGTCACCATGTCCTGGCCAAAATAACAAGTAATCATGGCACCTTAAGGAGAAAAGAGGGGAAAAAGGAAAGAAAGGTAGAAACTTGTCATAAGAAATTGGCATTTAGTTAACCACCACTGGTTATGGTTTGTTGAAAAAGGTGAGGTTGATGTGGAAAGAAGAGAAAGGTAAAGCACATGCTTAATAAATACCAGCTTTTTAAATTGATTTATGTTTTGTCTTTTAAATTCAGAAAGTATCAAAAATTAGTTATTTATGTAGATCCTTACTTTATATGCTATGACATAAATCTATATGCCAGTATCTAACAGTATGTAACTGAAATAAATGAATTACAGTATTTTTCATGTGTCCTTGTGGGGGAGGGAGCCTCTTTGGATGGCCACTTAAATCAAGTTTACTTCATAATTTTTTTTAATCACCGTTTTGATCACCATTGAATTATTTTGTCTTGGTTATTTTTTTAGTTAGCAGATACAAAAAGGCTTTCATTTGGGGGTAAGACAATAATTAGACATAACTGATGGAATCATTATATTAATTTGAGATGTAGTTTATAAGGTTACAAATTAACCAGATTCTGTGGCTTAATTTCAAAATTAAAATGTCCTTTTAGTGGTGTTTTAGGAATACCACAGTCTGATCCTTTTTTAGTATCTTGCTTTGTTATTTTACTTATAATTTTGATTAATTACTGTATTTTTCTTTGTATTCATTTGTTTCTGGATTGTCTCTGTATCTAGAACTTTGAGTTTCTAGAACTTTGTTCTTCTGTGGCTGTGTTTCTTTATGTGTCATTTTAGTATGACGTGACCAGACCTTGTATCAAGTAAAATTGTCCAAGTTTTTACATATCTTTTGTGGAATATTGTATTGACTATTCTTCCCATCGAGATATGCTTATTTGTGTTTTGAAGGCTAATATTTTAAGGGTCAGATGTTAACATCAATACCATAGGAGGTATAAGATTCAAAGGAGTACCAGCATGTTGTGGTTCCTGTGGACATTTTCTCTCCGAATACATTGCAATGGATAGAACATTTTCTCACTCTGTATCAGGGAAAAACTGAAGATTCATAATATCATATTTGTAACGTGCTTTAAAGTTTATGAATACTTATATTTTCACTATTTAAATTGGATTTTGAATTTCAGTAAAACCCTGTGAGATACTGAGGACAGGGAATGTATAATAGGTCCCCTTGAAAACCTGCCCCTTTCTTTAACAGCTGAAGCACTGGGACCCAGAAAGGTTAAAAAACTTGCCTGAGACTTCACAGCTAGGATTTAGCAGAGCCTTGTGACACCCACCTGTATTCATAGCCAATACTTACTTAGTCCTTACATGTGGTAGTAGGTACTATACTGAGTACAGCTCATAGTTTAACTAATCTGTGATTTATTAATTCAAAACCCAGAATAATTGTCACTAGAGAACGTTGAACAGGTCTAGTTTATTGTTCTCTGTCTCAGAACAACATCATTTTATGACAACAAGAGTATATAACTGTATTCAAATTTTTATAGCAGAACAGAAATTAGGACAAATGATGAGATACATCAAAAATAAAATTGCTCAGTAGGAACCTACTTGCTAATTGTGTTTCAGCCATCATTCTTCCTCATACCTCTGGTTAATTAAAAAATGTCTTTTAATTTTTCTTTCTGAATTATGGCATTTTCAGCCATCTTGCTTTCCATCCTATCCTAACCTTTCTCCCTGTGTCCTCTACTGGGTCCGCTGTGTTCTCTGAGCTTGCATGTGTTCCTTTTCCCTTTCCCTTTGTCCCCTTAGCTTTCCCTTTTCCTGCTGTTGCTAAGGTCTGAGGTGGCCTCCTACTTATTTTGGTCAGTTGAATTCCTCCTTTTATTTCAAGATTCAGGCCATAATCTGCTTTGCCATGAAAGCTTTACTGATCCCAGTCTCCCAGACCTCATTTCCCCCTGACCCCTAAAAGCAGCTATTTCACTTGGTAGCTAAATTGCAGTCTCCTCATGAGAGGCAAGGATGCCTCATTCAGAGGATCTCTTACCCATAGCATGTGCAACAGTAAACGCACAATAAATGCTTCTTGAATGAATGCGTTCTGATATTTACTATGAAAGTTTTTTAGAATACAACTTTATTTTGTAATCCCTATCCTTAGAAGACTTCTGTGATTATCTCTATGATGTGCCAGGGTTATATCGAAAACCTTTAGCTTAGAATTGAAGGTATTCCATAAACACTAAAACTAAATCTTTGTAACTTCTTTTTCTCCCTTTTCTTATATGTACTCAGTGTCAGTAACATATTTCCTTCCTTCCTCTTTCCCTTGCTTAGGATCTTTCTCTTGCCTAAAATGACTTACTCTGTCTTCCATGAAGGCTCCCTAGGTCACCACTTTGCCAAGTTGAATGTGCATTCAATTTGTCTAAGAGATTATGTTAAAGGAACACAGTGGGGAGGGAACACAGTGGAGTATGGTGATGGACTGGGAGTGGCTTGGGGAAAGTGTGGTGTGGCAACAACACCTGAAAGGGGAGACTTAGTATTTCTAAAACATCAGCAATGTTGTAAACCAATGTTACCTCAACAAACAAAACAAAACAAACTCCATCATGATTCATTAGGGCTGGGGTGGTGCCTGAGATTTTGCATTTCTAATACTCCCATGTAATTCCATTATATTGGTCTAAATATGACATTTTGAATAACAGAGGACTACATTTCAGCCTACAGTACCTCTTTTTGTGTCACTCATTTGGAAATGTGTATCACAGTGAATCATCTGATTTGAATTTGATGTTTTCACTTTTTGAGTCTTCCTTACCTAAAATATTTTGCTTGTGGGCATATATTCCATTTTATGCTAATTTGTATCTTTTGTATATAATATCTTCTCCTGAACTGTTGGTAATTATAAACATGAACAAGTTCCTTCAGAGTTTTCAAAAATGTTTCCTAAATGCTAATATGTTCTTTAGTGCTAAGAGTAAGTCCCTATTAGTTTTCCTTCTCCTTGCCTTAAGTAAGGTGATTTTTTTCCCCCCATTTTTGGTCATTTTCATTATTCATTCATTATTTCATTGATCATATGTTTATTTAGCACATACTAAGTAACTACTAAGACTAAAACAATGAACACAACACACAGAAATATTGTCATTTTGGTGTTTGTATGCATGGGCAATGAGAGGAGGATTAAAAGGTGAGCAAATTCTTCCAGTTTCATGGCCAAAAATATATCTAGAATCAGATAGCTTCTAAGCATTTTTACAACTACCTCCTGTCTAAGCCACCATCACCTGTTGCCAAGTTCATTGTAATAATTACTTCCCCTCTCGTTCTACCCATCCATGCACAACAACTCAATGATCCCTTTAGTATGACAGTGACGTATAGTAAAACATGTAGTATGATAGCTAAGTGCTAAGGAAGAGAGAAATCCTTAAGGAGAACTCAGGGGTTAGGAAGTGCTGAGAAGTAGTTCATGTGCGTTATAATTTCAAAGGTTAGAATGGTCTAAGAAGGGCTCATTAGAAAAGGTTACTTTGAACAGACCTGAAGGAAGTGAAGAAGAGAGGTTGACACACAATTAGGGGAGAGCAGAACTGTAGATGCAAGAACACTGAACTGGATGTGGGTCAGGCTTGTTCAGGAGCAGCAGGAAGGCGAGTTTGACTAGAGCAGTGAGTGAAAACATGAGCTGAGGTGGAAGGTGAAAGAGGACCAGATTGTCTTTGGAGCCTCCATGCCTCTGTATGGATTTTGGCTTTCATTTATAATTAGATAGGAAGGCATTAGGAGGCTTTGAACAGAGTTGCTGTTTGACTTCACATACCTTATCAGAAGGATCACTTCTGTGTTAAGGAAGGGCAAGAACATGGGTGGAAAGAGCCTGGCAGGGACTATTAGAATGAACTTGGCAAGAGATGATGGTGACGTAGACCAGGATGTTACTGTGAAAGTGCTGAGATGTGAGCTGATTCTGGATATATTTTTGACCATGAAACTGATGGAATTTTCAGATATACTGTGAAGGACTTGAATAATTCAGGTGATTATTTTTAGTAAAATGATTGGAAAATAACCACTGCCATTTCAGTGAATTCTGTTGTTGCTCCCACCACCCACAGAAACATCTTAGCTCTTCACTAGGAGCTTCCGAACATTTTGTTAAATATGAGAGGAAAAGTAACAAGTGATAGCTGGTCATAAACAGTTATTAGAAGACAAAGTGTAATGTTTTCCAGTGAGCCGTGTATTTTTTAACTTTCTTTTTTAAAATAGTGTCAGAAGAAGTTGCAATGGTACAAAACTATACAGTGCATTATCAAAACCAGGACATTGACACTATCTTAGCAGTTAACCAGCTGACAGGCTTTTCTTCAGCTTCACCAGTTTTTGCTTACACTGTTTCTTACCATGTATTTTTAATGTGTTTGCAGAGTCCGGCCTTTTGGCTGGATGAGATGAGAGTTGTTATTCATTATGTAATTCTTATACTTGGGCAAACGATTGCCTAACTTAGTATTTCTGTCTTTACATGCTAGATGATTGGAAGGGCTTAGGAATTATAGTAAGTATTCCCTCAAATGCCTTTTATTCTTTCTGTTTTTCCTTCCTTTCTCTTCCCTTTTTCTTCTCTTGACCTCCCTAGATGTCTTTGGTGGTAACCAAGGAAAGGATGGGAAGAGAGGTATTTCTTAATTTAAATATTCAAAAATAAGTGTGGATTTGCCTTTTCCACTTTGAATAAAATTTAAGTCTCTTTTCTTATTCAACAAAATCCATAAATCCACAGCTGTTTCATAAGGTGCCTAGAATCATGCCTGGCACACAGTAACATTATTTTGTTAATTAAAAACAAATATCTGAATGTGGATACACATTGGTGTTAGTAAAAAAGTCAGTTGGAATAGAAAATGTTAATTTCTTCCAGTTCATTTATTTCTTCAAATAATCTAATTATGTTAACACAGTGCAGTACTTTTACTTAGGATAATTATTGAACCTCTTTAATATTTATATAATTAGAGTCACACATTTAACATTTGGACAGCATTTGAAAGAGGAGGTCATACTTAGAAAAAAATCTGTCATATTCTGGATTTCAATTCAATGAAAGAAGCTTTCTTCTTTTCCTGAAGTAGATTGTTGTCTTAATAGATTGTTGTCTCAGAATTTTGCACACAGTGGCAGTATAAATTGATACTTTTAAAAAATATGTTAGTAGAATAGCAATCCCAGTTCAGTATTAGCAAGGGTATTAGAAAGTATGTTTTCCTAGCTTGTTGCTGGTAGTTTAATGATTCAGCCTTTTCATGTGGTTATACTTCCTGCTCGATCAATTCCTTTCCTCATTTTATTTGCCCCTAAAGTACCATCATTTTTATTGGATACACTGTCTCCCCATCTAGTAGCAAATACAAACAACCAAATAATAACTGTTTAAAAGATTAAAGACATAATTAAATATCGATTTCATAGGTTTTTCTGAGCAGGAAGTCTCACCTGGATGGGTGGGGCTGCACTGGGGGTGCCTATTCTGCAAGCAGGAGCCTGGGCGGGCCTTTCTGTAAAGTTGCAGAGCCAAAGAACTTGCTGAGAGGGAAGGATTAAGCTGCTGAAGGCGAGTCCTTCCCTCCCCGCCCCCCCACACGAGTCAACTTGCTCTCCCTGATGAGCAACTCGAAACGGGGCTAAGAAACTGCTGAAAGGGCTTCTGAAAACACAGCCAGATCCTAAAAGCCTTGTGGAGGTTAGATTCGGAGTTTCCTGATGGTGGCTAAGGTTGAAAACAGTGTGATTATGATTCCTTCTGTATGCTTTGGCACGGACTGCAGAGCTGTGGTATCCTGTGGAATCTACTGCTGAGCACAGTCATTTGGAATACTTTTAATTTACTGATCCTAAGACCAGTGCCACAGCAAGAGGTAAGGACATCATCTCTCTCAATTTATTCAAATGTTTAACTCCAGCAAGTCCTAATAATTCCCTGGGACTATTTTTATTTTGTATTTGGGCACATGTTTCTTTGGTTATTTTTAGGTGAATGTTTAAATGTTTGATTATCCAGAGATTGAGTAATTAAACTTTAATATTTATAGAGAGGTGATCATTTTTTGAAGTAGATTATACCACTTAGTTAACAGACAGTGTGCCTCTTATTTCCTAGTCAGTTTCAGGAAGTTCCTATCTTTTTAAAATTTTAAATCAGCTTGTTTCTTAAATGTCTTCTATACCTTAAGGTATAGATACAAAATTTTCATGATTCAAAGGACATATTTTTGTTTTATAAGCAACTGTGTATATCGTATTTTTGTTTTTTACTTTTTCCTGGTGGACTAGTCATAATTTCTATTGAAAGGAAAATAGGTAGCTCTGATTCACTGAAATGAATTTGGTAAGACTGTTCAAATTAACATAAGGAAATAACCCCCTGCTTTATGCCTTCAAGTATTATATGTGTTTTTTTCTTCTCATTGGTATTAGTAAAGATCATGTCTATAAATATTTGTATTGATTCTTTTTTCACTTGCAAGGGCTTTTTTTTTTGTTTGCCATTAGGGTCATATTACATATTCACATAGTATTTAGACATTTGTGGTAAATCCTTTTTTAAAAAAAATTACACGAAGACCAGAATTTTTCTGAAACTCAGTCAGATCTGTTAAGATGTTGAATTTTTTTCTTTTCAGGAATGCTAAACTACTTTTTAAATGAGATCAGTATTTTAATTTTCAAAATCATAAAGGGAAAATTTCAGAATTGAGTGTACACTGTCAACTTTTAATAAAGCACCTATTACGTGGTAATGGGTGAGACTACAAAATTTTCTTTTAAAAAATGCTGTCTGGTACTCTGTGATATTCAGTAGACGAGAGCACAAATCTCAGTTTGCATTTGAGACAATTAAGGAGGAAGAATGAAAAAGCCATGCCATGCGCTTGTGCACCCATTTTTCATGATCTCAGCCCTAAATTGAAGAGGTAGAACAAGATTCAATTTAGATTCAGATTCTGGTTTGGAAAGGGGACTCTGATTCTGGTTAGCACTGTACCATGAGGGATTCTTAAAATTCTTCAGAACAAAGATAAACAGAAATTATAATAATAAAAACACTCCTGTTTATTAACCTTGTTAAGTGCTTGGCACATATAATTACATACAAACATCAAAGTAATACTGAGGGATAGGTCTCACTATCCCTCACAGTGAGGGACTTGAGACTTAACTAGGTAATTTGCACAAGATCTTGCAAATTGGGAAGTGACTAGAGACTGGATTAAAACATTCAGGTTTATCTGATTCCAAACCCATGTTTTTACTCTCCCTTGCTGAAGGTCAGTTAGTACACAAAGTAGCACAAGCCTCTAAGACTTTTACCTTTGAATAAAGAGACATCATCAGTTATGAGTTCTTCAAATATAGAACCTTTCCCCTCTATACCTTTATATCTCTTTTTTTTAAAAAAAAAAAAAAACCCAACCCACAAAAACAAACAAAATCTATGATCATATCGGTGTTCCACACCAAAGTTCATAGTTTAATAAAGTACAAAGGATTATATAACATCAAAGTGAATATGATTACATTTTAATCTAAAAAAAATGTTTCAAGGAAAGAGAATTTTAAGAGTTCTTAAACTCGTATTTTTAATAGTGCTTTTATCTTTGATGTTGAATTCCTAAAAATTTGTACTTTCATAATTTTGATGGTGAATCTATAAATAAATGTCCTTCTGAATATTAGTTTTTTAAGTTTCAAATAGTTCTGATTCATCTTGGAAATTAGAAGTTCAGATATTTATCTTAGCAGAGAGGCTCCTATGATCTATATGTATAGCCTGTGCTAGCATTATAATCCTTTGTGTCAGGAATTTATATCTACCTCATGATTCCTCCTACTCTCTTCTGCTAAAATGCAAATCTTTTGGTGCTGTTTTTAGAAATGAAATTAGTCATAGTCTTATATAATAACTGGGATGGTAAAGTCACGAATTAAAAAACTCTTTAATTTTATACGAAGTTGAGGAACAAAACCACAGTTACTGTTTTAATTTGAAATCTTAATCTTTAAATAAAGATCAGTATTAGTATTAACAGGAAGTCTATATATAACTTTTTTATTTTACACCAAAATCACATAAGCTAAAATTGAGCATCCTTTGAGATTTATACCTGAAGTTTGTATTTCATGAAAAAGTAAATGGGGAATGTAAATGGTAAGAGTGTCTTATCTGAACCCCAGGACCATTTTCCAAGGGAACAATGACTTTTAAAGATGGAACATATCATATCCTTTGTATGTAATACCTATTCTTGTCCTCTTCTAGGAGGGGCACAGCATGCTGTTTAATTGGTTTTATTCTTAATCCTGAGAGAAAGATACATTTTTATTCAAATACCCAGATATTTTAGTAATGGCACAGGCATACCATCACAATATGGTTTCTTCTGGAGATTCTGAAAAAGCAATTTGTGCTTGTTTTCAGTTCGTTCTTTCTGTCTTTCTTTTTAAACAAGTAAATTGTTCCTCTCTTTTGTATCTGAAAAGCTCTCTTGTCAGTTTTATTTTTTTGCACCCTGTAGTGTCACCATTGGTGTTCTAGTCAGTAATGTCTTTTGAAATGCCTTCTTTCATACGTAAATGAAAGTCTGTTGACTTAGGTAACTGTTAGTGGCTCTCCAATTTTCAATCAAGGGCCATTACTGTCAATGCTATTTTTAATTTAGCATTGCGTGTATATGACAGTTCTTAAATACCTAGTTTCTTCCCTTTGAGGTTGGAATGTACAGATATCAAAACCTAGAGTGTTCACATTCCAGAACCTTATCCCTGGACTTGTCCCAGATACTTTCTTGTGGCAGTGTCTTGCAGCTGTTACATTCATCAGTTAGAGAACTGTGTTTGTTTTACTTTCAAAGTTGTTTATGATATCTTGATAAAAATGATTATTTATTGTTCCATTAAGACTTAATTCTCAAATTCATCTAAAGTTTTTTTTTTTTTTTTGGATACCTACTTTGGGGGAGAAGTGGAGAGTGAAATCCAAGTCTGAAACTTCTGTATTTTTGCTTTGAGAATTAGTGCTAAGCTTAGTTTCTAGAGACACAATGAGAACTTTGCATTTTGGGTATGGATATGGTAGAATGTAAATTCTCAGAAGTTGAGAACCTATAGGTGATGCTTTTTTTTTTTTTTTTTTTTTGCTGTGGTGAATTCCTGAGACCTATTCAAAATTTAACCTTTTTTTAAAAAAATAATTATTTATGCATNGTTGAGAACCTATAGGTGATGTTTTTTTTTTTTTTTTTTTTTTGCTGTGGTGAATTCCTGAGACCTATTCAAAATTTAACCTTTTTTTAAAAAAATAATTATTTATGCATACAAGAACTGGAATACAGGCCAGAGATGTGGGGGGTTGAGAGGATTCACCAGAGACAGAGTAGGGAGCAGAACATGCAGACTGACCAAAATCCACTGCTGAGGGGAGCAGCTGGCAAGACAGGAGAGGTCTTCTGTGCCACGTGGGTCAGCTCCCTGCTGGGGATCAAACTCATGCTGTAATGGCTGTGGATGCTTCATAGTGTGGTGCTTAATCCCTTGCACCACCAGGGAGGCCTCCCAAATTTAACCTTTATATAAAGTATATGACATTTTCTAGTAAAAACATTTTCTTGTACTGTTCACTGAGGACTTGCTAATAAATCAAAGAAATATGTAACAGTTTTATCATATGACATGATCAACTGTGAATATGTGTAGCAATTAAGGATAGTGAAATTATTCATCAAGTCTTGAGATAGTTATAAATATGTTATATAAAGACTCTATTATTGAGTTTCTATGGAGAAAAAAAATTTTAAATTAACTTAGAAGTACTAAACCTAACAAACTGTATGTAACATTTAGTAATGATCTTTCAGCATATATTTTTATACCAGCTTTTTAAAGGGTGGTTAAGAAAATCTATTTCTTTTGACATAGTTCTTCAGTGAAAGGATATTCTTTTTTCCTTTCTAGTAAATTTTCCTAAAGCAAAGTCATTTTCCACAGACTTCAGAGCTTTCCATGATGTTCTAATGTCATACTTTCTCAGAATATCTTGTGATTTCTCAAGTATTTCCTCTGTAATCTAAAAATTTTGCTTCGTTACCTAGAAATTTTTCTTTAAAAAAATGTGTAGAGTTCACTCAAGTGAATCATGGCTTAGTTTCTGAATCCATTTATATTCAAATAAAAGCTTTGTTGATTTAAACTAATGTATTTGAGATACTCAAAGCTATACTAAATTAGAATTATGTCACATTTTTTCCAGCATTTACCAAATCTTAGAAACTAGGAATAGGGAAATTCTTTCATGTTTAAGGTTTGTATCCAAAACACCATGAAAATTTTATTCTTAATGGTGACACTTAAGAAGCAATCTGTTTAAAGTCAGCAACATGATAATCATCTACTGGAAGTTTGAAATTAGGCAAAAACGAAAGGACTGGAACTGAAGAAACAAGTCTTTGTTCAATTGTCTGCAAGTCCAGCAGACTCCACATCAGATTATGAGAATTTAGAGAAGATAAATGAAGTATTGGGAGGTAGATACTTGTCTGCAGCCATGCAGCTATAAGGTGCAGAAATACAACTGGACCCTCACAGTCTGATGTGCACTGCTAGTTGCATTTCTGTAAACCTGTAATAAATGATAGAAACTGTATTTTAGAAAATAGCACCATTTACAATAGAAACAAAAACTGCGAAGTTCCTAAGACTTGTTATAACAGAAATTTGTAAACTCTTTAAGGAAAATGATTAGAAAGGGCATTAAAAAAAATCTAAGTAAGTGGGGAGATAGAGTGTGTTCATGGACAGGAAGGGTCAGTATTACAAAGAAGTAAATTCTCCATTCTAGTCTATAGTTCATTGAAACTTCAATTGGAGTCTCTCATTTGGAGTCTCCCACTCTTTTTCTTACAGGGAGACACTTAGGAGGTAGTTAGTTCCTTGCACTATTTATTTTAGTGACAAAAACTTGGCAACTCTCTGAGGCAGTCAGTAGAAGACCATTGTAGTTCAAGTAAGAGCCACAAGTGCTACTGAGAAACCTCTCCCTCCCTCTCCCTCTCTCTCTCTCTCTCTCTCTCTCTCTCTCTCTCTATATATATATATATATATATATATGTGTGTGTGTGTGTGTGTGTGTGTGTATAGTGTATATATATACAAATTTGTACATATATGCTATTTTGTATATAGTTTTATATATATAGTTTTGAGGATTTGATTTGATTGCAGAAACTTGATTCCATTTCTGCAAATTTTAGAAACATACTATGATATATATATGATAATGTATATTGCTTATGGCTTATATATGTCTAGTTAAAAATTCTTGGAAATGGTGATTAAATTCAGAATAAAAGGATTGGGCGATCTAAGTGTTCAACTATATCCTTTGCTTCATTTTTTAATTTACAAAAGGAAAATAAAGTAAAGCTACTAAATGTTAAGATTTGAAAAGACTAGATGATGGGTACGTGGATAGTTAGCATATTTTCCTCTTAAACTTTTCTGTATAATCAAAATATTGAGTTATTTTTAAAGTAAGTATACCTGCATGGGTCTCTAATAACTTAGATATCAGTTCCTTAGTTTTTGATTATCGAGGATAATCATGACCCCAGACCTATCCCCTGGTGTTTTCCAGTTACTTTGCCCTGAAAACCATCTGAAAGCATTTATATTAGTGTAAAGCTAAGGAAGCTTTATCTCAGTAGGCTTTTAAATAGTAATCACAATAAAGCAAAGCATAATACAATAGATTTTTTTGTCTCACTCTTTTTTCCTTTCTTAAAGTTCACCTTTTAGTTAAGTGTTCTTTTAAAGAGTAGGATTTTAGGTGCCTCCCTGGTGACGCAGTGGGTTAAGCCTGAGTTCAATCCCTGCTGCCGGCCAGGGAGGGGACCCACAAGGTGCAGCAGACCTCTCCTGCTGTGCCCCCTACTCCCCTCAGCAGTGTGTTTCAGTCAGTCTGCCTGTTCTGCTCCCCGCTCTCTGTAGTGAATCCTCTCACCCTCCCCCCTACACCTCTGGCCTGTACTCCAGTGCTTGTGTGCATAAATAAATAAATCTTAAAAAAAAAATAAAGAGTAGGATTTTATTAATCCATGTACATAAGTCAATAAGAAAAGAAATCAGTTTGGCATTCATTGCCTAGAAAACAACCCTTTATATTTATTGGTGAATTAAGTGTTGTTTATACTTGCTTTGTTAAAGCAAGTTTTTAAAATTTCAAAATAAAAATTAAAATCCTTTTATATTTATTTAACATAAAATATGTCAAAGTTTGCCATGGAGACTTAGAATTTGGGGAGGTAAACCTTAAATATCATGTAATCCATTTCCCTATATATCTGTTTGCTTCTGTTAAATTTATACCGAACAGTCATCAGGTCTCTTTGAAAACTTTAAGTGAAAGACAGGATATTATATACAATTGTGAAAATCCATTGAACTTGCTAAACAATACACTTTATGCTTTGATAAACCTTATGCTGATTTAGAACTGTGTCCTTCGGCTTTGCACATCCCACCCATATCCTCTCATTTTGTCCACTTGACTTTTTGAATTTATTATAGATCTTAGAACTTGATGCATAACTAGTAAACCTAATGCTGAGGCCATTATCTGGCACAAATCACCTTCCTTTATATCCTGAGAAGTTAATCCAAGCCCAGACTTCTCTTAGATATGTCCAGAAGGTTTCTGAGAACCAATTTGCAGGCCAAGAGTTATGAGGTGATAAGAATTTTTTGGCTTTGCTGGAGAAATACATTTGTGTAATGGAAACTGAGTGCCTTTCTTTTCCATATCAAGGTTCACTATGGGTTACACACTGTATGCTTTCAGTATATCCTTATAATGTGACTATTAGTACCATAAAGATTTACCTCAGAGATAATAGCTTGTGTGTCATACTGGTAAATCTTTTAACTACTGGAAAAACCAGTCTGTTCAGGTATGTCTCAGATGAAAAAGATCGCAGATATGAAATCTGTCATGTTTATATAAATGGAAAAAGTTAGCATTGTCTGCATGTTGCATTTGTAAGTCTAAAATGGGAAATTTGAATATTAAATGGTATGATTTGCTTTAGCTTTGTGTTTTATGTATTTCATCTGTGGAATTGCCATTGTTACCATTTTAGTTTTTACCTAATGCAACATTATTTAGTGGACCTTCACCTTAACACCCTTACCGTGCTCTCTAGTTCCTCCCTTGAAGTGGGTTTATAGGTACTTGACCGTCATCTAACACCAGATGTTCACTCTACCTTCCTTAGTAGAAGTCTTCTGATGTAGTGTTCCGAACATGTAATGTTCATGCTTTGACTCCTCAAAAATTAGTTTTGCTTGTTCAACATCACTAATTATCAGGGAAATGCAAATCAAAACCACAATGAATTACCACCTCACTCCAGTAAAAAAACAAAACCAGAAACAACAAATGCTGGTGAGGATGTGGAGAAAAAGGAATCTTCTTACATTGCTGGTGGGAATGTAAATAGTTCAGCCCCTAAGGAAAGCTGTGTGGAGGCACTTCAAAACACTAAAAATGGATCCAGCGATTCCACCCATAGGAATCTACCCAAAGGACACAAAACACTAATTTATACACACACACACAATGAGATATTACTCAGTGATCAAAAAAGACAAATTCATGCCATTTGTGGCAATGTGGATGGAGCTGTGGAGCTGGAGGGGATTATGCTAGCTTAAGTCAGAAGGAAAAAGATAAATACTGGGTGATTTTCCTAATATGTGAAACATATAGGAACCAAACAAAAGGTCAAGAAAAAGTCAAAACTTGCAAACTGACCATAGAACTGAAGCATTCAGGGGAGGGAGGGAGGTCAAAATAGGGGAGGGAAGAAAACAAGGTAATACAGTGATGGTTCATGGGTGATATGGTGGGAGGAGAACTATGAGAATTACACTGATGTAAGAAAAATTAAAAAATTTAAAACAATAAAAAATTAGTTTTGCTAACTAGCTTACTAGTTTCTTATAATAAA
The DNA here is from genome assembly GCA_019455555.1 of Galemys pyrenaicus. NCBI lineage: Eukaryota > Metazoa > Chordata > Mammalia > Eulipotyphla > Talpidae > Galemys > Galemys pyrenaicus. The sequence continues at coordinate 8,761,272 of JAGFMF010011417.1, forward strand.
TAAAAAGGCAGTGGATGGAGGACAATGTAAATGTCCAAAGTAAATTTCTTTTGATTATTTTGTTGTCTAAGAAATGGGTAAAATTTAAAATGAAGAAAAATTATATGAAGAGACATTTATATTTGGAAGTATTGTCAGATCTTCTGATATGTGTGTAACTAAACTGAATCTTTATTAGTTTCAATTTTCAATGCAATGAAATTTATCTTGATAGATAGCTATTTAATTATGGATGCCAGGACCTTTCATCACAACTGTCTCTACCAAAGTGGATTATAATGCCAATTAAAATAATAACAGCAACAGTAAAACTATGCAGAACATAGTTTAACCTTCTTTGAAGATTTAGAAAATATTCAAGACAGTATATCCAGTTGCTGTTATGTATATTAGTTATTTCAGTGTCTCAGATTAGGGCATAGATACCTCTCCCACTATTCTCACTCCCTTCACCAGTTTAAAGTTCTCAATTTGTATGGTAATTTTTCTTTTCAAAAAGTAACAGAGCAAGATGGCCACACAGAATAGAAGACAGAGTCCCACATATACCAGCATAATTTCCCAGAACCTTCAAGGGTTGATGGGCACCCACAACTGCTAATGGCACCCTTCACTGTTCTTAATGTCACGTCATACTACTGCTTTAATTGAATTGTATTTGAAATCAGTATTTAGCAAAAATAAACAGGAATAGTCTTTAACAGGATAAGATAGTCAGCTGTCCTTGTTTTTGAGTCAAACATAGGACAACAAAAACGGAGTCAGTGCCACTTAGTGTGGAAAGTAATTCCACACTGACTGCCCTCTAATTAGTGGGATTTTATTTGTGTATTGAAAGTTTGGGTAGAGCATCATAATTATAAATCTGTCTCCATGCAGTTTGTGTCGACTGTGAACATGTGTATTGCTGGTTAATATAAAATTTAATTTCAGTCAATAATTCCAGTTATGATAATGCTAATTGATGTAAAAGAAACATTCCTTTCTCTACTGTGGGGCGGGGAGTCAGTTCAGTATGGCACACGACCCATGTAGTTTTTAAATGTAATAGCTCAATTTGGGCCCTCCTTACTTCCCTCCCTCCCTCCTTCCAGGCACAGCTATGGACTCATGGGTGGTTATTTAGTTGATGTTTTATAGCAAGTTATAGATGTTATTTATAATGTTGGAATCCTTATGATTTCCCAAAGCAGCCAGTAGGAATCCTTTCAACTCTGTCCTTTAGCTCAGTACCTAATGAGAAGGGGTTGTTTTCCTTACTTTGTTACAACAAAATTTCCCAGTCTCACCTTGTGATTTCCCTACAGTTAACTGGAAAGCAGGCACTTCTCCAGCAAGTTCAGATTTATTTTAATAAGTACGTGTATTTAGAAACACAGATCTGAGCTGAAAGGTATTTACTGCACCTGGAGTGTGTCATTGTTTCTAAGTCTTTTCAATGACTTCAGCTTTGAGAAAATGTACATTTGTTTTAATTTTGAGTTCATGTTCATATTTCCTCAAACTTAACAGGGTTTTTGTCCCCTCTTTAATCTTATTATTATTATAATTCTTTTCTCACATGCTGATAATCTGAGGTCCCAAATAACATAAATGTATTCGTTTCCACATGTGTATAAAGTAGTTTCAGTGTTAGATTACCATTATTACCAATAATAAACAGTTGCAGTCAACTATTATTTTGTAGTATTGTTGTCCCTACATTAAGCATATATAATCATCGTACTGTTTGCAATCCATTTAAAATATTTTCTCTCTGTTGCGTGATACTAATTTGATATTTTATTAGATAAAACTTTCAGGTTTTTTCAATATTAGGATTTGCTTTATTAAAGTCCTAAATTTATTTTTGAACTTATAAGTCAAACTTTATAAAAAGGTATAGTCAGAGAAATCTCTTCTACACTCTCCATCCTTTCTCCACTCAGTTTTTTTTTACCCATTTTTATTGATTTTGGTTTGTCTTTCCTTTTTTTTTTTTGTGCAAGAATTAGCTCTGATATACATACATGTGTTTGTATGAATCTATATTATGAATCTATATTATCAGTCCTCTCTGATGCTAAATCTAATGTTCTCTGAATTCCTTTTTGATTTGATAGATTTTAGAGATTATCAGTCAGATATTAGTTTAAAAAAATGCTCTACAGTAATTCTCTGTGCACATGTATCACAGTTTATTTAACCAGTTCCTTATTAGTGCACATTTAAGTTTCTAATGTGCCTATTGGGCTAATTTTTAAATAATCTTTCCAAAATATTTAAACTACTCAGTGTGTTCACATTACATGAAATCCATACTCTGTGTTATGACCTGATAGGTACTTGTGCATAACCTCTTCAGCTTCATTTCATACTACTGTTACTTGCTCACTACCTGTCTTCCAACTCAGATTTCACTTTCCCAGACTTTCCCTGTCCATTCTAGCCAGTGTAATTTCTTCTCCAGTCACTGTTGCTTGAGTTTGTTGATTTCCTTATAAGCAGGTTTTTTTTTTTTAAACAGTTAAAAGCAACCTGACGTTATCTTCTTGATTTAGTCATTGCCATTTAGTGGCGGAAAGCTTGGGTTTTACAACCAGATCACCTGATGTTTGAATCCTGTTATTGACCTAGACATGTTACTTAGCACTGTGTGCCTAAGGGTCTTCATGTAAAAATGGGGATAGCAACATTTTCCTTGTAAAGTTCTTTGAGAAATGAGTGGTTTTGAAGTGTAAACCCTGTGCAGTTGCTGACCCTAAGTATAAAATAAATGCTGGCTACATCAGTTTTATTATTTGATTGTTTATTTTCCTTCTCCCTCAGTAAGTTCTGACAGTTACCTACAATAAATTCAGGTCTTAAAACAGTTCCTGAGATACAGTAGTCACTTACTGTATCTGAATGAATAATAGTTAGCATTCAATTCCAGTATCTTTGAAATGTTCTTAGAATCTAAGAGTAAAATAATGCTTTCTCATTATATAGTCATATATAGTTGTCAAATTAAACAGATTTTTAAATCAAATTTGGCATCAAAATATGAGTGTATACTATTTTTTAATGAATGCCTACTATTAACATGTGTCTTTGAAGCTCTGTCCATTTATCAAAATCTGAAATAGAAATGAGAAATTATTCCCATCAGGAAGACTAGAATTATCATAACTGTCACAATTTAATATCTGTGAAATCCAAAAGGATCAATTAAAATTTTCCTAAAATTGAAAGTTTAGTAAATGACCTGATTCTTTTACAGTATACATAAAAATTTTTTTTCAGCATGCCAGTAATTCCCGTTTAGTCCATAATTAAAGAAGAGTCTTATTGTATAAAAACAGTGACAAATTTTAAAGTACCTAGTAACAGCTCAAGCAAGAAATATGTGGAATGTGTCATTTTGTAAAGAAAATTATAAATCTTTACCAAAATAAAAAAAATCTGAAAGAATGATTATATGCCCATTTTCTGGGTAAAATTTTAAATATTGTAAAAATTAAAATTCTTTAAAGAAAATTAAAACAAGTATGTAATGTTAATATTATATATATATGTTACAAATTCAATGATTAATTTTCACAAACCAAACTTGTATTTATTTGGAACTCTTGTCAAAAATTATTTGAAAGTTCATGTGGAAATGTTTGAAAATGAGCAGAAATGGTTTGAATTGATGTCCAGTCTTTAACAAAGACCATAACAACACTCAATCTGCAGCAGCTGGCGGAGGATACAACTCAAATAACTTTTAATATAGCATATACATGGTTTACTTTTGACGTTATCCTAGTCAACTCTAAATGTCTCATCAGCAGTAAAGAGAGCATATCATTTAATTTTATAGCAAGGAATCTGAGTTACAGGGCCAATAATTTAATTGTCAGGAGTATATCAATGAACTGATGATTCTAAATTTTAAATAATTGACATAGAAAAAGTAAATTACACATTTAGTCTGTGTGACGTCTTAGGATGGCCATCTTAGGGTGGTCTCAAGTTTTCCCAAGAGTTTCCATGGTTTTAGTTCCAAAAGTTTCAAATCCCAGGAAAACAGAGGAAAAATCAGTTATGCTTGGTTCCTTTCATGCAGTCTATAGGGATGATGCTTATGGCCATAAATTGTGTTTCCCATGAAAATGAAAAGAAATGGATGGCAAATGTCTGATCTGGTGGTGTAAACCATTTATTGGTTCATTTATGTTAGGTTAACTTGAACACACTTAATTTCCTGCATGAGTCTTCATTAGTTCCAGGGATTTAAGATTTGGGTTCACTTAAGAATCTATAGTAGAATTCATTAAGACTCCCATGAATCATCTGCTAGCTGAGTTAAGGACATGATGCTTAGTCATCTACACTATAGTTAATCTCAGAGTCTGTGATATTTGTTGTATATTGGCTTGTGATTTTCCCTGTAGACTGATGATGAGAAAAAACTCATTTTTCTAGGGATTCACTGTTTTCTTTCTAATTTATCAATCATTAGAAATATGTTACTATATAGTAATTTATCTCTTGCTTTGATTTATAAAACTTTTCAGATGATATATTTAGTCTGTTATATAGGTGGCTGTTAATAAATGTTCTGATGCTTTTATTTGTGTGTATGTTTTTTGTATTTAGATAGCCATTGTGCTGAAAATTTCCTACAGAATATAAGGTATACTCATAATGGATTAATTGGCAGTCAGCCTGTTGAGATAGTCATTTCTTTTTACATTAATTAGAATAAAACTACTTGCCACACTAACATAGTTTATCTTATTATTGTTTTTTAGTGTCTAAAAAGCACGGCAAGCTCATTACTTTCTTACGCACATTCATGAAGTCTCGTCCAACAAAACAGAAGCTGAAGCAGCGGGGAATCTTGAAAGAGAGGGTGTTTGGTTGTGACCTGGGAGAGCACCTTCTGAATTCTGGTTTTGACGGTAAAATTAAATTTATAAGCTCCTTATTTCAACTCCTGGCCTCAACATACTGTTTTTCTGTAAGCAATTATGATAATGCATTAGGCAAATACTGTATGTTTCATTTAAGTTCAGTAACATATTGAATGTTTTCAGGTGCTCGTCTTAGTTCTGGGGGTAGCTGAGAATGAAGAGAGGTTTGTCTAAGAATGTACTTTTCCTTCAGAGATGCATATGACCTGTTAGAGACAGTAAGACATTCACATAAGTAATAAAATAACACTGTTAGTTTATATTACTTTTATTAGTTGGGAAAATGGAGTTTTTCTTTAATTTTTTAAAATAGCACTTTCCTCTACTATCTCTTTTAGAGATGCTAGAATATTAAGGAATTATCTACCTATAATGTTGGTAAGTACCAGAAATATATGATTTGTGAAATTCTGAATCCTGATGGGAAATACTTATTTTACTTTTTGAGAAAACCAATAGTGAATACTATTAGTAATAGCAAGCTCATGTAAGACTTTACTTATTGTTTAAAGAATACAGATGTACTTACAATATGAATTTAATATAAACTATGACATGTTAGTTAAAAAAAAGACAAAATATTATTTTAACACAGGTATTATTTCCAAGCTAGTATCAACTCGATGCATTTACTAAAAAGCCACAAGCAATTAGACAAACCTCCTGAAGATTATTTTCCCAACTACTCAAAAATACTTGGATAAACAAGCCAATGAGAACATGAGACCATTGTAGTGGAAAGATTAATAAGATAGGAGTTATCTAGCTTTACCAAATATTAAAACAAAATTCAGAACTAGAATGTTAGAAGCACAGAGACTGATATGAACAAAACAGTTTGAAATGTTCAGAGAAGTGGTTGTGATAGATAAGCATCCATTCTGTTAAAATATGCTTTTAAAAACCAAGTCATAAGAAGGGGTTACTTATTAAATTTGGAAAGATAATGAAATAGTAGTTTTGAAAAATAAATATTACTTTAGGACAATATGAACCAGTTAATTATTTCAAATTGAATTGCTAATATGAAGTGATTTTGTTTTGAAGTAGAAAAGAAATAGGAGCTTTCTCAGATAAGAAAACATTAAAATGGTAGAGTTGATTTTGTTAACATGCAACTGAAGGGTACCTAAGGACCTCAAACTCTTAAGGGGTGCACCCCAAAAGGGATTTGGCCATCCATGAGTAATCAAAGAATACTTTCAGTGCGATAGATGTTTAATAGAATTGCTCTGCATAGAGAGGGAAGAAAGGATTTCAAATAACAGCAAACTTAGAAAATTACCCATCCCTTAATGGGCAAATGACTAGCCAGACAGGCTCAGCCTGAAGAGGGGCCACTGAAGCCTGAAAGATTTCCACAAGTCTAAGGTACCTTCTGGTAAGAAACTGCTAGAAAGAGGTTAGGCAAGTCCCAGAGAGCTGGGAAAGGAGAGACTCAAGATTTAAAATACTCCTCATCAATAAAACAGCTGCCATTGTCTCTACCAAGAACCATGGGCAGCCATCCCATGTGTCTCATACAGTTATCTGTTTCAGGTGTCTCTACATGTTTCTCCTCCATGTTTCCTTCCATATGTACTGGGGTACTGGGGTGCAAGTCAAAGCCAGAAAAGCAGAAGTTTCTGAATATACATATGTTCAGTGATAAGCCAAGCATGGCCTCTGAACTCCACTCCTAGTTCCCAATAGCTTCCCATTAAGGAAGTCAGGTTCATGGCATGCTGGGAGTTATAATTTTTGGCACCTGAGGAAATGGGGGTAAAGTCTGTAACATTGTTAGGGGATAGGTTGTTTGTTCCTCTTAACAATTTCACACATCTAATTTCCATATAATGAAAATAAAGGTAAAAGAAAGATACAACACTGGAACGCTGAAATATGGTGAAATGCTACTAATGTGGTGTACGAAAATATTTAAGTTTCTGAAAAAATAAAATCCTGAGTACTAGAATGGAGATTTAAATGTAATTTTCACAAGGCTATAGCAAGTAAAATTCAGAAAAGTGTTCATAGAATTGTACCTTTACAATTTTACATGGGTAAATACTAAAATAACAAAGCTGTTCTTCTAAATTATGATATCCAGTGCTATTAAAAATAGTGACTTCTGAGAGACTGGTTCTGTGATATAATTGAACAACTCATTTTCTGAATTGTGGAGCTTCTTAAGATGTTCCATAGGTGGGATTGTATGGGAGCAAAAGTTTATGCCTCAAACAAGTTTTTGCTAGAGGTTTTTTCATGGGAAGGGCTGTGAAGACTGGGTAGAAGTTGTTTTTGAACAATATATATATGTAAACTGCTCTCTGTGACTATCATTTCCGGAAAGACCTAAAAACTCCTTATCTCTTTTCAATGGAGAAGACCTTTGCTTTCCTCAGTAAATGCCCTCACTGACTTGACCTTTTCCTGCCTGAGCTACATAAGATGGTCATGTGGGAAGTTACTCAGTCTTGCTAGGTTTCTCCCATATAATCAGGAGGTATACACAGTATTATTATTATTTTTTTTTATTTTTAAAAGATTTATTTATTTATGCACACAAGAGCTGGGATACAGGCCAGAGTCGAGGGAGGTGAGAGGATTCACCAGACAGAGTGGGGAGCAGAACAGGCAAACTGACTGAAACACTGCCAAGGGCAGCAGCAGGCAAGACAGAAAGAGGTCCGCTACACCATGTGGGTCCCCTCCCTGATCGGCGGCAGGGATCAAACTCGTGCTGCAGTGGCTGCGGTTTGCTTCATAGGGCGTTGCTTAACCCACTGCCCTACACAGTATTATTAAACTTCTCTGTGGATGTTTCTCCTGATAAAATAGCAGTGATTTTCAGGTAGTTCTGTAAAGTATTACATTTTGAAAAATATTTTTGTATTTTATAAAAGAGACTATAGTTTTCTTCTCATGTAGTAGTTCTCCTTGGGAATTTACCCAATGCTATATTTCAGTATAAGTAAAAATATTCATTATATGTATATTAATATATGTGTGTTCATATATGTGTATATATGTATGAAAGCAAAAAAAAAGAATAATCAACTTTCAGGGAAATTGATCTATAAATTAAGAAGATACTAAAGACTAATTTGAACACTATTGAAATTTTGAACATGTTCTATACAAACAGTACATACACCTTTTTTAAAGTTTGGCTGCTTAGATGACATGTAAAATGAATATAGTTATGGTAGAATTTTAGGTGAGGAGAATATCTTTGTGTTTTTTTTTTTTCTTCAGTTGTCTGCCTTTACCCATTTAAAAAGAAAAAACACTTAGAAAAGTACTAGAAATGAATTTAATAGTCTTTGAAGAAAAAATTCTCCTAAAGTCTTGTCCAGAGGAGAGTGTCTATATTCAAATCATTGAATACAAAAAAAATTAACTTGACATTAACTTGTAATTTGGTAAATTTTCAGAGGCAGAAACACTTAAGACATGTTAGTTGGGTTATTAAAGTAATTTCTGTTTGATTAGTGATGGTGAAAAATGAAGAAATGTTTATATGGAGGGCCTGAATTTAACTATTCAAATGATAACTAGATTAGCAGGAAAAGGGAAACCTTTAAAGTTTACTAAAATTTTAATTAGGAAAGAAAATGATTTATGATATTAAAATGATTTACTAGACTTTGATTTGCTAATGTGTGAAGACTAGTCTTAAGATATTTTAGACTTCATATATCCTATACATAGTCCAGTACTGTAGCTATACTGTTATATATGTATTGAGAAAGACTTCTAAAAGACCTATTAACATAGAATTGAATGTTTGTGTTAAATATGATATTTAGTAATCTAAGTGAAAGCAGTAAGAATAGTCTGGAGGACTATTTACATAATACAAACAATTATGGGAAGTGGGTTATAAATATATAGAGCTAGATAGATATAATTACATGATATTTATAATTACTGTTCCTCATGACTATTCTGTTTCAGTTTAGATTTTAAAGTATTGTCCTTCCCTATTAAATAGATTTTGCAGTAGATCTTTCTTAAACATCAAATATTTTTTTAAAGATTTATTTATTTATGCATACAAGCACTGGGGTACAGGCCAGAGGTGTGGGGGGTGAGAGGATTCACCACAGATAAAGCAGGGAGCAGAACAGGCAGATCAACGGAAGTACACTGCTGAGGGGAAGCAGCGTGCACAGCTGGAGAGGTCTGCCTCACCATGTGGGTCCCCTCCCTGGCTGGCAGCAGGGATCGAACTCATGCTGTAGTGGCTGCGGTTTGCTTCATAGTGTGTTGCTTAACCCACTGGCCACCAGGGAGGCCCAACATCAAATGTTTCGCTAAGTGACTCATCCTCTGAATTGTATTTCTACTGAATAATCAACTTTTTAGTGATTAAAAAACAACACTTCCTAAATGTTTGAGCAGTTCCCTGTTGCATCAAGTGACAAATCTGACCTGTTTCTTTTATAAGAAGTGTTAGAAGTCATGTAGGATTGTGACAAGGCATTTTTCTTTTTATTCTTTTATTTATGATCCTGGTGCTAGTATTCACGTAGGGTAATCTGACACTTTCAGCTACCACAAACTACATGCTTATAATTGAGTTGATTAAAGATTATATCACATTTATCTATAGAACTATAAAAATATCTACTACATGTAGTCCTTTTTGTGCATAGATCAGACAAATTTATCATTTACATAGTCTTGATTGTACTCGGCAGGTTTTAGTTTCTTTTCTCTTTTGTATCTTTTTCTCTTTGTATTTCTTTTGTATCCTTTTATTCAGCCTTGCTTAGATGTGATCATTAATGTGGGGGAGTGTTTTCCAGTTAGTTCTGCCATGCTTGTTAGCTTTCCAGCATGTATTTAGCAAGTTTTAGCTGTAGTTAGCATGTGTTTTCATTCTAAGTAAGCAGGAGAAAACAGATGCCAATAAGTAATTTCTTTCTGGAAAAAAAAAAGGGGGGTTTAATAACTGCAGTGGCCATGTATCTCCTTACCATATTAAAAGCTATTCAGTGGAAAGTTCCAGGTGATATGTTCTTTCACAGAACTTGTATTATTTGCTGCACATATTCAAAACTGAATTTCCTTAAAGTAAGACTTTCTTTAAAGAAGTGAGAAATTTGTAGGGAACTTGGTAAACTTATTTTTGGTACACAATGTTTAGAAATATTTAAAACTCAAAGGGGAAGAACCTCTGTTGCCTAATTATGTTTCTGTGTTTGAACTTATTTGGCTTTTCAGCAAAAAAAATTTTTTTTTCTTCCTTAAAATATTACAAATACAGAGATTTTTTTTTTTTAAAAAGAATTATTTATTTATGCATACAAGAGCTAGGGTACAGGCCAGAGTCGCGGGAGGTGAGAGGATTCACCAGACAGCGTGGGGAGCAGAACAGGCAGACTGAGTGAAACACACTGCTGGGGGCAGCAGCAGGCACAGCAGGAGAGGTCTGCCATGCCATGTGGGTCCCCTCCCTGGCCGGCAGCAGGGATCGAACTTAGTCAGAAGCATGCTGGAAAGAAGCACTGCCCAAAATCATCCTTTAGCTAATCACATTTCCCTAACCAAAATCACGATGCACATTCTAACAAGTAGAAGTATGCCAGTGTACTCCTGAGCTGGTATCCACCGAACTAGCAATGGAACCAATTATAGCATGCTTATAAGGGACCTGATAAATGACTGAGTGAATCAGAGAGTAAGTACTTGGAGGGAAAGAGCAGAAATGAAACTAAAACTCAAGAAAAATCAAGACTCGATACTCTTTGTATTTACATATCTTGTATTTCTTTTAGCTATGATTTTAATCTAAATGTTAACTAGTTTTTAATTGAAATATTTACTGCAGATTATAGTGCCATGAGATAAAATACTAAAAATGTCTAAAAGTGGATAATAAACATGTTATTTGCAGAGTGTGGGAATAATTCTTAAATCATTATCTCCTTTTGAAGAATTATTCGGAAGTTTCTAAATGTTATGGTTTGACTGGGTCACTTTTTAATGTGTACTTGGTTGGTTTGATAGATGATTTTTAAACTAGAGTTTCTTCCAATTATTTATTGGGTTCTCATACTGTTTTCTTGGTAAGGAAATAAACCACATCGTTGCTTTTTGTAATCTTCTAACACTGACCTTCTTACTATTTTATACAAGGTTAAAGTTTATGCTTTTATGTTTCATTTTGTTTATTAAACATGTCTCACTGTCTCATTTAAAATTATAAGTAGTAATGATGTTCATTTATGTGATTTTATATAAAGCCCCATCTTGTGATTATTTTGTGGACATTCAGTCGTTTACTTAGGAACATAAAGTGTACAGGACCAATTCAAGTGTTTTCCAAAGTAGTATATGTACAGAAGTTTAGTCATATTACAAAGGACAGATCTCCATCTTTGTAACACATTTGCTTCTTGTTTGAGAGAACATAGCAAGTCTAAGTCTAATATCATATGGCTACAATAGCCCCCAAAAAGTTATCTGTTCTTTTTAATAGATGCTAACTTATTTTTATGTTAATTCTATAATGTGGTAGGGGAGACTGATAGTACAGAAATATATCCCTATGTTCTGAAAGGTTTTCATTCAAGGTAACCTTTGTACCTTTGGTGAGTGAGCATTTTAATTTGGACATACTTAATGAGAATGAAATTTTTTTTAAAAAAGTTATATATCTGTTTTTCCTTCCTTTGAATAGTTAATTATCCCAATAACTTCAAATATGTGCCCTAAATATTGATTCCACCTGTAGTTAGTAGGTTGAAAACCTAGAGTACAGTGGAGTTATCATCGATGGAACAATATTAGAAATGTTCTGTAAGCTCATAAATCTACTTTATATTTATATATATAAATATATGTATATGTGATATGTATGTTACTTTATACTATCGTGTATGATACTATATATCATTTTACCATAGAGATAGCTTATAATATTAGTCAGTAAACAAAAAATTCCTGCAAACCCTTCATCTCTACATATAAACATACTTCTTTTTGTTATTAAAACTGTTTAAAGGGGCCTCCCTGGTGGTGCAGTGGGTTAAGCAATGCACTATGAAGCAAACCTCAGCCACTGCAGCACGAGTTCGATCCTTGCTGCGGCCGGTGTGGGAGGGGAAACCCCACATGGTGAGGCAGACCTCTCCTGCTGTGCCCACTGCTCCCCTCAGCAGTGTACTTCCGGTTGATCTGCCTGTTCTGCTCCCCGCTCTCTGTGGTGAATCCTCTCACCCCCCCCCCACACACCTCTGGCCTGTACCCCAGTTTTAGTATGCATAAATAAATAAATCTTTAAAAAAAAACAACTGTTGAACAGTTTTAGAGATTAAAGCATACAGTTGAAAATGAGTAGTTTCATATGAAAACTACTATCTCTTCTCTTCTGACATCAGATTATTCTATCAGTCTCACAAGACACCTGTAAATTAATTCACTTTCTAATTGTGCACATTTCGTCACAATTGCATATTAGTTTCTCAACATGCAAAGATAAATGAAACTTAGTTTTTGTCTTTTAAAAGCTTGATTAAGAAATAGTAAATAAAAAAAGAAATAGTAAATCATTATTAAATAAATAAATAACATTAGTTCAAAATAACCTAGTCTGTGAGTATCTGAAACTGGTTGGGAATATTCAAAAAGGCTTGCTTTAGAGTGAAAGTTTAGTTAACTTTTGAACAACAGCTAGTAAGAGGATGGTGATAGAAAGAGAGTCCAGGTAAATGAAATTGTGTTTTGAGGAAGTGATAGAATGGCTGTTGAGTATAGCAAAAGATGAGACTTCGCTTGGCCTCAAGTTGTAAAATATGGGAAATATGATAACAATAAAATAAGTGAAAATTATGCAGTACCTTACATTCTGTGTAGTACATTTCCATAATTAAAAATTGACTCTATACTTAGTTAGACTAGCTGAGTTAGAATCTCGTTTCTGCTGACTGTGTGCTCCTTGTCTTTGCATCTCTTTAAGACTCAGTTTCCCCTCTGCAAAATGGAATAATGATAGAACTTTCCCCAAAGTATTCAACTAGAATTAAGTAACAGTATCCTTTGTAGAGCACATAGTCTTAAAGATATTACATGCTTGACAGTATAACTGGTTTAACAATTATTTAATGCTAGGAAATTTAAGTTTTAAATATAAGTTACAGGATCTGGCAGAATTTAAAATAATGATCAGGAAGGACAGTAAAAGGCAGAAAAACTAAGGAAAAGTCTAATGTAATTCTAATATAATAACACTTCAGCAGAAATGATACTTTAGCACAAATAATGTTATTAAAGTATCTTATTTCATTGGCCTCTCTGAATGTTTCATTCCTAGTATAGTATTGTTTCTGTAGCCCAAAAAATTCTTCTGAGGGATTTTTAACTAACACTATGAAGTGAACTTAGGTAACTAAAATCTATATGTTAATCAGTCTGCATTGCAAGGCAAAATTCAAATTCAGCTATTGCAAATATTTTAATATCTATACATGTTTTTATTATATACTTTGAGCATTCTGTTCTAATAGTCCCAGAGTAGTTGTCCATTTGTGTCAGATATTCAGTAAGGCAAACAGAGAGCATCCTTCTTATCTTTTTATACTTATTCTTACAGTGAACTTTTTGATGAACTGAGAATAGTATGTCAAAATGTCAGTAATTTTGATGCTGGAAATTAAAAGGTTTCTTCTACTTACAATTGCTTTGCTTTATGAAATTGAAATTTTTGTTGTAGTGGTGTTTTGCTTGTTTATTGGGTATATTTTGAATTAGCATTAAATAAGAACAATGAAAGGGGCTTTTATTTTTAAGAAATACAGTACAGGCAATTATCTTGGGATAAGTATTTAACTTTGTATCTTCATTTGCCGCATCTGAATAGCATATTTTAAAAAATGTGATACAGTGCAGTGCAAGTACTAAAGTTCATCCTCCTCTTGATAAGATGATCTAAATTAGTATACTGCAGAGGATCTTAGAGAGACTCTTCTGCTTGCTTGTATAATCTTTCACTTACCTAAATGTAATGAGATAGTTAGTCTTGATTATTCAGGAACTAGTTATCTAGTTTAGATGTGAAATTAAATAAATATACCCTCATCACTTTTTGTAGGTTAATCTCTGCCTCTTTTAATTTAAATTGATAAGTTTTATTTTGCTTAAAAAACTAAGATGTTTCATTGAATATTCTGAATAAAATTCTTTTAAAATTCTCTTTAGTGCCTCAGGTTCTTCAAAGCTGTACAGCATTCATTGAGAGATATGGCATTGTGGATGGAATTTATCGTCTCTCTGGTGTTGCCTCAAATATCCAAAGACTACGGTAAAACCTCACATGGCATTTTCGTTTTCACTCCTCATGACTAATTTTCAGTAAGATCATTTAAGTAGTATGGACATAGCGTGCATATTGTTTTCTGTATGTATTTTTCTAAATGCCATTTCTTCATTTGTATTATCAGAAACTACGTCCCTTTAACCTCTTTAGTCTTATGCTTTGTCTTGTTACAGTTGGCAAAATACTAGATATACAGACCTTTAGGAGTTAGAGTACTGTTTTGGATCTATGTGTTCTATCTAAGTGCTACCCATTCATATGCATTTCATAGATTTCTGTCCATTTCTGTATTACAAGTATGCCTTTAATTGCATGTAAGAAAAACACCTGTCATATGGCCAAGCAGCCAGTTAACTGCTGAAGTCCACATATAACTTACATGAAATATGACTGTTGTGAAGAAAATATTAACTTACTGAGTTAGAGGTTAACATTTTGGTCCTTTGCTTTCTGTTTTTCCTTAGAAAAATTATTGTGTTTTCTTTCTCTTCTGTTTTGTAGCCATGAATTTGACTCAGAACATGTCCCCGACCTGACAAAAGAACCGTATGTTCAAGACATCCATTCTGTAGGCTCTCTCTGTAAGCTGTATTTCCGAGAACTCCCAAACCCTCTTCTCACTTACCAGCTTTATGAGAAATTTTCTGTGAGTATAGGTCACTTTTAAATAATGCTCTGTGTGGAATTTTGCAATGTTCTCTTCAAAACGTGTTAAGATTGGTGTGATCATATAAGAAATAGTTTTATGACTATAATGTCTTCTTTAAAAGCAAACAAAGAATACAAAGCAATTATTACATAGTTTTTGCTGTTTTTACATTTTCAATCTTTTAGTTTCTATCTTTGAACCATTAATCTTATCTCCCTTGATACTGGTTATCATAAAGTTTTTAAAGATTATCTTTTAATAGATTTCAATGTCCACCTCTGTGAAAACAAAGTTTACTTCCTGAAGACTGTGCTGTGTTTGCTTGCCATCCAGCATTAAACAGTGAATTATTATCAGAGTGAAAACTAAATTGTAGATAAGCTTTCATTTTTACCAACAAAGCCAACTAGTTCATTTTGCTTTATGGTCTTTATAGGAAGCTGTTTCTGCAGCAACAGATGAAGAAAGGTTGATAAAAATCCATGATGTTATTCAGCAGCTCCCCCCTCCACACTATAGGTGAGTCCTATGTCCTGAGCACCAGTAAAAACCAGAAGTCAGTTCATGTGTAAGAGTGGTATTATTTCTCTTAGCATTTGTAGCTACTTGAGCCTCCATTTTTTCATGCATTTGTATTCACTTATTTGTCTTTGTGTTCCTGTGGCCTGGCACAATTCTTGGCATCCAATAGGTCCTTAATAAATGGTGAATGAATGAATGAATGAATGAATGACTAAAAGAACAAATGGATTGCTTACTAAGCATGTTTTGTTTTTGAGACACTGAAAAATATTACTTTTATTTCAAAATGACATTGCTCATATATTTATTTTAAAAATCACCACTAAATTCAGCACTTAATACCAGTATTTTTTTTTCAAATCCAATCATGTTATTTATTTCTTACTTACATTAGTTACCAAATGTGTGAAACCTTTTAGTCATTTCTTACCCGTAGTCTCTGATGTCCATTATTCTCTTAGCCTCTTATCTCCCTAGACCTTTTTTATTTGCTAATCTGACCACTTTCCCAACTGTGCCTGTTCCGTAAACCTTTTCACTTTGCCTTCTTAAAAATCACTATCATCAGCAAAATTTATTTTGTCACAGCCTCATCCATGAATGAATGATCTTTTTACCCTTTTTTTTAACTGGAGGTAACATTGTTATAACATGCACATGTTTCTGGTGTATACTTGTACAGCTAAAATTTTCAGTCAACATTTAAGAGTCACCACAGTTTTTTTTTCGTCAGCACTATAGCCATTAATGCACCAGTGTCAAGAGCCAGAAGGTAACAGCATTGATTCATTCTCCTATTAATGCCAGGATTTTAAGGACTCATTGAAGAGTGAAAAGTGTTCTTAAAGCAAGATCGAGAAATTTATATATTTATCCCTGAAAAAGAAGGCTGAGGAGACCAATCTTTCACTAGTTATGGAAGAGTATCTCTAAGGGGGGAAAGGGACTTTCTTTTAATTACCAGAAATGGAAACCTAGTACAGTATAAAGGATTTTGATTTTGATAGACCTGAGTTTGAATCTCTAACTTTTTATCACTTACTCGGTGACCTTTCCAAGTGTCAGTCTCCATATCTGTGAAAAGAATACCAATCGTATCTTGTTAACAGGATTTTTTTAATGATAAAATGAGATCAAATGTTCGTGAATGAGTTTGGCCCTTTATTTTGTTGTTATTAACACAGGCATAGCAAGTCAAATAATAAAGCCATGACTCTTGCCTTGGTAGTTCTATTTGAGATGCCAATAAATATACCTTCTTGTCTAAATAAAAATGTGATCAGTATAACATGCTGTTAAAAATGGTTAATGAAAATGATTTAGGTGACAGAAACACACCAACATGTCATATAGTGGACATGAAGTCTCCTTTCTGAGAATAGCAAATTGGGGTGGAAGACAGGAAGTTTTATAGAATAAATAAAAGACAGTGAAGAGAAAAAGAGAAGTTACCTGATTGACTGGGGCCACATAGTCAAACTAGTTTGGGGTGAGGAGACCCAGCATTGACTTGATGCGTGGGGTTTGACTGAGTTAGATGAATCTGTTACAGGGCAGGGAGAGGAGCACCCAGAACCCCCAAGCCTGCCCTCTCTGAATGGTTTCTGCCATCCGCCGCATTAAGACAAACACATAAAACCTTTAATGGAAAGAAACTTTAATACAACTAGGGTACAATAAAGAAAGAACAAAGAATATAGT
>JAGFMF010011417.1:8778571-8790538 GCA_019455555.1 Galemys pyrenaicus
TTCTCTGCAGAAATCTTCTTTTCCTCCTCAGCTCCACCCACTTAGGGCGGAACCAGGATTTTGGAACTTCCCCTTTTCCTGGGACCACCCTGTTACAGATAGACTATCTTTTGGTCAGGTGGGCATTTATAGGGAAATGGAGGTTATCTAAGTTTTGGTTTGCTGGCATGGAACCCTGGGCAGAAGCAGCTTCATCTTGGGCTTCATAGTTCTTTCAGTAGTCCATAGTTTTTATTAAGAAGTCAAATGGTATGTGGTAGCAGTCTCCTCCTTCACTTCACACCTTCCACTCTAATTTCTCTTTCCTAAAATTCACTATTCTTAATTCTTTCTTCAGGAGTGCACTGTTGTTTCTAAATAATATGGTTATATTTTTATTTATTTTTCATTTATATATACATATATATGATTTGTTGCCTTTCTTTTATATTAAATACAAATTTAACTCTATTATAACCCCCTCCATCCAGTACCACACACATCTCATTTTTAATCTAAGTCAGTATTCAGTATCTACATTGTAATAAAGATACTACTTTTATTTACAGCTGCACCAAATAGTACACTAGAATTTTATTTCCTTCCTAATATAACTTTTTCTATTTTCATGGAGTGATTCCCTGGTTTTGGCTTATTAAGTTTCCATGTTTCCCCCCCAGATTCTTGAGCAGAACTATAGATGTTTTCTCAGTGTCTTCAAACATAACAAACAACTTTTTTTCCCCGTGAAAACATCCCTTCAAGGGCTTCTGTCCTACTGCTCAGTGCAGGCTTGATCGCTCTCTAGCCCTAAATACAGCAGCCCTGGCCCCTCTTCCTGGAAATTCCCCTCATCATGTCCTTCACAAATTAGAGCTCTTCTTCGTGAATCTCCTGCTGACATCTTATTTTCACCCCACCATAAACTTTTTTCCTCAGTATTCTTTAGATGTAGTATATAGAGAGGTTATAGAATTCATAATATTTGTCATGACTACTCTGTGACAATAATGCTATTCAGTTCTAATAGCAAAAAATGTTGCTGGGATTTGTATGTTTTTTTTTTTCCTATTGAAAACTTACAAATTAATTAGTGGAGCATTTATATTCTGTATTGTTACATAATTTTTTTGTTGTTAATATGTTATATTTCATTTTCCAGAACACTGGAGTTCCTAATGAGACACTTGTCTCTTCTAGCTGACTATTGTTCCATCACAAATATGCATGCAAAAAACTTAGCGATTGTTTGGGCTCCAAACCTGCTAAGGTGAGTTGCATTTGACTTAAGACCTTATATAGACTTGGCCATCTTAAGTCTACATCAGTGTTCCTTAGGGACCATTTTAAATGAACACTTACGTGTATGAACAGCTCCATAAAACAAGTAACTGTGGCTTAGGCAAGGAACTATAAAAATATGATTTCTTTCTCTGCTTTCTTTGTAATTTACACATTTAAATAGAAAAAAAAAAAAGCCCTTGAAACTGCTGTCTTTGGGACTCGCTCATGGTCTTGTTGTTTACCCAACAGATCAAAACAGATAGAATCTGCCTGCTTCAGTGGCACAGCAGCTTTCATGGAAGTGAGAATTCAGTCTGTGGTTGTTGAATTCATCCTCAATCATGTAGATGTCCTTTTCAGTGGGAAAATCAGTGCCGTCATTCAAGAAGGAGCAGGTATGGCTCAGATGGATTTTGTTTAGTACCGGGAACAACTCCTAAAGGAATACAACTCCTAAAGTTGTATTCAAACTCCTAAAGGAATGGAAAACTGTATTTCTTATCTCATTTTTTTTCCCTCAAAAAGCAGCTAAATTTGTCTCTTTCCCAAGATGAATAATCTAACAGTTGTTTTGTGTGTACATAGTGGGTACTATTCATTGGCTCTATTGTGATCTAAATCCATGACATAGAGAAAACACTGTGTCTCCTTTAATGTTGTGTGTTAAGGTACAGTGTGGAGCAGCACACTGAAAATATCTGAGTGATACCAAGCATTTCCTGGCCTCTTTTAAGAAAGAAAAAATAAATTACTTAAAGGATTTCTAAAATACAAGTGTGTCTGTGTGTATAACTTGTGAATAGTCTGTATGCTACCTTCTCTTCCTCAAAATAAAGCACTATTATTTTACTTTATTTATTTTCTTCCGTTGTTTATTTTCATACAGTAATTGATGTCTCCCCTTAGGTGTAGTCTCTGTAGTTGTCTCACCACCATATCACCCTTGACTCATCACCATATTCTGTGCTCTTCCCTCCCCTGTTTTGACCCCTTCCCATCTTCTTCTCCCTCCCCTGCTGTAGGCCTCAGATCTGTGGTAAGCTTGTAAGGTGTGTCTTTTTCTTGACCTTTTTTTTTTGGTTTCGCTATACTCTGCATATAAGTGAAAACTACCCAGTATTTATCTTTTTCCTTCTGACTTAATTCACTTAGTATAATCCCTTCCAGCTCCATCCATGTTGCAGCAGATGGTATGAGTTTCTCTTTTTTGATAGCTTTTTTCTCTTTTGTGTGTCTGTGTGTTTGTGTGTGTGTGTCTGTCTATGTACAACTTTTTGATCCATTTGTCTTTTTGGGGGCATATCTTAACTATTGTAAATAGTGTTGTAATAAACATAGGAGTGCAGGTTTCCTTTTGAATTAGTGTTTTGTGTCCTTTGGGTAGATTACTAGGGGTGGAATTGCTGGATCATATGGCAGATCCATATTTAGTGTTTCAAAGCGCCTCCACACAGCTTTCCATAGAGACTGGACCAGTTTACATTCCCACTAATAGTGTAAGAGGGTTCTTTTTCTCCATATCCTCACTGGGATTTGTTGTTTCTGTTTTTTAATATTGACCATTCTCACTGGTGTGAAGTGTTATTTCACTGTGATTTTGATTTGCATTAGTGAACATTTTTTCATATGCCTATTGGTCATTTATATTTCTTCTTTAGAGAAGTATCTTTTTAGTTCTTCTGCCCATTTTTTGACTTGATTATTTGTTTTATTTTTGTGACATGTGTAAATTCTTTGTAGATCTTTTATATCAGTCCCTTACCTGTTAAATGGGTTCTCCCATTCAGTAGGCTCTCTCTTCATTTAGATTACTGTCTCTTGGGCTGTACAGAGCTATTTAGTCTGATGTAGTCCCAGCTGTATATCTTTTCCTTTGTTTTCATTGATTCTATAGATGAATCCTCAAAAAGTGTTTCTGAGTTTTATATCACGCTTTACCTATGTTCTGTTCTATATATTTTATGGTGTCAGGTGTTACGTTCAAGTCTTTAGTTCATTTTGAGTTGATTTTTGTGTATGGTGTGAGATAGTCTAGTTTTATTCTTTTGCTTGTGGAAGTCCAGTTCTCTCAACATGATTTATTGAAGAGGTTTTTCTTGTTCCAGTGTATATTCTTTGCTCCTTTGTCCTAGAGTAGTTGACCATATATGTGTGGCTTTATTTCTGAGCTTTTCATTCTGTTGGTGTGCCTGTTTTTATTCCAGTACCATACTATTTTTATTATAATGGTAAAGTACTATTATTTTTGCCATTTAAAAACAGTGACAAATTTTAAAACAACCCAGATAGGTGGATAGATAAACAAATTGCTGAATGCTCACTCACACATTCTATATTTATATTTTTCCTGCTTGCCAAAAAGTTTAACTCTCTTTGTTATTTTCTTAAGTTTCTCTAGCAAGACCCAAGTCCCTGCTGGTTCCCTCTCCATCTACAAAGCTGCTGACATTGGAGGAAGCCCAGGCACGAACACAAGCTCAGGTCAATTCTCCAATCGTGACTGAAAATAAATACATAGAAGTAGGAGAAGGACCTGCTGCACTTCAGGGAAAATTTCATACCATAATTGAGTTCCCACTTGAAAGGTAAAATTCATTAAATCCTCCTTAACAATGTGACTCTCACGTTATGTGTTACTTTCTTTTACTTTTGAATTTTAGTATTCTATACTGACTCTGGCTGGGCCATTCTCAGAAAAATCTGTTTATCTGATTATAGAAGATACTTCACAAGGGATGATAAATGATAAGGATAAATGATTCTCTTTTAAAGAGAATAAACTCAGTTGTACTGCAAAAATCGTTAGGAAAAATGATACATTTCCACAATAAAAGGTGTGATTTTCTCATATGTTATTTAGAAATTTCTTTAGAGATAAACAGTGTTGCAACAACTTGTTCGGAGAGTGATGAGTGGATAATGACTCGTCTTATATCAGCCCCACGTTAAATCTAGACTAGACCAGTGTGTTCACACTGTCACTTTCCAGCCAGCAGCGTCAGCGTCACATGAAGTTGTTAGAGATGCTCATAGCCCCTTGGATATCTTTATATAGATTTCTTTTCTTCCTCATAGGAGGAGGCCTCAAAATAAAATGAAGAAATCTCCCGTGGGCAGCTGGCGTTCCTTTTTCAACTTGGGGAAATCATCGTCAGTTTCTAAGCGGAAGCTGCAGCGTAATGAAAGTGAACCCTCCGAGATGAAAGCCATGGCTCTGAAAGGTCTGTACCCGTTCACCTGGCCTGCAGGGGTGGGCATGCGCGGTTTGCGTGTCTGGCCCTGCCGTGAGGCTGGCTCTTACTCTGGCCTCATGCTCCTATGTTGTCACATATTTCAGTGTGCCTTGTGCTGCCACATGTGGGTTGTCTTCTTTTACCAATTCTTTATCTCCAGATACGTAAGTTATTTGTCAATGTGTTGATATGCCCAATTTCTTACTGAAACTTAGATTGGCTGTACACAGTGAGAATGTGGTTAGACATTCAAAAAATATTTGTGACGTGGTATGTATGTCATTGGTAATAAAAAACAACTGCTGTGGTGTTTAGATTTATTACTCTGTATATTTTCTAAAAGATTTATTTACTTATGCATACAAGAACTGGGGTACAGGCCAGAGTTGTGGGGGGTGAGGATTTACCAGAGACAGAGTAGGGAACAGAACAGGCAAAGTGACTGAAAGACACTGCTTAGGGGAGCAGTAGGCATGGCAAAAGAGGTCTGCTGTGCCATGTAGGTCACCTCCCTGGCCAGGGATCAAACCTGTGCTGCAGTGGCTGAGGATGCTTCATAGTGTGGTGCTTAACCCCTTGCGCCACCAGGGAAACCCCTATTAATCTGTATTTTTATAGATTAAAAAAAAGACAAAACCATCTTCCAGGGGCTCCCTGGTGGCGCAGTGGGTTAAGCAACGCACTATGAAGCAAACCGCAGCCACTGCAGCACGAGTTTGATCCCTGCTGCCGGCCAGGGAGGGGACCCACATGGCATGGCAAACCTCTCCTGCCTCGCCCGCTGCTCCCCTCAGCGGTGTGTTTTGTTCAGTCTGCCTGTTCTGCTCCTCACTCTTGTCTGGTGAATCCTCTCACCTTCCGCAACTCTGGCCTGTACCCCAGCTATTGTATGCATAAATAAATAAATAAATCTTAAAAAAAAAAAAAAACAGCACCAAACCATGTTTCAACATGCCTTTGCAGTTTATAGCTCTTTAAAACAAACCTTCTTTGTACTAGATGACTCATTGATGAGAATATCTTATTCGCTCAAATAAATCCATTTTTAAAAGCCCTTTTAAAAATAGTTTAAAGTCCATGTTCTGTTGATAAAACTGTTAACAGTTTCTTAATCCGGGAAAGATAGTGATTTCTTCTCCAGTAACGTTAGAAATACAACGTTTGGTATGTTTAATTCATCAGTCAGTTTGCAGTCATATTCTAAGCATGTGCTGGGTTTTTTGATAGTAGCCTCTGTCCCTGCCTTAGAATCTACTTGAGAAATTATATGTGTAAGTAAACCAGTTCATGCATAATCATAGCTATTGAAATAGAAGCTTATGTAGGTTTTTATGGTAGGGATTGTCAGTTCATGTGGAGGGAGGATTTGTCTCATCAGAAAATACAACCTTTCATTTGGATTTTGAAACTAGTAAGGATTCATCTGTTCATCAAGAGACTGAGAATGAAAAAATCGGAGCGAAGTGTGTGATTATATGTGAAACAGGTAACCATAAAGAACTTGTGATTGGGTAGTGTGTTACCAAAAGAGGCTCAGATAAATAGGGAGCTTGTATGCTTTCCAAAGAGTTTTTTCTTTCTCTCACATTCTGGAGTAGTTATTGAAGACTTCAGTATGTAACATGGTTAGCTTTGGATTTAAGAAACGTGAATGTGGCAGCAGTGCAGGGATTATATGAGAAAGAGAATAATAAATTCAGAAACAGTTACAGTTGTACAGAAAAAAACAATGAGGGCCTGGAGTCAGCAGTGGCAGTAGGAAATAGAGGTGATATTTAGGTAGCAGAATCTGCAGGACTGGGTTTCCAAATGATCATGAAAATGAGGCGGGAAAAGGATTTTCATGTTTTGATGGAATGCCATTATTCCATGGGGAGTAGCAGGTTTGAGATGAAAATCAATGTATTTATTTTGGACTTAGTGAGTTGGACATGCCCAAGAGATGATTAGTAGTATGGATCTGGAATTCAGTAAGGGCCTTAGTATAACTGGAAATACAGGTGGAAATTCATCCGCATATACCCAACGGTGAAAATCCTTATGGTACATTATGAGAAATAGGTTGGGGCTGAATTCTGGAGAAAGGCAGCATTTAAAGGATTGGGAAAGGAGACCTGTCATGAAAAGAGAATGAGAAGGAATGGTCAAAAAGGCTGGCAGAGAACAAAAGACATGAGTGCTATCATCAGATGAACAGAGGAGGGTTTTAAAAGAACGTGGCAGTGATGGCAGTCTTTGCCAAAAATGAAAGAGGATGGAGATAATTAATAGATGAAGTTCAGCAGATAATTCAGATACCTGTGTTAGTTTCCTAGGGCTACCATAACAACTTGGCACAAATTGAGTGGCTAAAAACAACAGAAGTTTTATTTCCTCACTGTTCTGTTGTCTAAAAGTTTGAAATCAAGATGTTAGCAGAGCTGTGTTCCTCCAGAGGAAAATTCTTGTTTCTTTCAGTTTTTGGAGATTCCTGATAATCCTTTACTAGTGCTATCACTATAATCTCTGTCTCCCTTTTCACATGGTGTTCTCACTACATCCTTTTTAAAACGATGCCGGTCATTGGACTTAAATGCCGATACCCAGTATGAGAGTTAAATCATCTTGAAATACAATGTTTTTCCACCTGTTGGAATAGAAAATTCCTATTTGGTACGATATGGTAAATTATTTTTTGGTTTTGGTGACTCTAAAAAATTTTCCATATAAACAAATGGGAAGAGTTCTCTGATGTAAAAAAGAGACGACTGAATCATACAAATAGTAACATTCTACTTTCAGAAAGCAGGAGGAGGCCTGCATCAAGGAGTTTTTAATTCATTTCTGTTCTCAAAGCCATAATTCTTTAAAAAAAGAGATTTTTCTTTTTGGAAACTAAGAACAATGCAGTGTGTTATATAATGTGATACTAAGTTGCATATGACTGTTAGCTAATGTACAGCTGCTCACACTTGGAATTTTAAATAAGTATAGAGAAAATACTGTTCTTTTCACTACATATGTAATGCTGAATACAGTTTCATACTATTTGGTTTTGATTCTTCAGGTGGCAGGGCTGAAGGAACCCTCCGCTCAGCTAAAAGTGAAGAGTCTCTTACTTCTCTCCACGCAGTTGATGGTAAGACTAAAAATATCAATTGTTTTAATCTATATTTCATAAAAGAACAAAACAATTTAGTGTATTTTATAAATATATGCTTAATAAGTAAGCTGTGGACTATCATTTCTCAAGGATACCGGCATCAATTTAGCATTGTCCACTAATGTTTTAATATGATACTATCTAGAGTAATCCGTCGATGTTCAAACCATGCTCTTTTAAAGTATCATGGAATATCATCATCCTGGTTAACTTTCCCATCTTTAACTCTTCTGACTGCCAAATACTCATTGACTAGAGGATCTGCTTGTGATTCAAGAAATGCTTGTGCTTGGGTGACTGATTCCTTAAGGGGTTTCCATGATTTTCCATTATGCAGAGAGAATGTTTCACAAAAATGATCAGTGGCCAGAAAAAAATTGTTTAGGTAGGGATTAGTTTTCTTTTTTTCTTTTTTTTTGGGGGGATTAGTTTTCTAAGTGATCAACATACTAGTGAATATTTATGTTAAGACAGTTTCTTCCTGGCTTTGTATCGTACATTTATATTGTTGCACTTCTACTTGTAGTAGAAAGATGAGATGGAAGACTCTTACCAATTGGGTATGGAGCAATATCGTAAATTATGTGATAGTCCTCCACTTTTGGGAACTTTGCCTGAGAAACTTAAAACCTGTTCTTATTAAAGAAAGCAATAGGTCATTTTATTTAAGTGTCTGAAAAGAATCTTAACTATATATAAATACTTGATGAAATTGTAGAGTTTTTAAGTTCAATTTTAAGTTCAAATTGGGATGTTATGAGGATTTTCCCCACCAAAAAAACTCCTTTGTCATATATCCCAAATACTTAAAGTGAGAAATTCTCTCTCATAAGTCATATGATAAAATAGCACACAGAGAAATGAAAACTTGCCCAAAGTCACAATAAGAGTCAGTGCTGGTAGTAGAATCCACGAGCTCTCAGTCCTTTTCCCTTTTGAAACTGTCCTATTCTGCTATTGACCGCTAATTACATCACATGTGTATTTTATTTCACTTTTAGTTTGGTAGTTTCATTTGTGCGACACAAGAGACAATTACCAGAAATAAAATGAGAAGTAACGTTTTCTTACCTTGTATAGAACATTTCTGCTATCCCAACTAGGTGGTTTTTTATGGTATTATGTGTCCTGTGACAATCACACTTTGATACTGTTATTCATTTTTACCAGGTGATTCCAAGCTGTTCCGACCCAGAAGGCCCAGATCTAGCAGTGATGCATTGAGTGCCTCTTTTAATGGAGAAATGCTGGGGAACCGCTGTAATTCCTATGATAATCTGCCCCATGGCAATGACAGTGAGGAGGAAGTAGGGCTGCTCCATATTCCAGCTCTGATGTCTCCTCATTCAGCTGAGGATGTGGATTTGAGCCCACCAGACATTGGAGTAGCTAGCCTGGATTTTGATCCAATGTCATTTCAGTGTAGTCCTCCTAAGGCCGAATCAGAATGTCTGGACAGCGGTGCTTCCTTTTTAGATTCCTTAGGATATTCCAAGGATAAAACAAGTACCAGTATAAAGGATGCAGAAGCAGGTGGTAACCAGTCTCAGACTCCAGGAAGCACTACAAGTTCTGAACCTGTCTCTCCTCTTCAGGAGAAGTTGAGTCCATTCTTTACCCTGGACTTGAGCCCAAATGAAGAGAAATCATCTAAGCCAGTCTCATTCACTGAAAAGGTTGTCTATGCTTTCTCTCCAAAGATTGGACGTAAATTAAGCAAATCACCTTCTATGAACATCTCTGAGCCAATTTCAGTGACCCTTCCAACAAGGGTATCAGAAGTCATTGGTACAATTTCAAATACAGCAGCTCAGAATCCACCTTCTCCAACCTGGAACAAAAGTATTGAAGAAAGTGATGTCACAAATAGATCCCCTACTCAAGTAGCGAAAATGAAAATAAATGAGAACGAGACCCAAGCAGAATGTGAGTCTGAAGTCCAGCCCTTGGACCAGGTGGCTACTGTAGAAGCAGAGTCGCCAGTGAAGGAGGAACAGGCCATCTGCAGCAGTCAGAGTAAGGCTATACCTTCTGGACAGACTCAGACAGGTACCATTTGTTTTCCTCCATTCTTTCTTTAAGATAAGAGGGCTCTTCAACCCCGAGTGCCATCTGTGCCTTTTAAGAGAAAAATTTGCTCCACAGCTAGTCTTTAATCAAAGAGAAAGTTTCTCTGGTTGGTGCTGATGGCTCAAAGCCCTGATTAAAAGCAATCAAACAAAAGTCCCCCGAAGGGCCAGTAGTCCTGCTTCAGACCTTCGTAAAGTCCCCTTATCTTTTTGGACAGTCAGAATTCGTGGATAATTTTTGCACAACTTCATAGCTCTTGATTCTCTTTTCTAATAAAATATCTGTATTATAGCCTTACAAGTTAACCAGCCAGCCTGCACCATCAAATGTAAAAACTATGCCTAATAACAGTCTGCAAGCACTTGAAGCTTGTTTTCTAAGCAGTCTTTTCTAAGCCAGATGAGGGACCTGCTTTTTTACCCCCATCTCTGTGGCAATTCAAGAGGAGATTGCAGTCTTTAAACACTCTTTGTTTTACTTTTCCTTCTGAACCAGATGTGTTTTCTACAGCATTTGCATGTGGGATAGAAGATCGTGGATTGTCATTTGAAATGTGGAAGGCACCTATTTTTTAGTGCTCAAAATGGGGAGTGTTTGGCTTTCCGTATAGGATAACACAAGCTACCTTTTCACTCTGATTTTTTTTCCCAATTTCCCACCAGGAGCGGTTACTCATGACCCCCCTCAGGATTCCGTTCCCGTCAGTTCAGTCTCTATTATCCCACCACCACCGCCTCCGAAAAATGTTGCCCGCCTGCTGGCACTAGCATTAGCTGAGTCTGCACAACAAGCCTCAACTCAGTCACTGAAGAGACCAGGGACTTCCCAGGCTGCTTATACAAACTATGGAGACATAGCAGTGACTGCAGTTGAAGACAAACCGCCCAGTTCCTACTCTACTGTTACTCTAGATAGAGCTTGTTTCCAAACTGATAGGCCAGCCGTGCCGTTGCACCTCCAGAACAATGCATCTGGGAACTGTGACCAGCCTGTGTCAGATGCAGCGACCATGGAGGATCATACCAGTTCCAAAGCAACTGAATCTGGGGAGCAACTCCACCAGGCAGACTTACCAGGGACTCAGCCACATCGAACCTATTTGTCCAGAGACCCAGAAAAGGTCAGAATCACTTCAGTTCCCTTAGCAGACTCTAAGTCTGATGATCACATAAATTTCTCTGAAGACCAGCCGGGGAGGAACAGTATGGCAGCGGTCTCCTTTGCGGATCAGGACCAGTGTCAGCTTCATTTCTTCAGTGAAGAGCAACCTCCGTCTTACCTTGGTGCAAGTGTGGAAAAGTCCCAGCACCCTTCAGAACTTTCAGACAAATCTCTCACACCTTCTAATTTGCCTCGCGACAAAATCCACCCTCCTCCTGTGCCCCCTGAAGAGAATACCAGCACAGCCACCATGGCTTACATAACAGCTGCTCCAGCAGCAGCTGAAATAAGCGCCAGGGAAGCCAAGTGGGACATGGTAGAACAATCCACCACAGCAGACTTTGCTGCTGCCACCCTCCAGCGGACTCATAGAACTAATCGTCCCCTTCCCCCACCTCCTTCCCAGAGATCAGCAGAGCAGCTACAGGTCGTGGGGCAGGTACAAGCAGCAAGCAATATTGAATTAACTAATTCCCACAAGGTAAGTAGGAGAGGAAGTCTGTGAGATGAAATGTACGTTTTCCAAAGGTATGTCGCTTTTCCACAGGGTGTGTTATTATCTTTGAGTCAAATAAAACATTTATTTTTAAGTCCTGTGGCAGGTTTACAGGAAACATTTCACAGTTGAGGTTGGAATCTGCTATTACCTTGATGTTGGTTTTTTCCCCCTGAGAAAGGAGCAATTACTTGAGAACTACAGTTTAGCTATGCCTACTCCTTTTTCTTTTAAAACATACTTATGGTTTCTTCATAGTCATCCACAGAGGTTCATGATGAAATGAGTCAAGGTGAGTTTTTATGTATCAGGGTTTCATAGTTATTTTTTTCGAATTCCTCACTGACTCATTGTGACCTTGGGCAAGTCATTTAAGCACCCTCTGCTGGTTATACACTGCACTGCACGATGAAGGTACTTTATTCTCCAAATACTTAAAGGATTTTCTGCCTTGCAGACTTTTAAAAAGTGTAAGAGAGCATAACGCATTGGGACTTTCTGTTATTTTTTTTTTTTAAGATTTATTTATTTATGCATACAAGCACTGGGGTACAGGCCAGAGGTGTGGGGGGTGAGAGGATTCACCACAGAGAGCTGGGAGC
>JAGFMF010011417.1:8790588-8808046 GCA_019455555.1 Galemys pyrenaicus
GTCCCCTCCCTGGCCGGCAGCAGGGATCGAACTCGTGCTGCAGTGGCTGCTGTTTGCTTCATAGTGCATTGCTTAACCCACTGCGCCACCAGGGAGGCCTGACTTTCTGTTATTTTTTCAACATTAACTAAAATAGGTAAGCACCAGTGAGAAGAATTGTGCACAAAAGCTAGGATTTCTTCCTAATTTTCTTGTATTTAAAAAAAAAATTGTGGCTATCTTAAATTAAAAGGAGTTCAATATCTAGTATTTAGTAGAGGCTTCTGTCTTGAGCAGTTGCTCCTCAAGAATAGCATCGGGGATCAAATTTGAACTTTGGTGCCCCACAGCAGGGTGGGATAGAAGGTGGGACAGACAGTAACTGATTCATTTTAATGCATCCTAAACAAGTCATTTAGCTTTTGAGGCTCAAATTCACTCCAGATTCACTCAAATTCACTCCAGTGAAATTTCTTCAAATTTCACTCCAGATATATTTATTATTTCAAACAAAATGGTGATGACACTAAATTAGACAGATAACCTGGGTATATATGTTTAAACTTGACTGGTATTTGACTAAAGATAGCATCTAGATTTGACTGGTAAGATAATGTCATAGGCGGGCTCATCTCACATGTAAAGCCTGTCCTAATTTAGAACAGTTCTCCAGAGATGGCAGTGACTGTCGCTGCACAGTGCTTTTACTGACAGTGGGGCAGACTGGCCTTCCATCCTGTCCATTGCAACACATGGCTTGGGGAAGTTTGAGTTGCTACCCACAGCCTCAGCTTGTGACAGATTTAAACAGTGTTGGATGCATAGAGGGGAGCACAAAAACAAATATGTTACCATATTTTAACAGGTTCAAGCAGGAATCCCAGCTCCAGAGAGGCCACCTGAACCCAGAGCCATTCATGACCCTGCGGCTGTCCTTGTCAGCGATGGCACTTCTGCTGCTCAGTGTCCAATCTCTACTCCTGCTGTCCAGCCAGGCCTTCCTGAGAAGCTGCGGGAAGGTGCCAGGGGCCCCCCGCTGCACCTGCGTGCCGAGTCTGTCCCTGTGTACTCCTCCTGTGGCTTCACTGCACCAGTTCCCCCTACCAGGACAATGGAGAGTAAAATTGCTGCCGCCATACACTCCAGCAGCGCAGATGCCGCCGGCAGTTCCGGTTTTCATCCCTTTGCCACTGCTTCCTCGGCCTCTGTGGATGATGTTTTGCCTTTACCTCTTCCTATCCCACAACCCAAGCATGTTTCTCAAAAAACGACCTATTCTACCTTTGTTAGGCCCGATTTCACCACTGAGCCCTTTGGTCCGGAAAACTGTTTGCATTTC
Source organism: Galemys pyrenaicus (assembly GCA_019455555.1). Classification (NCBI taxonomy): domain Eukaryota; kingdom Metazoa; phylum Chordata; class Mammalia; order Eulipotyphla; family Talpidae; genus Galemys; species Galemys pyrenaicus. Next base: position 8,791,907 of record JAGFMF010011417.1, read on the forward strand.
AATATGACTCCAAACTGCCAGTACCATCCCCAGAGTGTACCTCCACATCACAATAAATTGGAGCAACACCAAGTATATGGTTCCAGGTCTGAGCCACCAGCCTCCATGGGTCCTCGTTATAACACATACGTGGCCCCAGGAAGAAATGCATCTGGACACCACCCCAAGCCATGCAGCCGGGTTGAGTATGTATCTTCGCTGAGCTCCTCTATTAGGAGTGCTTGTTACCCTGAAGATATTCCACCGTACCCCACCATCCGGAGGGTACAGTCTCTCCATGCCCCTCCATCTTCCATGATTCGTTCTGTTCCCATTTCACGGACAGAAGTTCCCCCAGATGATGAGCCAGCGTACTGCCCGAGGCCCCTGTACCAGTATAAGCCATATCAGTCCTCGCAGGCTCGCTCAGATTATCACGTAACCCAGCTTCAGCCTTACTTTGAGAATGGTCGGGTCCACTACCGGTATAGCCCATACTCCAGTTCTTCCGGTTCCTATTACAGTCCAGATGGAGCCCTGTGTGACGTAGATGCCTATAGCACAGTACAACTGAGGCCCCTTCACCGCCTACCCAATCGTGACTTTGCTTTCTATAATCCGAGGCTGCAAGGGAAAAACTTGTACAGTTACACTGGTTTGCCTCCACGTCCCAGGGCCAACATGACTGGGTATTTCTCTGGTAATGACCATAATGTACTCAACATGCCTCCCACTGCTGATGTCAAGCACACGTACACCTCATGGGACCTGGAGGACATGGAAAAGTACCGCATGCAGTCCATCCGGAGAGAGAGCCGAGCTCGGCAGAAGGTGAAAGGGCCAGTTATGTCTCAGTATGATAACATGACCCCAGCTGTGCAAGACGACTTGGGTGGGATCTATGTCATCCACTTACGTAGTAAATCAGATCCTGGGAAAACTGGACTCCTGTCAGTGGCAGAGGGAAAAGAGGGGCGGCACCCAGCCAAGGCCATTAGTCCTGAGGGAGATGACCGCTTCTATAGGAAGCATCCAGAGGCAGAGTTTGATAGAACCCACCACCACGGGGGATATGGCAATGGACAGCCAGAAAAACCATCCCTCCCTCAGAAGCAAAGCAGCCTCAGGAACAGGAAGCTCCATGACATGGGTTGTAGTCTTCCTGAGCACAGGGCACACCAGGAAGCAAGCCATAGGCAGCTGTGTGAATCAAAAAATGGGCCACCGTACCCCCAGGGAGCTGGTCAATTTGACTATGGGCCCAAAGGGATTCCAGACACTTCTGAGCCAGTCAGCTACCATAACTCTGGAGGGAAATATGTCACATCGGGGCAGGAGACTTTAAGACTGAACCACAAAGAGGCACGACTCTCCAAAGAACTGGAGAGGCCTCGGGCTAGGCAGCCTCCTGCCCCGGAGAAGCACTCCAGAGACTGCTTCAAGGAGGAGGAACACCTCACTCAGTCAGTAAACCCACCCCCTAAACCAGAGAGAAGTCATAGCCTGAAACTCCATCATCCCCAGAACGTGGAGAGAGACCCCAGTGTGCTGTACCAATACCAAACACATGGCAAGCGCCAGAGTGGCGTGACTGTGGTGTCGCAGTATGACAACTTGGAGGGGTACCCCTCCCCGCCCCAGCACCAGCACCAGCGAGGAGGCTTTGGAGCAGCAGCAATGGGGACATACATGCCCGCTGGCTTTCCCCACGCACAGAACAGGACATATGCCACAGCTTTGGGTCAGGGGGCCTTCCTGCCGACAGAGTTGGCCTTGCAGCACCCCGAAACACAGATCCATGCAGAATGAGCCCTGGGAGCAATAGAGTTGAAGCAGCCTCTGCTGGACAGTGGACTGTTCTATTTTTTTTCAATAACCAAAAAGATTAAAAAAGCTACAAAACCCCTGACCACATTAAAAATATGAAGAAAAATAAATCACCACTCTTTTCTTCCCTTTCCTGCTTCATTACCACCTCCTTCATCTATAGACTGTCATTTTTGTCATTAAAAGAGATCTGAATGATGGTTAAGCACTGTGTTGAAAACCTAGTGAAGAAATTTGTCGCAGGCCACACTTGCCGCATAGGGCCAGTTAGTAAGAGCTTGAGGATGCCTTTAACTGAATTTGAATTTAACTCTGTACTTAGTGTGTGCTGTCTAGTTCAGAGCCGTTTGCAGCTGCTCCTGGTTGGCTTTTGCACTTTCTCTTGTGTTCCTGTTTCCTTCCTCCTGTGGCCATGCAGCCTGCCCAGATGACACTCAGTTTTCTCACTTCATTCTCCCTGTCTTTGAAGGGTCTTGTGTGTGAAATTAGAAGAGAGCGGCTTCTCCCTGATCCTTCAAATAAGTCTTTCTGACAGTTAGCAGTGTTACAAAATCATTAAACCTTGAAACATTGAATAAAGAATCATCATAAAATGTCAGATCATGTAGACCCGGACTGAATCATACCCTTTTCATTATTTTCATACTTACTCCTCACAGTTCAGTGAACCAGGCTCATATCTCTGCAGAAAGGAGTTTTTAAAGTTAGAAGTGGGGACATTTCTCAGGTGGAAGTCAGTGAAATTGGTACCAGTGCTTCTAATGTGTCGCCTGCCTTCAGTTATATTTTTTTTCTCAATATTATTTGGCAGTTTGTAATCCCAGCAAACATTTCACACCATACGTCCATCAAAAGCAACATTTTTTTCCACTAGAAAAAAGATAAGACAATCCAGCATGATTTGACTAGATAATTACACAATTTATCATGCTTACAAATTTACATGTTAATTTCTTTTTGTGGACCAGAGTAAGGGTTTCCTGGGAATTCTTATGGTAGCTATGAATTACCTGTTAGGTGAAAATTTCCTATAGTGATCACTAAATATATACAACCATTCTGGCGCCTCCCGTGTGTCCTAAGGAATCACCATGCTGGTTGTTCACTACTCTTCTGCTCACAGTCTCACTGTAATTGTCATCTATACCAGCATTTCATGTATAGCTTTTATAACTGTAGACATGTTAAACATGTTTAATCCCCAAGACTTTCTTTTGAAAGTTGCATTCCTGATTAGGGGTAAACGCCTCTCTCCCTCAAGTCCATTCCATTTTTTCAGCCCTCCTTAGACTAAAAAGGCAGTCCTATATTTACAAAATGAGTTTCGTTTCGTCATTTCATTCCATAACTCTGAACAGTACTTGAGTTTCATACATTCACATGTTTTTAAATACTCAGCCTGTAGAAGACACTAGGAGAATTTCATTCCATGTATTGGATGGTTGCTGCTCTGGCTTTTTAAAACTTGGAATTTTATTGAGAGTAAAGGAAGAAATCCAAGAGACTAATAAATTCATGCTGCTATTATTGCTGTGAAATCGTGTAAAGATTAGAGTTCGTGCCAGTTTTTTTTTAAAGGCGTGCATTTTAAAGCTTTATATTTAGAAAAAAACCTAAAATCTTAACACGTATGTATATGCAAAAATCTATAAGGTTTCCTTTTGTTCCCCCAGAATTATCAGAGGGATTCAATAAAAGTCATGGCAGAAACCTTGAAATACAGATAGGGGAAATGTCTGGAAATTTATAGACTTTTCCATTAAAAGTGCAGATGCAACGGGCATCACCCAGTCATGACAGGAACCACACGGTGCTGTGTTCAGGGGTTTCATCTGTGCTGACTGCAGCACGAGTTTTCTTTCTTTAACCACAGCCATCTTTTTGTGCATTAGACAGCCGTTTCCCCTAAGGGTCTCACCTGCAGCGTGGAGATTAGAAAGAGTTGCTGGTGTGACAAGAAGCTGCTGTTGGCTTAACTCAGCCCAGAAGCTCGTGACGGAAGAAGTTCTGTCCCATTTTAATATTTGTGGATCTGTCATCACTTTGTTTACTCCTGGAATCAAAATCTATTTTATAAATACTAAGGTTAGTTCCTTGAAGTAATTTAATATCCTCTGGGCTTGGAATTATCAGGTAAATATTTTGAATGCAGAATAATGACTCAAATTACAGGTGTTAAGTGTGAAATAAAAACCTTAGGTAAAATCTAGTTGTTTCATTTAACGCACATAGAGACAGCCTTAACTTGGATTTGGTTATTAGAGGACTTTGCCTGTATCTTCTCCTTTCTAATCTCGTAGGGTAGAAATTGGATGGCAAATCACTGTGAGCCAGGTTACCTCAGCATAGTTCACCTTATGTGTGACTTCACAAGAGTAAGCAAATGTTCTTTCTTGCAAATGTTGACGTGGAGCATTCTGATCAAGGAAATGGAGCCGCCTTATGCATTAAACTACAATTTAATCCTACTGGTATTTTCATAGTCATTTTCCAGATTTTATCTTTTTGATAAAACGTTGATGCCACAGTTTGATTTGATTGAAATAAAAATTCCCTGGAATCTAGCCAGAGACTTTGCTAACAGCCCCAGAGGTGCCATTTTCTTATTAATAAATTTCATCTGAGCCTTATTGCTTACTGTACTAGGTTTCCTTTTAAACATGCAAGTCCCTGGGGTGGTCCCAAGGATAGGACGTGAACATATATAAAGACAAAGCATTTGTTCAAAGTTAGGGTCAGGTTGAAAAATTCTAGGACTAACTGTAGAGAAGAGGGACCATTCATGTGAGAAGGCATGGAAGGGTAGGTACCACGTTTGAAGCAGCAATACATGCATACCATGTAAACTTGAAACTTTTCAAAGAAGCCTGCAACGCCCATATTTCTGCTCCCAGCTCTGCCAATCAAACATTTTCAGTATGCTTCAAAGTTTCGTCTGAACAGAATGTGTAAGGAAATGAGAATGAAAGCAAAAGTGTGTCAGAAAGTTACTTCCAAATGGTTAGAGGCATGTGATTTTCAGTACTGTGTGTTACGGAAATGTCAGGAATGGTATATTTTAACTGCAAGATAATGTCAGTGTGCACAGAGGGTCTTCTTTTCCTTTTCTGATTAGTACCGTTAGTGTTTCAAGAATAAAGATGGTTTGTTTTACAGTTTAGATTCCAAGGTAGCAAAACCTGATTTTTCAACCATGACCTGCATGAGAGAAGCATCCTAGAAAGTCTTAGATCATATTTTTGAGTTCTTAACTTTAATTTATAGAGTGTTTTTTTATGTTTTAATATTTTTGTGAACTGGTGTAAATTGTTAATGCATATAAGCTTGTGTATTTTTGTAAATAGTTTTGTGATTTATTTCTTGACCCATATGTAAATATTTAGAGTCTCATTTCTTCAAAACTTATTTGAAGCTGAGTTGTGGGTTCGGGGTTTTGTTTGTTTCTTTGTTTTGATTGGGGGTGGGGGGACAGAAGGGATTTTGTACTCTGCTAATCCAGATAACGCTATCTTGTGGTTTAAAGCAAATGTCCCACTGGAAGCAATTCAGATATCAACAAAATTATTTCAGGTTAAAACAGACTTCTTTGTGTATGTGTTTCCTTTTTAACCTAACATGAACTATAACAAAACAGGTGGGATTTTTGGGGATATCCAGACCGAAAGATTAATGTTTATTTGACATGTTATTACATCAAATGAGATGTTTTGTGAAGGAAGGGATTTAATGTCTATAACTGTACAGGATATTGCTGCCTGGCCCAGTTTTCACCAGGGCAAACATTACTATCTTCAGAACTGCCGTGGGCTCTTGATCTGGACTGTCTAGGATGGCTCTAAGGAATCCCTTTTCTTCCCTAACTCCTAGCTTGAAGTTCCCAGGAAACAAATTTTAATTGGCTTCATCTCTCAGGGTTCTCCAGAAGGGAATTCTGAGTAACAGCCGTATTTCTAATGACCCCCACGAAGCATCTTGAGCATCCTGTTACTTTGGTCACCTGCAGCAAGTGGGTTTGTGGCAGCCGAGGTAAAGTGTCCCAATGAGATGCCATAGAGACGTCTAAACCAAGTGCTGCAGGTAACCCAGCTGCCCAGCGGGGTCCAGACTGCTGAGTGCATGCCCTTCCCAAAAGAAGTATTTCAGTATCAGTCATGTTTAGAAGAAAAAGAACCCACCTAAGTATTCAGCTATTGAAGTACTAGTTTTCCTACTGGGAATCATAAATTACAAGTCTTTAAAATAGAAGGCCTTATCCCACTGAAAGGGAAAGTAGTCTCACTAGTACTGACGGCCTTGGCGAGACACCTGCATTCCACACTCTGGACTGGAAACAGTGATGCATCTGCTTCCGTAAACACTTCCCGATCTGGGTTCTTGTGAAAACTGATTAGATGGGATTAAGGGAAAGACATGGATCATTTGCATTGAATATGCTTTCTGGGACTCATTTTCATACCAACTATTTCATCTCCCAGGTTTACATCATACTGATGAAGATACAATACTATTTCTTAAAATGTGTATTGATGTTTGAAGAACTGGTGACACGTATATTGGTGGTATTTGGGATTTTAGTCATTTTGGTTCTGTGGGAAAAGGCACGCATTTTTAAAGTACTGATTTTCCACTACAGTGAAAATTTGGGCACGTTTCTCACATAGTTGAGAAACTTCTTAAAAAGAGAAATTGTGTTTAAATTTTTGTTTCACATAGTTTAATTAAAATATTCCCAGACTATATTGCAGACCACAGACCTTGCTATAGGAACCCCTAGAAGTTCATCACTGAGGCCCAAGGATTTCTGTACCATACTGAAATGCTTGGGAACACATTGAAAGCAAAGGAGTGTTTCCTTTTATACCACCACTGCTCTTTGATGTTCTTGCATTTTTTTTTTAATTTTCTAAATCTTCCTTTGCTTTCTGCTTTTACTTCTTGTTATTGTCTGCAAACTACCTGTAAACCTTCTTCCTTTAAATAACCATTCGAAATAAATAAGCTTGTCAAAATGGTGAGCAGAACTTCTGAACTGGGCCCCAGAAAAACTCAGACTTTGTGTCAGCTATTCTTTTATTACTCAGAGCCTCTTGTCTTCTAACACTTCTTGGACAGCTGAGTTTCAGAAAGTGAGACATTGCGTACGTTCCTTAGAAGGACAGTGAAACAAAGATGATAGAGTTCTCTCTGCACTTGACATTTGCGACAAAGATGTATAATTAGACAGAATGGCATATTTTAACTATTTAGAACTGCAAACTGCTGCGCTCAGTGGCCACTAGTGATAGGAGACAGCGTCCACATAACAGTGCAGAAAGAGTTCGTGTCACCTACAGCTTCAGTTGCCACTGAGTCTTTGAATCCGTGTTCTGTGTTTCATTTCCTAAAAATATTTTGAAAAGCACCCTGAGATTTCTCAATCAATTGTTAACATAGCAAACTGGGCAAGTAGTACTTGGACTCGGAATCCATAGAAATACCTGGAAAGTCATTTAAACAAGTTTCATTGCGTCACCATCACATGGTGACGCAGTGGGTGTGGGGTTGGACTCAGGAATCTACAGTCTTTTTTTTTTTTTTTAAGATTTATTTATTTATGCATACAAGCACTGGGGTACAGGCCAGAGGTGTGGGGGTGGTGAGAGAATCCACCAGACAGCAGGATGCAGAACAGGCAGATCGACAGGAACACACTGCCGAGGGGAGCAGCGGGCGAGGCAGGAGAGGTCCTCTATGCCACGTGGGTCCCCTCCCTGGCTGGCGGCAGGGACCGAACTCGTGCTGCAGTGGCTGCGGCCTGCCCCACAGTGCATTGCTCAACCCACTGCACCACCGGGGTGGGCCCAGGAATCTACAGTCTTAACACCACTCCATGGGATTCTGGTACAGATGGTTGGAAAACACGGCTTGGAGAGATGCTTAGATCTCTCTCACAGCAAATCCACCTAGTTATTTTAGCTCGTTTGCATCTTGATTCCCTCTTCTATCAGTGAAACTAGAACAGAAATGGATTGTTTCTCTGACTCCAGCATTTAAGGAGTAAGCCCAGATTTAATTTAATTGCAATGACACATGGAAATAGGTAACTTCTCAAGGGTTGAGCAGGCACACTAGTACCCACCGGAAGCTACCCAGATCTTTGCTGTGAAGTGGTGCAAAGCTATACAGCAGTTACAGAAAAGAGGGAGACAGGGTGCGAATGTAAATGTGCCATTAAGAATTTAATCAGTTGGGTCAATCTTTCTGGAAAAGTTGACATGCATCTTGCAGGAAGAGAGTCTTGGTAACTAAAGATCTGAGGCATAATTTAGTGGTTAAAATAAAACATCAGGGGGGTTGGGAACGTCACGTGGGAGTGGAGAAAGCCCTCACCTCCTAGACAGGCAGTGTGACGGGAAACCGGTGGGGCTGCCCCTGGCTGCGACGATGAGCAGTGTCTATAGTCTGCGTGGCCGTCTCTGTTTCATTTCACTGCGTCTGGTAAGTGTAGTTCAGCGAAATGGTCTGCACCTCTTAGTCTTTCCTGCTAGTTACATTCTAAGTTGTTGGTTTCACTGCATCGCTGGCTCTGCCCTTGTGCTCATTTACATGCCTGGTGGCAGGGTGGCAGCAGGGACCCTGAAGAAGAGGAGAGGGGGACAGGGCTGGGGCTTTATGAGAGCTGCTTGGCAAGTAAGGGTCTTTCCGTTATTCTTAAACACGCATTTTTCCAGATTCAAGATCTGTGAAAGCAAAATGCTTATCCTGAGAGTCTAGTGATGGCCCTAGTGGAACTAATATAATAGGCTTATTAATTCTCTACTAATTACCACGATTCAGGCAATTCTGAAGAATTCTGTGTATATTAGTACTAACTCAGTTTTCCTAACAGTTACATGAAGTAGCGTTATTCCATGCCCCTTGACAGATAAACTCAGGCCCAGAGGATTGATGCCACGTGCCTGAGTTTACGCCTCTGAGTTTAGTGGGCTCCAGGGCAGTTCTCAGGCCCTCAGTCTGCATCTCTGTTGTGCTGCCTGCCCAGTGGGCCTGCAAAACCATGAGCCCCTAACTCTGGAGTGGGGAAGATACCAAGCTATTAATACGGATTTTCTGGGAAATCAATGCTTCCCTACCAGGATAGGCTTGATATCATCACCAAAATTGCAGTACTGTGACCCCCCCAAAAAAAGTACTTTCTACTTAAGCAAAGTCTGCTGCAGGGACAACAGTTGTCTGTGCAGCTACTTGGTCATCCAGGCCTCTGACGACTCCCTGAGTCTTTACATCATCTGAAGGACAAGTTCATTCCTGGGAGGGGTGACCAAGGGGAGAGTACTAGGGGTGCTACCCATGTTAAAGTGGGGCCCAGAGGCAATCAAGTTGAAGCAATCAAGTACTCACGGCTCACAACCCAAACTGACCTCAATGCCCGACCAAGTAGGGAGGGCAGCAATTTCAGTGGATCCGCTGTGTGGAGGGGAGGGGGTACCCAAGAGGGAGTGACTCTAACGTCGCCACACCTGTAGCTGTTGGCTTGGATTTTCCCACTTACATGAATTACTGACAATCCTTTTGGTACCAGGAAACAGCGCTCCAGATCAGACCCCGAGACACGCTACTCATGCCCATTAGATGGGAGAGCTTGAGGGACCATGTGGAGCTGGCAGGTGAGTGGCTACTTTTGGGGTTCTTGCAATGGTGGCAAGAAGTTGGCACTGTACCACACACTTGCATTTCTGACCATAGGTTGGAGGGAGGCTTCTGGAAGTAAAGAGGGTGTGTCTTGCTCCGGTCCCTGAGAAATAAGGAGGGCTTGTGAAGAGGCAGATGGGCTCTATGATGCTGTTTGAGAGTTAAATACACTCCAACCCTCTGCCACCTCCCTGGCCTCTCTGACCTTGTTTTTCCCTAAATAAACCCAAACTCACTTCTGTTTCAGCCTTTGCACAGGCTGCCCTTCCTCCCCCAGCAGTTCTCAGGTACCAAACATTGCACGGCTTGTCCTTCACTTTTAAGAGTCTGCTTCCTGGGAGAACTAGACTTTCCTGGATGACGTAAAGCGGCATCTCTTACACTCTCAGTCCATATTCTCTGCTTCCCTAATATATTCAGGGAATAGACACATCTCCTCAGAATCTGAGCTCCAAGAAGGCAAGAACTTTTTCACTCTTAGATACCAGCACCTTTGACGGCACTACAGCCTCAGTCCTCAGTATTTGTTGAACAGATGAACCAACACGTCTTATCCATGCTGACACGGGCAGGCATGTGTGCAGAAACTCTTTGTTTGGGAACTGCAATAGCCCATTTATCTTTCTCCAGCAGTGAGAATGAGTCAGACATCACTTGCTTGGCTTATGTTGCAAGTACAGTGAACAGTCTGCTGTTTGTTGACGGCCACAAAAGGAAGTCAGGAGTCTGAGATTAGCTCAACTTCAACTGCCAGAGCGACAAAATGCTGCCAGAATTAGTTCAGAAAAATCTTCTCAAAGGAGGTCAGCTTTAAAAGTGTTTGGAGAGTAGTGAAGAGAAGTTACTTGGGAATGAAATGGAGATTTTCTAAGTGTCCAGAGACGGCTCCCCCAACACGTATGTCCCCCTATAGAGCATCTTAGGGTGTGGCTGAGAACAGGTAATGAACCCTTCCAGGCTATGGCAACTTTGGAAGCGAAGGAAAAGTTAAGGCTTGGGTAGTTTTCAGCAAACATATATGCAGATGGTCTCCAGAGCGTGATGCCTGGATTTCTCCAGGGCGTGATGGTGTGACAGTGAGCAGGAGCATCGCTCTTATGCTCTCATGGTGCTGGGCGAGGTTGCGAGCCACAGCTCCCAGTCAGCACTGCCACTCGGGTGGGTTTATCTGGGTGGAGCCCCCGCCCAGGGCAAGGAAGAGCTGTAATAACCCACGTCCCACGCTGTGCATAAGGGAGGCAGGGGGGAGGGGAATAAGTGAGTTAGTGAGGGGTGACTGGAACCCCTCTCTGGTGTTACCTGGACCCTAGAGGAAAAAGTCACTGGGACTTGGAGACCCAGATCCTCAGGAATGCTCTACAATAGGGCTGGATCTCACCATTGCATGGCGACTCCCCTTATAGACGCGACCCTTGCCTTGGGGACCTCAACACATGTGTTACCTTGACCCTGGTGGGAAATGGCTCTCTTCTTGTCATTCATGATTATTAGGCTGCTAAAAGCTATCTTGGCTTTTGGTTTTTATGACACGTCTCTTAAAAATAAACTAAAACATGTAAGGGTAGCTTCCTTAGGGAAAGGCAAAGGCATCCAATGTTGGACTCAAAAATTATTTCACTGCGCCAAAACAAATGAGTATTCCAGGCCGCTAACTAACTGCTAGCTAAGCATGACTAAGCACTAACTGAGCACCTCCTAGCACACAGTACTAACTAAGCACATCACACTCCTACGTGATTGAGTAATGTCCTTGTTTTTCTTGAATTTTCCATTTTACAAGGACGGGTATCTTTGTTACCCCAGGGGTCTTAGCTGCTGAGACTCAACAGACCCATTGCTTTGAGGTTGGTATTTGATAAAGCCACAAGATGGCGCTGTTGACATACTTTTTATTCAAAGTGCTCCCTTTTTTTGAGAAAAGGCTCACTTGGGCCTCCCAGGGTAACTCAATAGGCAGTTGTTTTCTTCCTCATTTCATTTCACTCCACTTTACCAGAGCAGTTTAAGGGCAGTGACCTGACTGAAGATACAGGGAACTGATATGAGAAGCCACACTGAAAAAAGAAGGGTTAGATGTAAACTGTGACATGGCATTTAGACAAATGTGTAGAAAGAACTCTGGAGAGGGGTTTGCTTTCATTATGAGGCCCCATAATTTCTAAGTATGATTTCATGGTTTTAAAATCTCAGATATTGTTTACTGCTATTTTTAGGAAGTGGCATAAAACCACTCAGTCTGGCTTCTCTGTTTTCATATGCTAAGTCCACGCAGTTTGTTAACCTGGTGCAAATCTGAATTCCCTCCAGAGCTATAAAAATACAGGTATCTGTACCCCACTCAATCAGGCATCTGATTGTCTAGAGGATTTATATTTTCAAAAGGCACTCCCCAGAAGGTGCGGTCTCATCTGTGATCTCGAACCCCTTTTCCCTGTAAAACACCAAGCTCCCCCGCCCCCAGCATTTATTCTGTAACATTTAATACTAGACATTACCCAGTAGGCAGGAGTTGCATTAGAGAATATCTTTGATGGAGAAAGAGAGCCAGACAGACAGAGACAGTCATGGGCGGGGTGGGGGCCGGGCAGGCATTCAGTATGTTGGGATAAGAGTTTGCAGTCACTGAGCCATAATCGACCTTCGGTTACAGCCCTTTGGTTCAGAATTAGGCTCAGGCAAAACATTTTGTTCTTTCAAAAAAATTAAAAAGACTCTTAATACTATTGTGATTCTCACAGACCTTTTCAAAATGAGTCACATTTGTATGGTTCTGTTTCTCTTGAAATAATAAAAACGCATTTAAAATGTCTTCTAAAAGAGAAATAAGTACCAAGCTTAAAACTATATTTTAGGTTTAGATTTTCCAACTTGGACAATTTGGAAAATAACTGGAAAAATTTTTATCACTATAAGGAGTGCCTCTGAGCTGTCCTTTATTACTTGACTCATCCGTTAAAAATGTGTCATTGGGCTTTCACTGTTTTTCTGTGCTGGGGCTCTGAATATTGGGAACGTACCCTCTTAGCCTCAGAGAATTTATAATCTAGCTGAGACCAGACAGGTGAAAGCCATCTAAAGTGATGAATATGTATGAGCTCATGTAATGAAATGTACATGTATTATAGAACTTCAGAGCAAGGCAGAACATTCAGGAGTTATTCTGCTTCATTGATTATTTGTCATAAACCCTCATGGCAATTCACAGTTGTTGACCGTTATTGGCTCCTTTGAGAAATTCAGAAGTATCTATGTGATCTAAACAGCTTCATGTATTAATAGCCACTAGGATCTATGATATGAACTAAAAGTGGTTTAAAAGAACAGGCAAGGGTGCTAGTGTGAATCAATCTGTCTGTGTATAAATTCTTACTAGTTGTGTGACCTTGATTGAGTCATTTGACCTCCTTAAACTTCTTTTTACTCTTTTCTAAAATAAGGATAATGTACCTGTTTCCTAGCATGCTTCTGAAGAGCAAATGGCTTGATACCAGTAATGCACTTAGAACAAATCCTGGGGCCTGGGAAGACACTCCATGGAAGTTCTTATTTTTTTAAAGATTTATTTAATTATATTTGACATCATTTGTAGTCCTGAGGGAATTCCCATCACCATTTAGTTCTTATTTTTCTTAAGGTGCATTCATGGTTAAACATTGACTTGAGAGAACTGAAGTATAACTAGGAAAATACTTTGCAAATTATTAGCAACAATACACGCATAAAGAAGGAAAGGGGAAATTTTACTTTGTTTCCAGAGATACTGAAACAAATATCCTTTCTGTCCTCTTCACTCAAATGTGAAGTGTAGGAGAGCAGTTTCCATTTGGCTCTTCCAAAATATCTTTTTGATGTTTCCTATATGTACACCTGAAAGAATCAGCTGTGGCGATTTTACTGGAGGAATCCTTACCTTCTAGATGTGCGGGGTCTGGCGCTTGGGTGAAGGGCTCACTCATGCCCATGGCTTCTAAACTCTCACAACCATACAGCTGTTTGCCCACGTTTCTTTTTGCTCCTCACTGGAACATTTACTTTGGGTTATTGCATTATTCTCATTTGGATTACTGAGAAAATGTATTAAATAGTTTGGGATAATACTTGAGTATTTGTCAATCACCACTCACCAAAACATTGTCTTATTAAAATTAGAAAATATCTAAAACACACCAAAATAGTATCTCTAATAATAAACCTCATTCATTGGGTACTTTTTCTTTTTCTTTTTTAAAAGATTTTTATTTATTTATGCCTAGAAGAGCTGGGGTACAGGCCAGAGTCCAGGGAGGTGAGAGGATTCACCAGAGACAGAGTGGGGAACAGAACAGACTGACTGAAGCACACTGCTGAGGGGAGCAGCGGTGAGGCAGGAGGTCTGCTGCGCCATGTGGGTCCCCTCCCTGGGCGGGGATGGAACTCGTGCTGTGCTGCAGTGGCTGCGGAATCCCCACAGTGCAGTGCTCAATCCCTTGCGCCACCAGGGAGGCCCTTTTAGGAACTTTTCTTGTTAGCTCTTTAATGTTGATGTGCCTAAAGATTTTGTTCTCGGGCCTTTTCTCCACGCTCACATTCTTCATGGGAAATCACATCCATGTCACTGATTTTCTTTCCCACATATTTGTATCTTTCGCTTAGATCTTTCTCTTGAGCTCTAAACTTCAATCCAATATCCTCTTGGACCACTCCCATTGGGATGTCTCACAGGCTCCTCAAACTCAACTTGTCTAGAGCAACTAAGAATTCGCCTCCTCAAATTACCCTGCCTTAGAACTCCCTAATTTCCCTTTAATAACTCAGTCTCTCCAGCCAGAAACTCTAGAGTTGCTCAACCCCTCTTCTCGTGGCTTAGTTCGAATTCTCATCACTTTTCACTTGCAGCATTATAATAACCACTTATCCAGTCTCCGGTTTTTAAAATTCATCCCATAAAGTGCAACCAAAGCAACCCATCCGATTGGGTTGTCAAATTAACCTCCCCATCAGTGTTTACAAACTAAAATGTGTGTAGGAATTCCTGAGCATCTTGAAAATATGTGGAGTCCCATGTCTGCCCTCAAGGATTCTTATTCAGTGGTTCTGGGCTAGGGCTCAAGAATCAACATTTTTAACAAATGCTCTGTCTTCGGGCGCCATCTGAGAAGCACTGCAGGGCAGGGCAATTTGGCCCCTGGCATGGCTTGCAAGCTCATTATTTCCTAGCACCAGTCATCGCTCTAACCTTACCTGTGTCCGTTCTCCCACTCGGGTCCTAAAATCCAGCATTCAGGGTCAAGGTCCAGGATGGCGTTAGGCTAGGACCACCGTTCCTGCCACTCACTCAGTTTCACTCAGGCTCTAAATGACGGGGCTCTGGCCCACAGATATAACAGGCAGAGGTGAGAAAAGTACCATGTTATTAATAGTTCACACTATGCCCAGTACCCTTCAATTCATGGTTCTCTTATAAAAATTGAAATGCTGAACTCAGCTTGGCGGAAGATAAAGGGAAGGAAGAGAGATGCTTCGCCAGAGTCAGCCGTGGCCAGGTCTACAAAGCTGCTTCTGAATTCCTCCTCAACCCTTGGGCTGAGATCTGAGAGGAGTGAAGGCTGGTTGAGTCCTGAGGAGAGAGGCCTTATTCCGTGAGCTAATTGCTTGGGAGCAGAGTTCCAGACATAGCCAGGTCTGACCAACCCTCTTAAGCCACAGCAACTGCTCACCAAGCAATTTCTCACCCTGACTTCGAGTGAGGGGTCTTGGAATGGAAGCGTTCTGGGTCAAGGCCAGGGATCTTCTTGCAGCTCCCAGGTCACTGGAGGGATGATGGACTCAGAATTACTCGTGGACACAGCTCATACTCCTCGCTATCAGGCTTTGAAATACTCAGAACAGTTATGCAAAAAATATTTGCAAAATTATAACTTTCGATGAGGAATGGGATGAGGAAACATGAATTACATTGTTCAGAGAATACAAATGAGTTTTAATGAAGCCCGTGGCGTTTCTCAGGGTAAGATGTCTTATCTGGTTTAATTACGACTTCCAAGAGGCCTATTCTATGAGTGTCCATCATTGAGTCTTTTCTCTGATGAAAACACAGCCAGTGAGAAATTACTCGTTAGAGCAATAAAGGACTCCAAAATATAAGCATCTCTCAGGGGCTTTGGAGGGATGAAATGGGACCAAGGGTCTGAAAGCTAGAAACATGAAATGGGGATTAAAATTAATATTCTGCCTGTGATAATATCTTTAGTGGATGGAGTTTCACTCAGAATCAGAGGGAGCTGGAATCTCATTCAGAACCATGAACTACATTCGAACTGATCCCAAACTACATCAACACGTCAAGGCAGACTGTTCACCTTTAGCTTCTGCCAATTCCCTGGCCTCGCCGTGCTGGTGCCTGAGTCACGCTTCTCGGTTGGGCCTGGCCATTAGGATGAAGTGAAGTCTACCAGGGTACCAGCTGCTGAGGGGGGACAGAGTGTGCGAGCAGAGCTTGGCTGCTCTGGAAGACAAACCTGCACCGGAAACTCCTTCAAGACAAGGTCCAGGGGTGACAGGAAACCTTCAAGACAAGGTCCAGGGGCGGCAGGAAACCTTCAAGACAAGGTCCAGGGGCGACAGGAAACCTTCAAGACAAGGTCCAGGGGCGGCAGGAAACCTTCAAGACAAGGTCCAGGGGCG
>JAGFMF010011417.1:8808239-8974553 GCA_019455555.1 Galemys pyrenaicus
CAGGAAACCTTCAAGACAAGGTCCAGGGGCGACAGGAAACCTTCAAGACAAGGTCCAGGGGCGGCAGGAAACCTTCAAGACAAGGTCCAGGGGCGGCAGGAAACCTTCAAGACAAGGTCCAGGGGCGGCAGGAAACCTTCAAGACAAGGTCCAGGGGCGACAGGAAACTGCTTCGCTGGCCTCCCTGTGTTGTGTCTGTGTTGCCATCCTGGCCCTCAGGAGAAGCCCTATTTTAAGCTGAGTACGAATAGGTGAAGAGAGCTAAAGTCCGCTTCCTGGAGACTCCGGATTTCCATTTCGAGTCTGTGAAACAACTTGCACGTCAGGAAAACCTGCCAGGCTATTGGCCAGCGGTAGGCTCCAGGCTCCAGGACAGCAGGGCAGCCCACTCTGCATCACCTCCCCCACCCACTGCTCCTCCCAGCAGCACTGGGAGTGAGTGGGGACCAGCCCCCCACTGTCAGCCTGCCAACAACAGGCAGGTCTGGGCCATTTCCTGAAAGGGGCCTGCAGCATCTGTGGAGAACACCAGAGCCTGCTCTCTCACTTCTGCTTCTGGAGGGGCTGAGCTCTGGGTTGCCCTCCTTACCAGCCTCAGCACCTTCAGAGAACCTGTACCCACAGTCATCTGAGGGCCAGTGTGCAAGAGGCCACTGCTGAAGTCTAGGAAGGAGAGAAGAGAAGGGAGCGAGCCATGCCTGATGATTCACGTTGGATCTAGAGTCACATTTCTGTATCTGTGAAACAGCCATACACAGCCAACATCACTGTGCTCTTACGTCACGTCAGCTCATCACATCCTCAGTGTGTGAGGACAGTGTAACTATTACTATTTGCAGAGGAGGCCTGAAGAAGCTTACCCATATCAAGTGTCTCCGTTCTTTGCATCCATCAGATTCACCTTGAGGGCTTGTGTGGACAGAGTATGTTTTCTGATCTAGCAGAAAGGGCTTGTGGGGGGGGGGGGGTCCAAGACTGTATTTCCAGCCAGTTCCCAGGGGACACTGATGCTGCTAGCATAGGTCCCAGCCTGAGATACAGGGCCTTGGAGCCAGACACCAGGGGGCTACCTCTTTGTGAGAAGGCCTGCAGGCAGAGTGGTGCCCGGGCATGTCCAAGGCCAGGACAGAGGCAGGACTCCACTTTGTATGACTTCTTAAAGAGTGGGGTGTCCTCACATCATGGTAAATGGAGCATCTTCCTCCTCCCAGTCCCACTTTTGGAGCAAAACGACTCCAGACTAATTAATTAGGGTTCCTTCAGAGGCAGAAACCACACAGTATTTTGTACATGGAAAATTTAATATAAAATATTAATGACTATTACAGGAGCTTGGCCACGAAGAGAGAATAAAACAGAACTCAAAAGAACATCCTAAGCCTAAGGCAGAGTATTACAAGGTGCCCCCCTGCCCAGGTCTGGAATTCTAGCCTCTTTGGGGAGGATGTGACAAGCACAGACTGGATGGGGAAGAAAGTGATTAGGTACTTCTGGACCACAGCTGGGCCACAGCTGGCAGACTGTGGCTAGAGAGAAAGCAACACAGATGGGACTGGCAAGTAGAAGTTCCCCACTGGGCTACTAGTAGACCAAGGAGGGGGGGTATCAGGGTCGTGGGTCAGAACAAGCAAGCCCTCCTGGGGTGCCGTAGGCCACAGAATTGGCACCTGACACCCGGATGGGACTGGCAACAGCCTTCGGGGTTTGATGAACTTCCCCCAAAGGCCATTCAAGAGAGAGGACTGCAAGCAACCACTGGACTTCTCCCTGCACGTGCCTGGCAACCAGGGGCAAGTAGAAACAGGAGCGTAGACCGGCAGTGAGCCCCTTACTCCTGCTGTGTGCTGCAGCGCTCTCATCATGCTGGTGGCAAGGGAGAAGCCTTTACTGGGTCTGTCTCATGATCACAGAGTGAGACACTGACGGGAGCATTTGGGGCTGAGAGGTGATGCACTGATAGCCACACACATCATTTGCTTAGACTATAGTGTGAATGGTCTTTGGAATCAAGAGGCATAGTGGCCCTGAGAGAGGCATCACCCAGGTGGGAAGTGTTCCTTAAAATGCTTTCTGTACTGTCTTGGACAACCCATAGAAATTGGCTAGAGGAACAGGAGGAAAGACCTGCAGGCAGGAAGAAGAGTTTTCATGAGGGCAGGGGGGGAGAAGAAGCTGATGAACTTCCCCCAAAGGCCATTCAAGAGAGAGAACGACGGATACGGAGCTTTTTGTCTTCCGTAGAGAAGTAAGTCCCGCTTTTGCGAAGAGCATCATCTCCTTGGACCAAGGAGGAAAGCTCTTACTTGTGTCCCCTCACTCTTTGCCACCACCCCTGTACTGATTCTCTTGCTTTCCCCTCTACTTGCTGCCACCCCTTTCTCCAAGCTCTACCCCCTTGCTCTGTAGGGGTTCCAGAGCCTTGCATTTCCTCCCAGAACCTTCAGGAGTCTCCAGGGTGTGATCTGGAGGCTGCATTGGAGTGCTCTCTGCCCCCACTGTGACCTTTCTGTTTTGGCTCGAAGTGGTTGGACCTTCTGATGCTGCTGATGCCAACACGGATGTTGCCAGCAGCAGCTGCACTGCCCTTCCTGGCCGGTGCCACCTTTAACTTGACCTGGATCACCTCTCACTGTTTGTTGGCGTTCCTGAAAGGAGGGATGCCACTGCTCCCCTTTTCCTCTGCCCTAGGTGCTGCAGGGTGCCAGGCCTACGGCTGGCTGCCCTGTCACAAGGACACTGGCTAGACCTGACCAGCGACCCTTGTGAGGTTGTCTGGACCAGAAGGAGCACAGGCCTGTGCAGAAGGGCATTAGCAGCGCGCATGTCTTGCTTGTCCTGCCAGATCTGCTTACCTCACTCTTCTTCCCACTCAGCACCCAGGACACTGGTGAGTGTGGGTTCGACCAGTGGATAGAGCTGTGGTGATCAGGATGTGGGAGGAGAACGAGGTAGGTTATTTGCTTGCTTGGTCCCCTCCCTTTTGGGTGGGCAGGCTGCACCCCGCTACAAAGGCTCCTGGCAGGGGCTTGCTTCACCCTGCTCCCTGCCCGGGTTCAGATCAAACCCCAAGTCCCTCACGATGACCCTTCAGTGCAGAGGCAGCGTCCTCCCCGTGGCTCCCGCTCTGACCAGCCCCCCAACATTGCAATCACATTGCTTGAAGTTGTCATACATTTCCATCTGGGATGGAGACTAATAATGGGTGACTTCTTGGGTCTAGCACTTCTTAGGGGGGTGGCTTCTGCAGCCAGACTGTGGACATCAAAATCATGTCTCCGGCCTTCCCGGCTGTGACTCTGGGCACATCTGGGTACAATAACCATGTGTCCTTGGTGATTTGCTATGAGGATTTAATGAGGCAGCACGTGACCGATGCCGGCTCAATGCACTTGAACGGCTACCCCCGCTCCTCCCCACCCAGCCCTCTCACCCCTCACCCCAGGACTCCTTCCCTCCCCACCACTGCCTCTTCAGAGTGGGGGTGGGGCCAGCCTCAGTTGGGCAGCTGGTGCTCAGTGTCCGGGTACATGTGCGGGGAATCTGTGCCGGCAGCTTCCAGCTCAATGCCTGGGCCCTGATGAATGAGTCACTGTTAATCATTAATACGATTTCTTTCCATAGAATCATAAGATTTTACAGCCCTGGAGAATCATGCCGGCCCAGACTTCGTAACAGTAGAAATGAGGTAACTTCCCTGGAGTCACCACCGCAAATCCCGCACAAACAGCTTCGCTGGAGTCTGGGAGCATCTCAGGTGTGTGATAGAGCCCAGTGGTTTTCCTCTGGGGGGACAGGCCCTCCTCTTGGTGACCTGAGTAAAACCGAAATAGGAATCACAGACCCTCACAATAAAATCATCGTTCCCATCCTGAGCCTCCGTTCCCATCCTGTACTTTTTCCTGACCCCGGAAGCACTGGCCTAAACAGCAGTGAGGCGAAGCCAGTTCCCCACTTTCTTGCACAAAGGGCCGAGTGAGGCAAGCTCAGAAGTGACTGCGTGGATTTCTCTTGCCAGGCAGTGCAGGAGGACCGTGTTCTCATGAGTCACTTCGTCCTTGAGTTTGGTGCCTGGATCCGGCGTCACCACGATGCAGTGGCAGGGCCTCCTGGTCTGGGCCACCTGCTCCCAGGTCTGGGGCAGGACAGAACAGGGAGTGTCTGGGCTTATGAACCACTCCAGGGAACGTGAGCCCTCTGTGAACTCTAGATGTGTCAAGAGGCAGAGAGGCCTTTCTCTAGAAACAGCCTAGGCTTTGGAAAACAGGAAAAGTTCCTGGCAGGGCTGTTAAACGAGAAAGAGCTGGAGGGTGAGGCTGGGCGGCAGCAGATTTGTAGGGCGGCTGGGGCGGGCACCAGGGAGGTTCCGCCTGTGTGCTTCAGCCCCAGAGCTGTCACAGCTCAGCTTCCAGATGAGATGAGCCTCGGAGCAGCGATCCTTGAATCCAGGAAATCTCCTCCCGAAGCTGATAATGGAGATGACGCACTTGGAAACTGTGACTCTGGGGAGGGGGAGGCACACGGGCACATTTATGTGTTTCCAAAATATGAAGTGCGTGTGTCCTGGGATCAGACAAAGGGCTGGGGCCGGGAGTCAGTGAGGGGCCAGACATCACACCCCAGCGCGACCCCAGCTTGGGGTCTCCCCAGCACCACACACTTGCCTGAAGACTGGCTCCTCTCCCCGGAACTCACAGGCAGTGAGAAAGGTCGGGGGCACAGGCTTGCGGGCTGGTGGACGTCACCTGCCTGAGCAAGAGGCCCAGTTGTTTGCGGTCTCTGTCTCTGCTCTCCTTGCCGGTGATGGCCTTGAAGAGCCTTTTGTTCCTCCTGTCCCAGTTCCGTTTCCATGGCAACTGGAGTGGCAGCAGCATCACTCTGCTGAGGTGAAATGCCCCCAGGATGCCATGAGTACCTGGGGAAAGCTACCAGAGAAGAATAAGCCATCTCAGAAATTACCCTGCAGGGCGCTTCCTTCTCCTCGGCCTCCACTGGCTCCTGAGTTTTCGGTGGTGTTTAGATTTCTGTGCCCATGTTCACTGAGGCTGCAGGGGAACAGGCGCTCTCCTGCACTTCCTCTGGCTCTTCGGTCCCGAGCAGCTGTCCTGTACCAGGCTGGGTGTGATAGCTATTTACCTGGTGAAAGCACAGCCAGTGGCTGGGATCACAGGACATCCCTGATGGCCCCCCGGACCTCTCTCCAAACTTGCCATCTGACTAAGTGTACGTACTTATGAACTGCTGCAGGTGTGTTTTATTTGAACTTTTCCAAGGAAAATGCACAGTACATATAACAGTGATCGCTTAACAGTCAAGCTGGTTGACAGCCATGGAATGTTGTGGTGTGGGCGGGGCTATCCAGTGGGTCCCAAGCAGTGGGAGGGGTTTGGAATTGTTACAGGGTAATCTCAAGGGAAAGGGGAGGGTCCAGGTTCCCTGCCCCACCCTAAGGAAAGGTGGAGCCGGCAGGGAGTTGAAGCTAGAGAGGACTGGGAGAAGGAAGGAAGGAGAACAAGGGGAAGACCTGGAGGAGGCACGAGAAGACCTGGATGAGTGGAGAAGCCATACTTGCTTCTTGGCCTTGGACTTGTACCGGAGTTGGGGGACATAAAAGGAGAAAGAGGTGTGGGGAGAGGCCTGTGGAGAGGTTGACAATGGCAGTCTTTATCGTGACTTGTGTTCCGGTACTGCTCCTTTAGTCCCAAACTCGCCTGGCCCCTTCTGCCCTTTCCTGTGGTTCCCCACCAGAAGGTGCCTTAGATTTCTGGCAAGCTTTCGGGGCTCAGTGGCCCTGCTTTGACCAGTCTTGTTTGGGGGATGGGTAACTACGGATGCATCATGGAGAAACTATTTTAACTATATTCTTTCCTCTTCTATTGCACACTAATTGTATTAAAACTCCTTTCCCCTGAAGGTTTTATGCACTACAGTATGCTTTGTCTTAATGTGGCAGATGGCAGGACCTATTTAGAGCAGGCAGGTTTGGGGGCCCCAGGGTGTCCCTCACCCTGCCCCGTAAAAGACAGAGCTGTCTCCTAACTTTAGTTCTTACAGAGTATTGAGAACATGGACTCTGGAACCACTTTGCCTGGTTTCAAAGCCTAACTTTTCTGCTTTGGCCCTGTGTGAACCTGGGTTAGGCACTTAACCTCAGTTTCTTCATCCATAAAATGGGCCCAAGATGGATTCTATCATATAGATTCTCTGAATATTTAATAAATGAATATAATACAGTATTCAAAATTGTTCATGCCTGAATAACTTATTACTACCATTATTACCCTAGCTTATTCATTCTGAGGTATGTCTTTTCCCTATTTTGACATCGCTGGAAGCTGAAGATCTTCCTTGTCTTTTTGGTACAGGAAATAGTGTGCTTTACAGTGGATTGTGTTTTTGATTCAACTATATTCACTTGGGCTCTAGCACCAAGTCTATTCCACACACTCTGGGAAAGGCTAAACACCCTCCATCCTAGTGTCTCTTCCTTTCCTGGGGTCCCCTTGATCATCAGTGTGGGTTCAGAGCCAATCAGGATGAACCCTCAATGCCGCTGACCTGCCATCATGTCACCTCCTAGGCCACCAGGCCAGATATTTTAGCTGACTCTCCAGTGCTGGGAGGTAGGTTGTCTGATTTTGCTTCATTCTGTCAATGGGAAGGAGTTTTGTGTCTGTATTGGCCAGAGTTCTTCAGAGAAAGGGAACCAGTGGGATGTTTGATGAAGGCTAAGAGTAGAGAACTTAGGATGGAGGTGTCACAAGACCAGAAACTGGAGGTGGGGGGTAGAGATGGTTAGCATAATGGCTAAACCAGCTATAGAAATGAAAAATCCTTAAGGTGCCAGCTGCTGTAGCAAGTATCAGAGGCAGAGCAGAGGTGAGAGAGGGAGAGGGAGGGACGCTGTGGAGTATCAGTGGTCCTTACAATCAACCTAGTCACACCCTAGAAGTGATTTGTTTAATAAAGATTTATTTTAAGGGAGTAACTTTATGTGTTTACATGGCTGGCAAGTCCAAAATCTGCAAAGTGCGCTGGTAGACTGGAGAGCCGGGTCCCAATGCAGCAGTTCAATTTCCACGGCCTGAAGAACTCCCTCTTGTGCGTGGGGGTCAGCCTTTTGTTCTAGTCAGATCTTCAGCTGATGATCGGCTCCACCCACATTATGGAGGACAGTCTGCTTGGAGACTGCCGAGTCAAATGTTAATCTCATCCAAAACACCCCACAGAAATATTCAGAATGTTTGACCAAATATTCGGGCCCATTGACCCAGCCAAGGTGACCCATAAATTCACTATCTTATGGTAATAATGTTCTGGAGACATTTCCCCACAAGAACTGAAGGGGAAATTTCCTGGAGTGAAGGTGCTGCCCTTGCTGATGACCATCTTTGCCTCGCGGTTGGGGGGGCTCCCCCACTACCTTTGTGACGTCCTTCTGAGCTGCAGCATTCAGCTTGACAACAGTATTTTCTTTGTCCTCCCAGGAGTTCTGCACCACGGGCAGGAGAACCTTTACTTTTCATGAAAAGAAACAGACATCACAATTTAGACGATTTATTATTAGATAATTCTGGGAAGCTAGAAGATGCATTATTTATTGTTTCCTTTATTTTTATTTTCTTTGTTGTTAACTTTTGGACAGTATATGACTTCTCCCCTAAGGTGTGGTTCCCTGTAGTTCTCCCACCACCATATGGATGCATTATTTAAATCCAGCTTTATCTCTTTTTAGCTCTTACTTATCAAGAGTAATAATAGTAATAATTAGCATTGCTATTGTTTTATTACTATATCTAACACTTAGGCTCATTATGTTTCAGGCACTGTTCTAGGTACTTTACATGTATTAACTTGCTTAGTTAGCTCCACATCCCAACCATCCCCTAGAATTCTGAAGAGAGCTGTGACAGGTCATTGAAGGTGTGAAATGCCCAGGTTCGCACTGCCTGGGCAAGAACCCCCAGGGGGGCCCTGCTACCTGGGGCAGGTCATCTCCCCACCACCCAATCTTCTTTCCTGCTCTGAGCAACTGATGGATGGCCGCACTGGGGATCCACGCCCACTCTGTGGTGTTTGCACCTCATCAGTCCTTAGCACCTTCTACAGGCTTCTGAGATTAGCTCCTATCTCAGGTTGACACACTTGATGAGTAGAGGACGACATACAGGTATCACGGGTGCTGTCCACACTCTCTGCTCTCCTGCTCCTCTCTCCTGCTCTCTCATTTTGCACCTTTTCTAAATTGCCAGTGGCTCAGCCCTACCATCCTCCTGAGGGATGGGGACCTTACCTTGCAGGAGGGTGTCTGTCTGCCTGTCCCTGAGGTTCACTCAGCGGAGTCCTGGTGCGTGCAGGGAGCCATAAGGTCTCCTACCTGACTCCCTGTTAAAGACAGCAGAGCAGTAGCGCCTCATTAAATCTTTCAAGTCAGTCCGAAGTTAGGTGCCAAAGAAGTCCTCTTTAGAGAAGGGAAATGCTGCCTCCATCTGTAGTCCATTAGGGAAGGAAAGTGCCAGCAAGTCCGGAGGACACAGTGGGAGCAATGATGCTTTGCAGACTGCAGGCTTTCACCAGGATGAGGAGCCCTGGGGGCTGGCTTAGGTAAGAAGGAAAAAGGATGGTGACTGCATCTGACAATGAAGGATGAACAGGATTTTCAAAAATCAAAGGGAAGGGGAAGGAAGGCAATGAAGAAAACCAGAGGCAAATGAAGGTCCCTTTCTCTGCACACAGCCCCCAATTTGAAGAACAAAGGAGCTAATAGTTAGAGATGGTGCTTGGGCGGGGCCCCTGCATGAGTTCTTATTTAAGGTCCTGGCATTCATGAGGTGGTCCCTGCTGTTCTGCAGCAGAGAAGGGACTCGGGTTGTAGGGTGAATGAAGATGGCTCAGGCTTTTGTGCCATTGGCCTCTGTGGCTATCACCTGCGGCCTTGAATGCAGGAGGCACTTGAGAGCATGGGCATAGGGGTGCACACCCTATAGTGGGTACCTGGAGCATGGTGTGGGCGTGCATAAGTGGGCACACCTGGGCCAAGAGACTGAGCCTATAAGGGCAACATCACAGAGGCCAGAGCTCAGCAGAGTATGGCGTGGAAGAGAGCAGCAGGGAATGCTCAGAGATTTGCTGGGACCTAGGAGACCTTGAGGCCCCCTGCCCCCCTGCCTGCCCTGTACCTGGTTACCTCACTACACATTGTGTAGAAAAGTCATAAAAACCATGGAGGCCCCCAGGTCTCCCTTTACCTGTCTGCCCAGATCCTTAGAAAACCTGCCCTGTGCCTTCCTGCCACTACGAGGGTCAGTCTGCTGGGCGACTCGATGCACAGGGGTATAGCGCCCTCCGAAGGCCTCGGGAGGGACTGCGGGGTGGCAGACTGAATGCCGTGCTCCGTGGCCAGCCTCCTCCGTGTGGACGCCTCCCCAGAAGTGACCTGAGGTGGGTGAGTCCCTGTGAAGGTGGAGAAGACTCAGAGCACAGTGGGGAGGCCGTTGGATGGATGGGCATCTGACGGAGGCGGGGCTGGGGGGCTGAGCATTCTTACAGCTCTGCAGATGGAATTAAGGATGATGCTGGAGGCACCATGGCAGCACAAGTGGGGGAAAATGTCCAGGAGCTTCAGGATAAGACCTCATGTGGAGGAGGAGACAGCCTCCGGGGACCAGCCCGTGACCCCTGAGACAGCAGGTTCACGGGGGAAGAAAGACCACGATTCGTCATTCAGAGCTCGCCAACGGCTGATGCGAGGATACAATAAGTGATGGGCTAACAAGTCAGAAAGCGGGGGACCTTTGGCGAGTTGACGTTATGTTTCCGGGACCTGAGCTGGATGGGATCATTTGTACACCCCAGCAGATGAGATCAAAGGTGCCTCGTCAGCCTCGGTGGCCTAAAGCAGCCTTGTGTGAGGGTCTCTGCAGCCAGGCAGAGATATGTCGAAATGCCAACATAGATAAGACCAAAGCTGCTGCCAAGGTTGGGAAGCCCTGAGTGGTTGTTAAGCAGCTGATGGATGTTAAAGGCAGGTGAGCCTCTTAAAATCACCTGTTGGTGATACCCTGTTCACTTTAGAATAAGGGTGAGTGAGGTCCTTGGGGAACGTGGCTTGTGGCAGAGACCACAGCCAGAGAGGGGACCAGAGAGGCTGCATTTGGAGTTGCTGTCCACAGGTCCCCGACCTGTGGCTGTTGTGCAGGGCCACATTGGTGGCTATGAAAGCCGAGTGTTGGCGTGACAGCAGTGAGTGCCCTGGGGGTTGGGTGGTTACCCCCAGGAGGATAGAGTGTGTTGCCAGTCTCAGAGTGAGAGTATCCTGGGGGTGGATGTAGCGTTTGGCTTATGGCTGAGACCACAGCCAGAGAAGGCGAGGAAGCCTGATGGCTCCCAGGGCGTGACGGTAGGTGCCGTGAGTGAATAGCGTGATTCCCCCTCACAGGAGCGGTATCTTCGGCAACAGACTTGGTGGGTCATCTGCTGGCACCAACAGCCACCAAGTCTTTTTGCCCCTAGATCGGTGCCCCGCCTGTACTTAGTTGTATATTTGTTGTTGTATTCGGTTGTGTTGCTATAGCCACTTGCATTCTGTCTACTATTGTGATTCATGGCTGCAGTGTTCCGCAGTTGCCAAGGGAAATTTATGTGTAGATTGTTCGAAGAAAAAGACCCCAACGGGGTGGATTTGTAGGTAGGTGAATATTGCGCAGGTTTTTGCGCCATTGCCCTCTGTGGCTGTCACCTGTAGCCTTGAGTGTGGGAGGCACTGGGAGTGGGCTCGGGGTACACATGCCTCTGGTGGGCACCTGGCGTATGGTGTGGGGCAAAAGTAAGTGGGCACACCTGAGCCGAGAGACAGCGTAGAATGGTGGCGGGAGCGAGCCCAGGGAGCCCCGCTTTGAAATGAAGACACAATTCATGAGACACGAAGATTGTCCTTAGTTGGATAATACGAGACTATTTGGGACAAGTAGTTGAAAGTGCCATTGAGACTGTCTCCAGGAACAGGACATTCTAGGTATAGTGAATAGAAACTAAGTGGGATGGGATGGAGTGAGGGGCAATAAGGTAGGAATCAAATTTGCATTAACTGTTGATATTCAAAGCTCTCTACTTATGGTTAATTTTTTCCATCTTCCCTCCCTCTGCAATCTCACATTATAAAAGAAGACATTTATGTCATTCGATACACCTTTCTGCCCACCAGCTATTTCATAGGACTCAAGTGTCTTTTTTCCAGTTGATACTGAAAATGCAAATCTGTGAGGAGAATATGGAAATTCAGTCTTTTAAGCTAGTTACATGTCAGACATTACAATAGAACCAATCCAGGTGACATCCAGTCTAAAAGAAACCTTCCAAAATGAAAATATGGCATTTAAATGGGCAGTGGAAATCAAAAGAAATTGTAAAGCTACAAGGTAAAAAAAAGAACTAATTAGGAGAGAAGTTCAGAACAACCAAATCATATGACATTCTAGAAGGAAAGAAAAATAGGCCATGCTCAGAGGGAAGAGCAGAGGTGTCAGAATGAAGCCCAGTGATGCTCTTATTTGAAGATGGGCTCCCTTCTCAGCATCCTGGCACCCTGGGAGCAGGCAGGTTAGTGCTGGGTGCTGGGTGAGGTACGGGAGGGGGCATGGGGACTGCAATGAGTGGTGCCGGGAGAGTGAGCAGAAGTGCTGTCTCGTGTTGCTTCGTCCTACATGTATTCACTGCCTCACTCTCCTGTGGACCCTGGCCCAGCACCTCCATGGAATCCCTGGGGCTTGAGGAGCAGGAGCTGTGCTTTTCTGCGGGAGGGTCTCCCTGAATTTAACATCCATGGAAGCCAAGGACCACCCAGCCCTTCTTGAACTCCTTTGCAGAGTCCTCTTTCCTGGGCTGACCATTAAGTGAAGGTGTTCACCACTTCCCTTCCCATTCTCCAGAATAGTCTCATCCAAGCATTCAGCTGCCGTTCCCACTTCCATACCGGGCAGTCACAAACTTAGAATTTGCTCTTCTGCCCTCCAGGCTCCAGGTTATATATTTAAATGACTGGCTTTGAGGGTCCTCAAGTGTCATCATGCAAATACAGTGCAGTGTGGTCAAACCAAACTCATCCCAGTCACCCTTCACCAGCATCACCACTGAAACCAGATTCTATCCAGTGCGCCTGGCCTGGGGCTGGGGGTGGGCGGTGGGGGGGCAGCCTTCTCTTGGAGTCTGCCAGCCAGAGGCCTGGGCATCTGCCTTGACATTTCACTCTCCTAGGATCCAGTCGTTCTGATAATTATCCTTCTTGTATTGCCTCACACTCATTCACAGTCCTTAGGTTCTGTGCCTTCTTAGACCACGTTTCTGTTATTTGATTTTTCTAGTTTCAGTTGTAAAAGGGATTGTTTTCTTGGTTTCTTCCCTTTCGGATTGGTTGTTTGTATGTAAGAAGGTGGGGGTGGGGGAGGGAGAGGAACTAGGATGAAGGCAGAAAGAGCACATAGGACTGAGGTGCTGGTGCACTGGTGAAATGGTGGTGGGAATTCCACAAGGACTATAATTGATGTTAAATGTACATAGAAATATATCATATGTAATGATATGACATGCATATATGTCAAATATGTAAAGGAAAAAAGTTTCTATTATTTCTCATCCAACCGGACTCCTAAAGTGAGCTCTTATCCCTTTCAATCAATCTTCCATTTTTAATCAGAACTACCCTAAAGTGCAGATCTTCCCATTGCTCTTAGACAATAACCAAAAGCGGTGTGAGTCCTGCCTCCTTGCGGCCCAGGCCCTGTGCTCTCCAGCTGCATTTCCTGGCACCTTCCCTTGGGCCCCCACCCCCTGCCCAACTCCCTGGCTTCCTTTTAGCTCCTCCAGAGTCTCAATCCCCCTCTGACCCAGCCAGGGTCTTGCTCAGAGCAATGCCTGCACCTGGAGGGTTCCCCCAATGCCTGCGGGTCAAGCGCTTCTAGGCTCCCACTCCAACGCTCCTCGCTAGACGAGGCAGGACCTCTGCCACGCTCCTTACACCACGGGCTCGTTCACAGGGCTGGCCCGAGGTGTCTGTGGGATGGGGGAGATAACAGTCACGCCACCCCCACCCCATAGATAGAGGCGCCTAGAAGACAAGCATGGTGTATCTCTTGCCCCCGTTGGAACTTTAAGCCCGAGCACAGTGCTGGGTCCATTGTCCTTCCCTTGGCATGGCTGCTGTGTGGGCACCTGCTCAGGGGTGGGTGTGTGAGTAAGAGGCCTGGAGTGCTGGTTCTGAGGAAATTCGTGTGGGACTGGAGTCTCCACTTGGAAATTCTGCCTCCCTCTGGCTGCCTGCAGAGAGGGCGGGGTTGGGGGGGGCGGTCTACAGGCGAGAAGGGGGGCAAGACGGGACTACCACAGATTTTCCAGGCCTCGGGACAGATGAGGTTATGCCTAGAGTTTGCCATTATCTTTTTTCATGGTATATTTTCAGTGCATAAAACATGAATATTGATTCAATGGCAAATCACTGATTTTATAGACAGAACTTGAGTCTTTCGATATTTTTTCAAGCATTTGGCAACATCATGTCACCTGTTCTTTCCTCTAGTAACAGACAACATGGCATTTGTGTCTCTCCACTGGCTTAAGATGGTTAGTCGATGGGATGAGTCAGAGAAACCAGTCTGGCCCCTCCAACTCATGGCTGTGGGGTCCCAAGGGGCAGGAACCACATTTTATGCAGTTCATTTCCCCTGTTGCTGCCGGATGCTCAGAGCCAGAGGTGCTAGTTAAGTGTTTGCTGAGTGACTGATTGCAAGTGAAGGATGGCCCAGAGAGACGTCTAAGGTTTTGTATGGTTGGTTTTGTTTTGTTTTATAAAAAGCAACCTGATTTTCATGAGAGGACAAAAGAACAGTAGGTTTGTTATGGGGCTTGGGGGGCACCCCCAAACCTGCCTACTCTAGATAGGTCCTGCCATCTGTCACATAAAGACAAACATACTCTAGGGCATGAGAACTTCAATGGAAAGGAACTTTAACACAATTAGGGTGCAATAAAGAAAAGAGAAGGGAAAGAATAAATAAAATAATTTCCATATGAAACACCCACAGTTACCCTTCCCCTCATAGGGAATGCTCAGCCAAACAGGGTTGGCCCCAAGCAGGTCACTGGGCCCGAAAACTGGCCACAAATCTAAGGGACCTCCTGGTGGGACCCACAGGAAAGGAGTAGAAGGGGCCAGACAAGTCTGGAAGGAAAGAGCAAAATCAGCATCAAGATAAAGGCTGCCATTGTCAGCCTCCCCATGGTCTCTCACCCACATCTGTTTCAAGTGTGTCTTTCCCTGTCCCTCAAGTCCCCAATACCAGTCCAAGGTCGAGAAGCAACTCAGCTTCTTCACATGCCTCTCTGCTCCATGTGCCTCATCCAGGGCCTCTTCTTGCTCTCCTTCCTTCCAGTCTTCCCTTCAGCTTCTCTTCTCTGCTCAGCTCCATCCTCCTTGGGTGGGTGGGGCAGGTAACCTGAAACCTCCGCTTCCCCTGGGGGCCACCTTGTACCAGCCGAACCTGGCTGGGGTCAAATGTCCTGGAGGAGACATTAGAGGGAAAATGTATCAAGCCTTGAGGCCCGGTGTGTGTGGGGAGCAGACAAAGTAAAGGGTCTAGGTCGAAAACTGGGAAAAGGAATCAGGAAGGGGCGGGGCGGGGGATGGAAGAGGGGGAGAGCCAATTTCTCTGAGTGTCACACAAAACAATCCCAGTTTTCAAGATGTGAAAGATGTGTGAGACCCGAGAGAGGTAACTTGGAGAATGAAATTTCCTTTTTAAACAGAAAGCTTTAAAGCCTTTGAAAAGAGGCTCATTTTCTCTTCAGATGCTGCCTGCAAATGTTGTAATGAAAAGAGCCTGTTGTCTCTTTGAAACAAATGTGCAATGAGCTGTCAAGGTCAGTGCTGCTGCAGGAAGGCTTCCCGGTAGCTTCAGTAGCCCAGGACAGCCTGACTACCGTTTAGGGGCTCAGTGGGGCTGCCTCCCAGGCACAGGTGGGAATTGCGGCAAGCGGCCTTGGGTGTGTCTGTGGCACTTCTAAGGCTGTTTGTTTGTGCCATCTGATCAGTGTCTCACATGCGGCGAGTGCACTAATTCTCGGAATGGACTTGGTCAGAATGGCTCAGAAATACTCCTGGGTTTACACCTTGGAAATATTTATGAAGAACCATTTAGAATGATCTCTGGAGGCTTTAGGGGCCAAGGTTGAGTTCAACCAGCTTGAGTAGCTCAGAAAGTATCCCCATGTGGCGGCTGACCTGTGACCCTTGGGCACGAAAGGGTCACATTTCTGAGCCCGCACCTTCTGGAAGCAGAACCCTTTCCACTATTAAAGAGTGAAATTCATCGGAATAAATTTAGGATCTAAGCGGTTTCGTTAAATAATTCATGACTTGGGTGGCAAGTAGAAAGGCTTGCCAAGGAACTGTACCAGTGAAAGACCCTTGGAGGCTCAAAGAGGGCCAGAGGAGGGAAAAGGGAGTTGTTTCAGACAGGGTCACCCTTCTTTGGCTTTGAAAAAGCTCTCTCAGGTAGAGTGCTCATTGGTAACTCTAAACTGCTGGGCTAGGAGTTACGTTTATGGGAGCTGTTGACTCTACAACTAGTTTAGGTATTAAGTCTTGGTTTGCTGATATGAGGCTAAGCACAAATGACTCATTTTGGGCCTGTTGCCTCTCTTTTTAGCACCGCTGTGCTTGGAGTACAGTTCGTATTCGTAGCTAGATCTTCCCCCTAGCGGGGTCTGAGTGCCACTTCTCTCCCTTCCCCAGATACTGCAGCCTCCTCAACCTTCTCTCCCAACTCCCTCCACCTCAAGAGTTCTACATACACTATATACACTATTCTGCCCCCACCTTTGCTTGATCTGCTTTTATGTCAAGTCTCAGGTCCTTCGCACCTGCCCAGGACTGTCTCTGCTTCTTCCCTCAGGCATATTCCTACTGTTGTGACCTTACCCTGGTACCTTGTAGGTTCCCTTCACCCTTTATTTGCAAACTGTAGTTCTTTCACTTTGTATATTTTTTTAGTTTCTCCCTGCTCCTGGCTGGACAGTAGTTTCTGCAGCAACATCTCAGTCCTGCTGGCTGCTGCATCCACAGTGACTACTTCCATTTCTGCACAAAAAAGGTGCATAGTAAGTGTTTGTTGAATGAAGGAGTGTGTAGGAAAATCAGGACAATGGAAAGTCAAGACCCTTTGGAGATTGTGTGGAGTCTGACTGTGTTTTCTGATGAGTCTTATTTTTTAAATTATTATTTTATTTTTAAAGATTTTATTTATGCACACAAGAGCTGGGGTACAGGGCAGAGTCGCGGGAGGTGAGAGGATTCACCAGAGACAGAGTGGGGAACAAAACAGGCAGATTAACTGAAATAAACTGCTGAGGGCAGCAGCGGGCGAGGCAGGAGAGGTCTGCTGCGCCATGTGGGTCCCCACCCTGGCCAGAGGCAGGGATCGAACTCATGCTGCAGTGGCTGCGTTTTGCTTCATAGTGCGTTGCTTAACCCACTGCACCACCACGGAGGCCCTCTGATGAGTCTTATTTAACCTTTGTTAGAGAGATGATGTAAAATGTGTATAAATTTAAAAAATAGCACAAGGCAATTGCTGGAATGCTGCCAGCTCTTCCCAGGCCTGAGGGCATGGTGGGGAGAGGTGGGTGGTGGGCGGGGGTCCAGGTGCACCAGCTACTGCAAATCCACTTGGCTTCTGGGTGACAGGTGAAGAGGAACAGCTGCCCATGGATTCTCCCCTTATACATGCAAGGCTTGGGGATCCGTCATTGGGCAGAATTCTTGTCTGGTGCTTCATCTGAACAGGAAGGAGGATGCTGAGTGCTCTCCCGGTACAAGTACTGCCTGGGGGTGGGAGGGAGCAGCCACGCTCTGGCCATCAGGGAGCAGTTGAGAAAAACAAGCGCTGTCCCCTTTTCCCATATGTCTCCATGGAGCAGACCCAGCTGGACTCTCCCCCTGGGAGGGAACAGATGGAGGGGGAATTCCTGGATGGCCACGCTGGGTCACTCTTCCAGGTTAGGAGGGAAATGGTTACAGCTGTGGAGGCTGCGATCACTCAGCGCCGTCTGCAGTCTCTGGGACTGTGGGAGCGGTGACGTGGCGACGTGGTGTGTGACAGTGGCTTTCAGCGTGTGCACACGGAGCACCCTCAGTGAATGGACACATCGCCTACGTCCTCACTGCCTCACTCAGCCCTACACGTCTCCATTTTTGCTTTTGCCACCTGGTGGAAGAATGAAACTCAGAGCATACACTAATACACCCCAATTCTCATTAATTCCTCCCCCATAATTTAGAGCTTTTACCTAAACTAAGGGAGTGCCTGGTACAGAGAGAACACACCCCTCTGGGTTTTCTGAAGGTGGACAGTGACTGAATTAACATCAGACACATTAGTAGGAGAAAAAGACTAAATAAGCTACTTAATATGGAGAATTTACATGGGTGTCAATTCTAAAGTAAAATGGTGGTGATCCAAAGGTTTGTGTCCTATGCTAAGGGGCCTGGGCATTAGGAAAGAAGGTGTGACCTGTTAGGAGGAGGGGATGGCACCATCTTTAAGGGTCACAAGAAGACTTTCTCCTATTGAGAGGACAAGTTCACTAATAAACCTACAGCAGTACACATGCCATCCCCCAACTACATCCTTTTAGGTCATTAGGAGAGCATGTTGGCTTCTTCGATTAGGAGGATGGTTTAGGGGGAAGGCAAGAGCTTCTCTTTAGCCTCCAGGGCCTTATTGGACCCCAGTTCCCATAACAAGGTGATAAGTGTTGGAAAAAGTCTCCCTGATCCTTTTGGGGAAACTGATCCCACAGCAGTCAAGTTTATTTTAGTTGTAGCATCTGAGTGAAAGTAAATAGTCTCCAGGGAAAAAGTGAGCAAAAAAAAAAAAAAAAAAGTGGACTTCCCAAAGTCCTCCCTAGATGTGATTTGCCATGAATAAGTCAACACACTTTCTGGTTGGCATCTAGCAGGATCTAGAGAGACCTCTAGGGCATAGTCTCAGGCGGGTTCTCTGACTGGCACAAGCTGGACTTTCTGGGTAATGTTCAGATTCTTGATTTTTATTAGATGTGTGTATACAGTTCTCCTTTGCTCACCTTGCCAGCTAGGCCTGACTGGCCAATGCCCATTTGAAGACCCATGTCTTGCCCTTAAATGGAGACTCCATATCTCCATCCTGCTACTGAGCAGTATTTGTGTAGTACGGTCTCCAGCAAGAGGCATTTCCACCAGTTCCACCTACTGTTTCCAAGGTTTCCTTCCTGTGGAAATCCTCTCTGTGTGGTTTTTAATTTACTCCACGACCATGAAAGTGATTTCTCTCTGTATTACAGGTCCTTTGCCCACTGTAATTCAGAGGCCCGGCACCTGCTGTGGTCCAGGTCACATACGTCCATCTGCTGATGTCTTGGCTATAGATGGAAGGTTTCTGTCCACCCCCTGCCCCAAGTCCATATGCTGAAATCTAACCACAAATGTGAGTTATTAGGAGGGGGCTTTTGGTATGTTTAGGGCTTGAGAGCAGAGCCTTCATGAGTGGAAAGACTGTCCTTATTTAAGAGAGATCCAGAGGGGAAGAGGATCTTCTCTAGACACTAGGTCTGCCTATGTTTTGATTTTGCATTTCCCAGCCTCCAGATCTGTAAGAAATAAATGTTCATGCTAAGGTATCTTTGCTACGGTGGCCAGGATACACCAAGACATACCTGGTCTCCATACCAAGTTAACACTCCCCCACGGATCAGAGTGACACTGTCTGTCAGAACTTAAAATGTTGCTTCTCCTTCTCAAGCAAAGTCCTGGCCTATCCTTTGGAATGAGTTGAGTGATGGATCTTCAATGAACGTTGTTGGTGAGTCTGAACTGTTCACTTCCCACTGGGTGGATGAGAGCAGAAGAGCCACTCTGAAATCCTCTGCTGCCGGTGACATGTTCAACAGAAACTTTGTCCTTCCCTTGAGAAATCCTGAAGTTCTTTACAATATTAAAAGTCACGGCTCTGCTGCCTCTTTGCTATTGGCCAGTAATATGTGGCAATCATTTTGCTAATTAATGTCACGCTATATTGCCAGTCCAGGGACTCTCTAAAGTGGCTATTCTAAAAATTACTCTATTTAAGTAAAGCAGATTCTGAATAGTTAGATTAAAGAATGTGTGGAGATGACTGGGGGTAACACAGGACATGACTGTGGTGGGTAACACAAGCATTTGCTCATATTCTTGGTACACCTTGTCTCGGCTACGCTGCGCCACAGAGGCTGAGCCCTGGCCATACCCAGCTTTCCTCCAGCTTCCTCCTCTCCACCTGTGCCCAAGCTCTCACCTCCACATGGTCTAGTTGTCAATTTTTAGGGTAATGAAACAAGGGGAAGATTGCTTAAACGGGCAATAAACTTGAGTGGAAAACCAGTGATCGTGCATTTAAAACAAGAAAGACTAGTGTAAGATCAAATCCACTTTATTGGATGAACTTTTAGCAGGGCACTGGTGTTCTTATTAATAAGAAGATTGACAAATCCTACACAGGGAGAAAGATTTGACAGCAGTTTAGGGAGATTTCCTTAGCAAAAACCAAGCCGAGCAGAATAAGTGGCTGCTTCCTAAAAGCAGTAATTTCCCACCTAATCTCCTTTCACAGCTCATTAATTCTCTAGGAAAAAGACAAAAGGTGTCTCCCAGTTATCCTGCCACAGGAGAATGTTGCTGGTGGATGGCAGCTGAAGCTCCTCGGCCGGCTGGCCGCCCGGGTGCAGAGTACACAGTTTCCCAGGTCCTGTTGCCTGAGCTCCCACGATGCAATGGGGCAGGTTCTATGCAGGATGTGAACCACCTGGGCTTACTGGGGAGCCACTTGGCACGTGAGGCCCTGCTTCCTATCATTATCTGTGGCCTGGAGCAAAGTAGTTAATCTCTGAACCTCAGTTGTCTTCTTGATTACTCAGAGCTCTGCAGTGTTTCTAGAATGAAGTGTGTTGTCTGTGTGAAGTGCCTGACCCACTGCTGGGCACAGAGTACATGCTCAACTAGTGGTGTCTGTGTAGACATGTGACAGGCCATTCGGAGACTATAGGCAACATCTTAGGGAGGACAACATCCATACAACAAGTTCAATTTCTGCGGCTTTCAGCTCACCCGAGATGCCTGGCAGAGGCGCCCTGGAAGGCGGGTCATGGGAGGGGCCCTGGGAAGGGAGGGGTTGGCTTTCCAGTTTTCAGTTGTGCAGATCAGGAGCAGGGAAGGTTCTCCCAGACAGAGGAGGGTTGGTTCTCCTCCATCAAGGTCAAGCCAGGGTCTGGAAGCAGCAGAAGGACGCGACCGGAAGTTGGCTGGCTGCAGTCAGGTTGGCGTCTAGGGCATGGTGGGGTCAAAGCCCATCCTACCTGGCCTGGAATCAGGGTTCCAGGCAGCGATGTCAGCTCCTATCAGATGATGTCACACCTATGGAGAGGGGAGAACTGGAGAAATTACCTTCTCTGAGTTCCCAGAAACTCCTCCCTTACAGGGAACATTTCCAGAGAGGAAGGACATGAAATCTAAGGCCGGTTAGTTCCCAAAACATTCAGAGTCTGACCAGTGAAACCATGCTTTGAAATCTTGGAACTGCCAAGGCCCATGGGAATTACCGCTGACCCCATACCCCGCCTTACAGCTTGGCTCAAGTCTCCGAGGCCCATCGGAAGGAGCGTGCAGCCTGGGCTCAGAGCAATGTAACTAAGACCCACAGTGGCTTGTGTGCGGTGCCCTCTGCCCTCATCAAACGAGACATTTAGTAAGTCCATGTTTGTACAAGAACATCCAGAAAATGACTTGAAGAGCTTTTAAAATTTTAGTAGGCTCAGTCGGTCTCCAAGAAGGATTCTCTTGGGACATGATGGGCAATCTTGTATTTGAACTTCCATGGGAGAAAGCAGCTAATGTGCCTATGGGGCTGGCATCTCACTAATCCCAGGATAACACTGCAGTGGCCACCAGGGCAGTTTAGAACAGGAAGGCCTTGCTCTTTTCCTCTTCTGTAGCCTCCGCAACTTCTGTGGCTGGCTGAGAGGCATGATTTGGCCCAGGTTCCTGGAGGCCCCTGCAGAGTTAGAGAGCTGGAGAGTGACCCAGTGGATAGCTGGGGGAGGCTTCAGAATGGTAATGGAGACAAGTGTGAAACAGACTCGAGGCCCCAGTTCAGCTATAAGGCTCGCTTCCCCTGGCCTCCTCACCCCTGCTCAGCCACCTCACTGAGGCCTTAACCTGCAGGCACTGATTAGTTCTGACTAAGGCAGATTATGGATGTAGCTGGAGGGTAAAATAGTCCTGCTGGGTCAGCCCTGGGTGTGTGGGCAATGGGTGAGGACCCGCAACCTCTGGAGAGTTCCTGCCACAGCTCTTCCCACTCCCTGGGCATCCCGTCTCAGAAATGGGCTCCTGGCCTTGATTCCTGATCACCTGTCATTCCCCAGTGGGGTGCTGTAGGCTGCCTGCCTCTCTTGTCTCTGAGGACAGTATTCCAGCCCATTCCCTGTTCCTTCCAAGATTGGCTTCATCACAGAGGATGTCTGGGATACCATGACTCAGCATCATGCCCCTGGTGGGAAACCCCACTGGTTTCACGCCCCCGGCAGCCCCTCTCTACATCCTGGCCAGAGAGGCAGTCTTGGCCTCAGCCCAGGACCTGGCCAGCCCAGTCTGAGTGGAGTTGGGCCTGAGGTCTAAGCACTGCCTGTCCTTTGTAATGACCACTTCTCTGACTCTGTACCCTGGGGAAGATGCTTCTTCCTTTCAAAATCTGGTTGAGGGCTGTGAAATTGTACTCTCGACCCACAGAAGGCAGGGGAACGTCTGGGTCTCTCCCCAGGTCTCTGAAATGCCAGGGGTGCTTCTCCACTGGGCAGCCCTCCCTCCCTCCTCTTCTGGGTCTCTAACCTGGAAAAGAAAGCCCTCTGAAGCTGACATATTTGCTCTTCTCTATTCTTTTTCCTGTTAACATTCACCCCTCCTCAATTCTTCCTCTGATTCTCCCACCCGCAAGTCACCAGACTGGAGGAGATAGCGAACTCTGCTCTCTGAGGCTTGGGAAGGGGAGTCAAGGAGAGGGGGAGTGCTCACTCCAGCTGAGAGGGGGCTAACCTGGGCCTGAGCAGCTTGGGCTGGCTCCACGTCACCTTTCTCACTACTTCACACCCTGTTATTCCCAGAAGTCAGAGCCTCTCAAAACCACTGGTGCAGATGCTTATTTGAAAATGTTAGTTGCTTGCTTTTCTGTTTTTTGCCCCTCCCGACCCTCCCGGTCTCAGACCCAACTGCCCTGAAGCTCTGCTTTTTCCCTGGCTCAAGCCACAGGCACATGAAGATGGTGAAAGGAAACTCCAGGGATGGTTACAAGAACTTTGAAATTCTTGGGTCAAAAGTACTAGAGAAGAACAGCTGGGGTTGTGCAGATGGGAGGCGAGTGTGAAGGGCTGGGAGAGGTGGGTAACAACTGTGCGTGTTCACAGTTCTCTGTGGCTCCTGGGGGCCACCCAGGGATCTGGTGTATAAACTGCACTTGATGGGGAGCGTAAGAGAGGGAAGCACCCGGCCATCCCGGGCCAGTTCACAGCACTCAGTGAGTGGTCACGGGTCAGATAAGAAAGGAATTGCCAGCTCAACTTGGATTGACCGTAACCATGTGCTCTCCCTGGGACTTGCGTTTCCAGGTGGGTAGAATCTCTCCTTCAATCCATGACGAGCTTCAGGGTGACAGGACTGAGATGCAGCTTTCTTGGTGTAGCCCAGGAGGAAGCTGTGGGTCAGCCAGGGGCTGTCGAGGAGAGAGGTGGTCAGGCCGAGCGGCAGAGAGGTGTGTGTGAGGACAGGAGTCATATAACTACACTGTGGGGACGCCCAGCCGGCCTGGCAGCTGACGGAGGGCCCCTGACAGAGGCTGGAGGAGAAGAGGCAGTATTGCCATGGGGGATCCAGGTCGGAGGCCACCTGCTGAGGGAGGCCCTGAGCATGAAGGTTCCTCTCCACAGAGCTTTGATGGTGCCTGAGTCCCGAACAGTGCGCACAGCTAATTCTCCCCCTTCCAGCTGCAGTGTCTGTGCTCAGAGAAGCCAGTGGAGAGAGGTGCAGAAGACACCGCTGTCTTCACACCAAGCCCCTGGTTTCCCGGGAGCTACTCAGCCCCTCGGGCTCACCCTCCACATCCTGCTCGGCCTCTATATTCAGCTCCGCACAGTCCCCTGGCAGGGAGGGGTTGGGGAGGTAATGCAGGAGCCGGCCTTCCCGCTTCATTTCTGCCAGCTCCTTGGCGCAGCAGCTGGGCGTGTTGGTCTCATAGGTGTCGTGGAAGGTGTTGTAGTCCACCTCATAGAAGCCTTTCTCCAAAGTGAGGACTGGTGTGAACCGGTGGCCCCAGAGCACCTCTGTATCCATGTAGGAGCTCCGCGCTTGGCAAGTCATGCCTGGGGGACAGAGGGCCCACACATTAGGAGTTGTCACCAACATCTATCTGTCCATGCATCCATTCGCTCATCCACCTGTCCGTCCGTCCATCCATCCAGTTATTCATCTGCCCATCCATCCATCCATCCATCCATCCATCCATCCATCCATCCATCCATCCATCCAGCATTTGTTGAACATCCACTTGGTGCTGAGCATGAGGCAGATATAAAGATGAAGAGAACAGAGGAGGAGCTCATGGAAGAGCTCAAGTTGCATTAGAGGCAGAAAATTAGAAATCGACATACAGGGTTCTGAAATAGGTTCCTAGAAACTGGAGTGGATAATTCTGGAATAGCTGGAGCCAGGGATGTGGCTCATCAAAACAGCATTAAGGTCTAGAAGAATGAGACAAGTAAGGAGATAGGAAAAAGGTTTGAACAAAGATAAATTCAGAGTGAGAGAGCACAGGAAGCTGACAACAGGCCTTTAAAACATGGGGCTTGCTTTGAGTGGACACACAGGTGAACAGTCCTCCCCCTCACCACACACAGCTCCTTGATTTGCGCATGCCCCCACCCCCCCATGCCCTGTCTGCTCTGCTCTCTTGCATGCCTTCATTGTTTTTAGGTGTTGCTTTCTCTCTTGAGAGGCAGGGCAGCCTCCTTATGGATGAGGAAGCCTGTGTGCTTTGGTTAAGGAGGCCCCTGCGTCGCGCTCTTGGGTAACTGCAGGAGCCGCCTGCTCTGGTTGCCCAGTTTGGGTTTTCTCATCAGGGTCTCACAAACCAGACTCAGGTCAAAGGCTGCTTGCTCCCACCATTTGTGGTCCAGTTCTGGGCAATACCAGTGTACCCCACAATCTTTGTGCTCACAGCGTGCGCTGCACCCTGTGTGGGTGCTACCAGGACTGTAGCCTCAGCAGAGATGTAGAGGCCTAGGCTGGCCACTGATGCCTAGACGAGGCTGGGTATCTGCCGGTGCAAGACCTTAGGAAAGACAGTGGGGTGGGGCCTATGGGGGAGCACTGGGCCAAGCTTCCTGGGGCTCTGCCTCTCCTTCTGCCCACCTCTGGGGATGTGGCAGGGGCTTCCCGGGGGTTAGATCCCACCTGTGTCTTGGGCAGTCATCTCCCTGGGAATTTGGAAAGGAAAGCAGCCCCGGCAGGTGTGAAACTCTATAGTTTACATGTCACTCCATCTGATTACTTAATCTTCCCAACAACCCTGTAAGAGAAATCACCCTCATTTTGTTGACCAGCTCTGCAATGTGCCCGAACTCGCACAGGTGGGTTATGGCCAAGCCAGCTACGATTAGAGCTTAGAGCGCAGGGGGCCCCTTGCCTTATCTCAGGGTTTCCCTGTAGTCCCAGGACAGCAGCTTAGACACCCAGACCAGCGGAGGGGAGGGGAGGGGAGGAGGTCGATGGGGGAGGGGGGTGGCAGGTCAACTGCAGGCCACAGACTCTGAAGGAGATAAGGGGGAGGGGCCAGCTGGGTGGGGTCAGCATTGTGGCCTCTCTGTAGGGGGCAGAGAGGGTAAAGGAGGGAGCAGGAGGCCTGGCTTTCCCTCCTCTGTGGTTTCAGAGGTCTTTCCCCTGAAACTCAGCCAGTGTTCTGACCTCAGACCAGCAACAAGGGCACTGTGACCTGCAGGCTCCCAGCTCTGCCATTGGAGGTGCCTGTGTCCTCAGCCTCCCTGCAGCTGCCGCGCTGTGCTCCTGGCTCGGCTCCAGCCCCAGCAGATGGCCGAGCAGCCCCCTCTGCCAGTGCTTCGGATGGGAAGGTTTGAGGATGCTCTGGAGTCTCCTGCCCAGCGGTCAGTCCCCCGAGTGAGGAAGGCTTGTTTGGCCCCCTTTGTGACAAACCCCTACTACTGTGAGGAGTCCATGGGGTGTGGCAAACCCCATGGATTTGTAAGGGAAAGACTTGAGTCTGAATACTTCTGGTCTGCCCGAAGCCACAGCTTCCACATCTGTAAAATGGGGTTGGCATTAACCTTATACTTCTCTTTCCCAGCCTGCGTGAGCTGTTGTGCTCATGGCTGGGCCTGCTGCTTAGTGTCCTTGGTGAGGAGAAGAGAAAAGAGAGGGAAAGGAGGGAGAAAGAGAGCAGGTGAGACGCAGGCTGCAGGGTTTGCAGGAGGCTCCTCTCCCCAGGAGGGGGTCCAGCCTTGGCGCCCTGGAGTCCTGCACAGAGCTGGGCTCCAAGGAGGAATGGTGGGTGCTCTCGCTGCCAGCTGCCTGTGATGTGGGGCGCTGAGTGAGGTGCTGCACTGACTACGAGGAGGACACTGTCATGGATGCGCTGCCCTCGGCAAGCCCGTGCTCACAGAGCCGGCTGTCGGCAGGAGGCTGAGGGGCTGGGAGCGGGAGGCAGAAGAGCCACTCCCCTGGGTCTGCAGCATGGGAGTTTCTCCAGAAAGAGGACTTTATGACTTTTGGAATCCTTGACTTTGGGAAACACAGCTCACTCTCCTCTCCTCATACAGCGATGCACACTATAGAAAGACTCCATGAAGGGTGATGGGAAGGAAACCAGCATGATCACCAGTTTAACTTGGTGTCTCCCAAAGTTATTTGATCACAGAACTGCCTCAGGACCAGGGTGGGGGGAGCAGTGGCCTGTTGGAAATGTGTGCCAATTTTGCCCCCACCACCTCGATGGGTACCCTGAATTTGCAGCTTCTTAGTGCTTGTCTTGGACATCTAATTTGCCTGTCAGTGCCTCTCTTTCCTTATCTTCAACTTAAGGAAGATATCTCATAGGGATGTAGGAGGACATGAAATGAGATAATTACATGTTTAAAGCTTAGAACCCTTCCCTGGAGTTGGGAGGATTCAGTACATGTCAGCTGTTGCCATGACTCCATCTTGAGTAACAGTAACCGTTACTCAGGGTTTGGGTTGGTTGACCTGCCTTCCCAAGACTCTCAGGCACCAACTTCCATCTTCTGGAGTCATAGTGGGCTAAGCTCTTGGGCATGGTAAGGGCCTAGGAAGATGGAATGACTTACTTACCTGTTGCTTCCACCATCCCTTCTAGAATGACCACGACTTCAAACTCTTCCTGGTCCAGCTGAGCACGAGACATCTCCCAGAAAGGGCTCTTCTCGTTGATCTCATGGGAGATGATGAGCGGGGACACCAGGAAGAGACGGTCGTCCCCAGTGTCAAAGCCCACGTTAATGTCAGTCTGGTTCAGGGGGATGAACTCCCCTTCTTTGGTCTGCCGGGACTTGATGAGCTTGGCACGGATGGAGGCCTCCACGATGTGGGAGTTGCGAAGGTCCCCCACCCGGAACATGAGGCAGAGCTTCTCGTCCCGCATGGAGATGACAGCATTGTTGGAGAACATGAGGGTCTCGGCTCTCTTCTTTGGCTGGCTGATCTTGACAAACATGCAGCCCACCATGAAGGCATTGACAATGGAGCCCAGGATGGCCTGGACCAAGAGGAGTATGATCCCTTCTGGACACTTCTCTGTGATCACTCGAAAGCCGTAACCAATGGTGGTTTCTGTCTCAATGGAGAACAGGAAGGCAGACACGAAGCCACTGAGGTTCTCGACACAGGGAATCCACTTTTGGTCACCCACATGGTCCAGGTCACCCCGGATATAAGCAATGAGCCACCAAATGAAACCAAAGAACAGCCAAGTGATGGTGTAGACCATGGTGAAGACGAGCAAGTTGAAGCGCCACTTGAGGTCCACCAGGGTGGTGAAGAGGTCGCTCAGGTACCGGTAGGTTTCCTGGACGTTGCCATGGTGGACGTTGCACTTCCCGCTCTTCTCCATGTAGCGCTGGCGGGGCTTCTTGCCTTCTGCCAGCAGGCGCGTGCGGTCTGTGGCGATGGGAATGTAATCGCGGGCCTGTTTGGGAATCTTCTTAGGGTCCCTGGCGGTGCCGCCAATCTCCATATCCTTGCTCATAGCATTCCTGGAATCACCAGCCATAGCTGGGACACCTCGAGCTAAAAAAGACATCAGTGCAGTAGACTGTTCTGATTCATGGAAACACGAGATATCAAGGTCATGCCCCCCTTTGGGCTCGCAAAGGCCTCTCATCTGGTGGTCGGTAGACTGGACTGTGGAATGCTCAAGGTCAGGGACCATGTTTTTTCCTATCATTTGCTTGTATCCCTGGTGATGGCATAGGTTCTAGTATGTGATAGAAACTCAAGAGTTATTAGCTGAATGGATAAATGAACCATTTTTAGGTGCCAGTAATCCATTAAGAACGTGAAGGATTTAAGGAAATCAGGGAGCAATTTTAAAAATAATAATTGTAACAATTTATTAAATGTTTATTATAGTCCATGCATTAATATGGATGGTCACTTTTCATCACAATAACCATCAGAATTTGATCTGGTAATCTCAACTACATAAACACTATGCTATTTGCTTCTGCAGTATGTTTATTTTTTTTTAAAAGATTTTATTTATTTATGCATACAAGAGCTGGGGTACAGGCCAGAGTCCAGGGAGGTG
This sequence comes from Galemys pyrenaicus, assembly GCA_019455555.1. Taxonomy (NCBI): domain Eukaryota; kingdom Metazoa; phylum Chordata; class Mammalia; order Eulipotyphla; family Talpidae; genus Galemys; species Galemys pyrenaicus. The sequence goes on from JAGFMF010011417.1 coordinate 8,836,181, forward strand.
AGAGGATTCACCAGAGACAGAGCCAGGAACAGAACAGGGGAGGTGAGAGGATTCACCAGAGACAGAGCCAGGAACAGAACAGGCAGACTGACTGAAACACACTGCTGAGGGGAGCAGAGGGCAAGGCAGGAGAGGTCTGCTGTGCCATGTGGGTCCCCTCCCTGTCCGGGGGCAGGGATCAAACTCATGCTGCAGTGACTGCGGTTTGCTTCATAGTACGTTGCTTAACCCACTGTGCCACCAGGGAGGCCCCTGCAGTATGTTTATTTCTAAAGTCTGTCTTCCTCTGCTGGAATGTAAACACCACAAGGGCACAATTTTGTGTCTGTTTTGTTCCCTGATACATTCCAAATATCCAGAGCATAGCCTAGCCCACACTATGTATGCTAATAAAAGTAGCATTCAAATAAATCAACGAATAAGTAAGAAAACAATCCCAGAGAGGTTAGATGACACCAAGGTCACCAAAGAAGTACGTGGCAGAACTGACCATTTGGACTCTTGCTAGTCTGGCCCAAATTCCCTATATTCCTCTCTCTCTCCCTTCTTTGTGTCTGAGATCTTAGTAACAGACACAAAGAAAAAGGCAGCCTATGTCTGATTTACCATGTGGTCACTCCTGCTGTCTGAGTGGGGAGCCTGAGTACTCACTAATATGACAGATTGCTGGGTGGACCTACCACTAGCAATTTTGATGCAGTTATTTCCTGCCCTTTAAAAAATTGAGATGGGCAGGATATTAATTTTAGGTTTTCAAAAGGGCTGTAAACTTGTATGTGGACCCTAAAACAAAAAACCTCACACATAAAGAGGACGGATGGGTGGTTATCAGAGGCAGCAGTTGTGGGGTGGGGGTGCTGGTGGAATGGATGGAGGTGGTCAAAAGGTACAGACTTCCCGTGTAAGTCTGGGATGTAATGTCACCATGATGACAACAGTTAACAACACTGTATGTCCTATTTGAAAGTTGCTAAGAGAGTAGATGGTAAAAATTCTCATTACAAGGAAAAGGTTGTCATTATGCAAGGTGATGATTGTTAACTAGACTTACGTTGATCATTTCATAATATATACATATATCAGGTCATTATGTTCTATATCTAAAACAATATATGTCAATTGTGTATATATTATAAAAATCAGTTTAAAAAGGGCTTTGATTATTTTTGGAGCATATGCCTCACTTTATAAAACCTGTGACATTCATTCATCTAGTGTTTTCTTGATTCTGCTCACAGCTACCTAAGATGCCATAAGACTCATGAAGCTGGGTGAGATCATGAGCATCTCTGCAGTAAATAATACAAATTTAAATTTCTGACTATTCATGAGCCAGGCACTGTGCTAAGACATTGGTATATGTTAGCTTCTTTAATCCTCACATAAAGCTATCAGGAACCCCATTTTTCAGATGAGGAAAATGAAGCTCAAGTAGTCAGTTAATGAGTTGGATTTTGGATCTAAGTTTATCTGACACCAGCCTGAGGATTCACAGTACCTACGAAACAATGACTTAGCTCTATGAGCTGCTCCTTCCAGAAAGTTCTGACAGCTCTGACCCTGGAAGTAGTGGCCTCAGAGGAGAAGTAGCCACAGGGGGTACTGTCATCCAACCTTTATTCATCCTTGTAAGCAAACTTTTCTTGATTACACAGGTAATCCTCTACCCAGGAAACACATCCCTGATAGAATAACCTAGATAAATTTATGTAGCATAGACCATTGAGCCAGCTGTCCTATTGACTGAGTAATGGAGGAAGATTCCACCCATCCCAGACTGTCAGATAGTGCTGGCAGGCTCCTTCCCCTGCTGCCTGGGAGAAGGCAGTTCCAGAGTAACTTTCCAAACACCATAATGAAGGATCCCGGGAGGGACTGTTTGCCTCAGACCTCCCTTGGCCACTTCCCGTTCTACACAAGGCCACCTGCTCCCTGGGCCCCCACATGGCAGTTACAAAGATAAATGCAAATAAAGTAGGAGGGAAATACTTGGCGCTGCTTTGCAGAATCCCAGCATGATTTTGCTCTGCCCCCAAGGTAGGAGATTTTGTACTGAAAACCTCTTCAGAGATGCCCAGACAGAGAGAATTGCTGCTGATTCCACAGTTCTGTGTGCCCCAGGGGTTCCCAGTTGTCAGAACCCAGATGGGGATCACATGGCTGTGAAGTTCCTGGACCACTGACTCAGGGCAGGTGGGCAGGGGGCTACAGCCATGAGTCATTTCCAGGGTGACCAGGGAAGGTGCATCCTCCCCACCCACCCAGCTTTTTCTGAAAATCAGGTTTTTGCTGATTTTTCTGCATGCTTCCATCTTTATTTTTAAACGTACTTTTATCCATTTTTGTAGAAGGCAGCATGTGCTGTACTAGAAACAGAAAAAGGTTTTCTAAGACAGCAAAAAGGTTTCCTCCCAGTTTGATTCTGGAGTACATTCCTCAAGTGTGCTGCCCTCATTGCAGGAGGAATTCCTTGATCAACACAGAGTGAACCTAGATTCTAGCTCAGCTGTCTCCAAACTTGCTCTGCAATTCAAAGAAAAATAGTCCTAACTTCCTTTGCCTCAGTTTACTTGTAAACCTTATATAATATTTCTTCGCCTCCAGCTTTGGGGGCCATGTGGGAACATAAGCATAAAAGCACAAATGTCAATATAGATTCATCGGCTCTCTTTGAATTGAGATTTAATGCAAAATTCATTAACCCCATTTTAAAGATGAAGAAAGAGGCATAGGGCATCTAAGTGTGTAAAGCCCCAGGGCAGGTATTGAGTTGACACCAATTCTCTCCTACTCAGATTTAAAAAAACAAGCAAACAACACTTGTTTTAGAAATCTTGGCTTGTGAGCCCATCAAGTCAAAAGGAATTGCAGGGACAATGGGAATGAGCTTCTTGAATCAGATTTTCAAGATCCATTCTAGTAATACAGGCATCCACCCAGGAAGCATCAGTTGAGGAGCTATTATGACTCAATCCTGTGTTAATGACTGAAGATGGAGCGAGACAAATGCAGACCCATCCTTGTGCCGTTTACATTGTAGATCACAGCTTTGCATCCGGGCACAGGCAGAGCCTGGTGGAGAGAGACAGGAAGAAAGGCTCCTGGCGGGAGAGAGCTGAGTACCTTAGCTTCTCTCTGCGGGACCAGGCACAAGTCCCGAGAAACCTCATCAGCCACCTTGCTGGTCTCCTTTCACCTCCTGTGTCTATGGAGGTGAAGCTGTTTGAGGCTCTTGGGGAAGACTGAACAGAGTTCAAACTGATATGAACACACAAGTGGGGAAAGACTCAAAAGCAGTACTGTCATAGAAGTCGTGTTACGGGCGATGTATTTTAGATGATGGCATTCATTTAAATAGACCTCTTTGAAGAATCACCCCCTCCCAAGAAAACTGCAAGGGGGTGCCGTGGGAGGTCAGCTATGCTGGCTGGAAGAGTTTGAGGGGAACTGAGTTTGAGGGGAAGAGTTGAGGGATAACAGCAGGGCTTCCTGAAGAGAGCACTGGGGTGGGAGTCTTGTCTCAGTCTGTTTTCCTACCTTGGAAAGGAGAAGCACAGATTTTCTTCACGATTTCCCTTCGGTATAGGTCTCAGGGAGTGTGCTCTAGGGCTTTTAGAGACCCCCTTTCCTCAACAGGCGCTCCCTGGACCAAAGCCCGCAGGAGGTGGAAAGAGCAGCTGGTCTCTCTTCTGCCTTTTTGTTCCTTGCCAGGCACCAGCTCGGAGACAGGGGCCTGGCAGGAGCTGCAGCACCCCCCCACCCAGCCCACTGTCCCTGCTCCATTCCCAGGAGAAGCAGCGCTGAGTGGGCAGGGGGGCCCTGTGGGCAGCAGACAGGCCTGGTCTCCCAGGACCAGTGGGGCTGGCTGGAAGCTGTGTCTGGGCTCCTCTTCCCTAAAGAGGTCAGCCAGGGGCTCCAGTCACCCTGGAGACCCCAAGCCGCACAGCAGGGACTGGCTCTTCCCAGGGGGCCTGTCCAGATTTCCTAGGTTTTCAAAGAGCGGAATCTTAAAAAAAAACAAACCCAAGAAGCTCCTTTTAGTGCCTTCTGAGGCTTAGTGACCAAGAGCTTATTAGTAATAAATCTTTGAAAACCCATCAGGTATTTTATTTAAAAGCCTCATCATTTTGCAGCTGTGCTCTTATCAACCTAGGTGGAAGTCTAGCTTTAATTCCTGAATGCTTTATGGTCTTCAACCCAAGTTCACAAGTATCTGGGTGATAACAGATGAGCTATTAGGTGGCCAAGCCCATGGAATCCCATGCCCCCCAAATGCACTCACTCATTGTCTATCATGAAACCCCACTCAGCAGCCACTGAGATTTGCCTTGTGCTGGGCCCTGGGTGGAGGGGGGGCAGAAGGAGGTGGGACAGCATAGTGAGACTTTCTCTGCGGTCATTCACAGGGACCATGTCAAATGCAGATTCCTAGTCAGGAGGTTTGGGGTTCCTGGAGTACGTTTTTTCAAGGGTCTCCCAGTGATGCTGCTGGTCCCCAGTCTGGGCTTCTCCACACTGGGTACATGGGATGTTTATTTTGGCACTGAGGCCATGCTGAAGGCTAGGGCCTGCACAGAGAACCTGACCCTGGGAGATTCCCATAGGAAATGGAGATTGAGGACGTCTGCTCTGTTTTCTGCTCTCAAGCTACTCACTGTATGATGGAGGACACATAGGCCAAAAAGCAGGCAGGAAATCTTGGTGAAGAAGTGGCAGCGAATGGGATGAGGTAGGCCTTTTACATAAGAAACGGTGGGACAGTAATACTGGCCCAAGTACTGAACACCTCAGAGTCTGTGCCACCTCAGAGCCAGGTGCTGCTTTTGTGTTGTCTCATTTTCACACTCAAACAGATCTGTAAGTCTGTCTTAGTAGCCTCATGCACAGGTCACAAAAGCAGAGGGGTTGAGCAACTTACTTCAGCTTCCCAGTTATTAAGTGACAGGCCCAGGTGTGTCTGTCTCCGAAGCCTCTAGCACAGCCACTGCTGACTCTGAGGTTCCTCCCATTCAGCCCTGAGGCTCCATGGGGGCCAGACCCTGGAACACCTGCCAGACTGACACACACCTGATCTGTGCCAGGAAACCAGTTTATGATTCAGTGTTGAGAGGTCCATGCGGCAGAGCTAAAGCCATCACCTCTCCCTCCCACCACGGCCATATCCCCCACACACTCTCCTGCTTTCCTACCTCTGTTTATGCTCACAGCTGCTTCTTAGCTTTTCCTAACCAGGACGGCATTGGTCGCCACAGGTTCCTAATTACTCTGAGGAGACAGGTGTTCGCATGGCCCAGCTAACACCTGTTGTTCTGGTATAATCACTGAGCGCCCTTTCACTCCAGGAAACCGCCCTGGACAACTTGTCCCCTTACAAGAAATAGACCACCAGCTAGCAGTCACTGATCTCACACTTACCAACTCACAGCTGGATTTTCCCTCATCTAAGTGTGTCTGCTCCACAAAGAATGGGTGAATACCTGTCACTCCTGACCTTTTCAGCTGAGTGGGTGGACATGCTGTGGCAATCGGAATACCTGCGGCTGTTACCAAACTCTGCTACCTGCACAGGTAGAGGCCTGAGACCAGAGAACAGAACTGCTCTTCCAGCACAGAAATTCTGGATGTGTGTAATGATCGAGATGTACATAGAATGTACTTTCTCCTGTTTTTAATTTAAATACATCTTCTCAGACCTTCACATTTTTGATAGAGAAAAGATTTAATTATCTTTATTCTAGGAAAAGTGATGAGATGGACACGCTGTAAATATAATCAAAACTTGCTCGGGTTGAGGGGACCTACTAGGGAGTAGTGGGGACTGGGGCAAGTTGAGCTGAGTGCACTTACACCTGACAGAGGAGAGGGATGTTTAGGGTTAATGAATCATGGTCAGGTGAGAATGTGGAGCTGCAAGGTCTTCCATTTCTTTTTTTTTCTAGAGAAGCCAGACTTCGAGAATTTTAAATGTAAAATTTCTTTTTTTTTTCAGTGTTGACAAGTTATTCAACAATTTTCAAAGCACTGAGCTAACCAAAGAAAATATATTTGTGAGTCAGATTTAGCCTGTCAGCTACCAGTTTATACGAATGGGCCACTGAGTAAGACAGGCTTATTCCTCACAGGGACACGGTTGATTATACTTGAGTTCTGCTGAGCATGGTGTGAAGAGACAGTGCCAATAATGTCTCCAAGCTTTTCTGTTAGCCCTAATAAGTTTGCCGTGAACACAGCCGGTCAATCCCTATTGCCAAGGAAACCTCACACCATACTAGGGATGGATCGATGGGCTGCTCCCACCAGTCTTGTTCCTGTGATCCTCACCGCCCAGTGCTGGGCCCACTGAAGTTCTGCCACCTTCTCCAGCCCCTCTCAGGTGCAGATAAACGCTATGACACCCCCACATCTTACAATGCCTCTTCTGCCCAACTGCCTTCACCTCCCCAACTGTATCCCCTGAAAATATGCTGCAGAAAGCAAAGTCCAGGGTAAGCATCAGAGCCCTTCATTTGCTGGCAGAAGAAGTGGTTCTCAATGGGCAGAGATTTCTGACATAAACACACTGAAGAGGGTGAGGGAGCTCCCTCGCCGGAGGAGGGCTTAAGGGCAGGAGCGGAGGCAGGTCACCTCTGTAGCTCATTTCTGGCTCAGATGCAATGGATGAGATTACCTATCACTGGGGACTTCGGGGATGACAGGAGTGTGGAGCTCTGTGAGATAGACCACGTGCTGGTCCTCTGCCCAGGATGCTCCTTGCTGTGATGAGCTCAGGGGTGTGTGGGGGGATGTGCTCAGGGAATGCACATGCCTGATAACTCTGCTCCAGGCAAATGCCCTAGAAAGGGAATTCTGTTCGGGTCTGTCATTGCTAACGTGAGTTTTGACAGCGCTGACTCTGGAATTTAAAAGAGTTAGTGGCAGTGTGAGGGGGTTCGCGAGGAGTGAGGCAAGGGGCTTCAGTGGCACGTGTTGCCAGGGCCAGTGCGGATGAGGAGACAGGCTGTGTTGGACAGGACCCCATCAGCACAGGTCTCTGCATGCGTGTCCCTGACGGCTGAGCTGCTAAGGCCGCTGCAAGTTTGCTGCATGGGAGCTGTTGTGTGGTGGGGAGGAAGCCTCAGGTAATGAGGGCCCCAAAGCACTGGGTGCTCCAGACAGACCCTTCTCTAGGGTGCTGTCACAGACCTTCACCCAACTCGGGCACGCTGGGTCTCCAACCTAGGAATGCCTCTGTCTCTCCAAAGGGAGGCCTTGAATCAGGTCCCTCAACAAGAGCAGATGGATGCTTAGGGCAAACTTGGGGTGTGGGTGTGGCTGCAGGATTAAGGCTGCTCCCAGAGTAACTCAGCTGTCCCTGGACTTGCCTGCAAGATACCCTGGCCAGGATAAGCTCTTAGGGACCAGCCTGCAACCCCCTCCCCCTGACCCTTGCACCCTTTTTGTTTAAACATGTCTTCAATTTCCTACAGCAGGTTGTTCTGACTTCTTGTTTTTCTTTGCAGAATGTTAGGGAAGTGTGTGTGTGCACGCGTGTGTGCACTTCTCTGAATGAGGGGCCCCACTTAGGTTAATTTGCCTAATCCTCTCAATAACCCTGTGGAGTAACCACCATGTATCCATTACACAGATAAGCAGAATGAGACTCTGAAACGGGAGGGAACTTGCCCAGCGTCACCCAGCATCACAGGGTTAGCGAGCAGAACAGGTTTGGAGCTGACACTGGACTGATTGCAGGGCCCAAGTTCAGCTACTCTCCTACTTGGTAACTGTCAGAATCCAGGGTGCCAAATAACAGCCATCTCCACCTCAAATGAAGATCATTACTCGCCTGGCCACATACCTTGCCCTGATTTAACTCCATCAGTCCCTTGAAAACATCATAGTGACCACATGTACATCAATAAAATAGCTGCTTTTATTGGGAAAATTCTACCCTATCTAATACAAGTTTAATGCAATTGTCCTCTTACCCTGAATTATTATAGATTAAAGCAGATATAAGGTGGGAGATAATACCAGTATTATTCTTATAGATTGGAATACTGGAAATATCCCAGTGTTGTGTAGCAATAATGGTAATTCACATTTCTGTGGGGCTCTTTCAGGGCACTTGTTTGGGCTCAAGATAATTCTATGTTAATCCCACTAGCAGCCTCGTTGGGTGGTTGTGACTTGTCCAAGGACACACAAATGCAGGGTAACTTACTCCCACGACAAGGACACGCCTGACATAGGAACTCCGAATGTGAGGTTTCATGCCACCCACACACTGAAGACCTGACAATAGGCACAGGCGACCCTGACTTTTGGCTGCACAGGGAAGAGGTCTGTCAGATGAGAAGTGAACCTTCAGAACTTCTGGCAGCCCAGAGGGAGAAGAGCATCGCTGCTTGTTCAGATCTATCTTTGGAGGACTCTGCATCAGGAGTCTAAGAAAACAACCAAACTCCTGCATTATTTGATGGTATCTGTGGAGTATCACGTACCCTATTAGAAGCTCATGGACTAATGCCCTGCTCGCTTTGTCATTAAAGAAGCACCAATACTGAGAGTTCACAAAAGATAAAAAGGCAGCAAGAGAAAGATTAAATGGGGATTTCACTTGAGAGGTTTTAAAGGAAGGTAGAATGAGAGCAGACAGATCCAGCATTTGTTTATGGAGCTCAATTCTTTGGAAGGAGCAGAGACAAAAAGATCATTCTGATGGTATTTAGAAGATTCATTTGAGTATATCTAAGTGAGTCAGAGATCTATTCAGCAATGTTTAGAAGGATGAAATTAGGCTTAATTTGAGGTATAGAATATAGATTTGAAAGGCTTAATCACATAGAAGTACCTTTCAGACAATTTAATCTTTCCGTATTACCTAATTATTGGGCAGCACATCTATGGAACAGGCCTGGAAGCTGTAGCTCAGATTCCCAACTAGTCTGGCTCATATTTGCTTAAGATGGAATATTGTTTTGCCCTCCCTGGCAGGCTGCTTGGGCCACTCCCAGGGTCCTTAGATCTATTCATCTTAATACTTAGCCAGGACTCACTGACCACGAGCCACATTTACCCTCTCAGCCCCTGCAGAAGATATATGAAAAATCAAATTAATTCACTTTACATTTCCTCACATTTGTATCTGTCTATCTAGTACTTTTCCTTTTTCAGCCTGCTCTCTTTGAAAATGAGCAGCATAGTTCTAATCCATTCTTTTCATGGTAACCCTGCACTGGGACTATGTATTCTGCAATAAATCATAAAGGAGATTAATAATTAAATCAAAATGAAAAACCACTTGTTTTCTCTCTAGGGCCCACGGGACAGATTTCCTGGGTTGGTGCCAATTTATCAATGACAATTAGAGAATATGAGATAGGAGTGACACAAAAGAGAAAATATCAAGGACGCAAGAGTATCTGAACATGAAAAAAATTATATACAAGTAAAAATAATGGCATGGTGATAAAAGGTAATTGCACCAGTGAGAAAAACCAGAAAAATGGGCACAATAGGTAAAATCCTAATAATTATAACCAAAACCTGTTGGGGGCGTACCATACACCAGACTCTATTCTAAATTCTATACTTCTACGTCTCATTGAATCGTTGAAGATATGCGATAGGGATGGTTCTTCCCATTTGATAGATGAAGAAACTGAGGCACGGGGGACCGTGAGAATACTGCTCTCTCCCAGCCTCTCCTGTGCCCTCTGGCATCTCTAAAGGCTGCTGAGGTATTTAAGGCTTCCAGGCAGTCTCCGAGGAAGTGCCCAGACAGGGCAGGGGAGTCATTTTCACAGCTTCCTCCCTGGGGGTTGGACGATGGCAGCAGCTCTGTGCACATTTTTGAAGTGACTTTTTAAGTTCTACCGATAAAGCCCTCTTTTTTTTTTTTAAAAAAAGATTTTTTATTTATGCATACAAGAGCTGGGGTACAGGCCAGAGGTGCGGGAGGTGAGAGGACCCACCAGAGACAGAGTGGGGAACAGTACAGGCAGATCCACTGAAATACACTGCTGAGGGGAGCAGCGAGCGGGTGAGGCAGGAGAGGTCTGCTGTGCCATGTGGGTCCCCTCCCTGGCCAGGAATCGAACTAGTGCTGCGGTGGCTGTGGATGCTTCACAGTGTGATGCTCAACCCACTGAGCCACCAGGGAGGCCTGATAAAGCCCTCTTTCCACGGTGACCAAGGAAGCCTGACTTGGAGCAAGAGGCATGCTCAGTTGGTGTGGGCAGGTCTCCACAGCCTGAGGCAGTGGCCTGGCCCAGCCTTTGCCGGTGACACACCCATGGGTCGGTTATCCTGCTGCATGCCAGCTGCCGGAGCACAGGCAACGCTTCTGGAAAGAGGCGGCTGGAGGAGTGGCCTCTGAGGGGGCACAGCTGCAGCTTTAGAGGACAACTCTAGAGCAGCATCTGAAGCTGTCCTGGCTCCTGTTTGCTTCCCCCTTTTCCTTCGTGAGCAGCAACAAATAACATGGAATTCATGGCCTATGTGATTGTTTTTTAAGATTTATCTTATTTATGCATACTAAAACTGGGGTGTAGGCCAGAGGTGTGGGGGGTAGTGAGAGGATTCACCAGACACAGAGTGGGGAGCAGAACAGGCAGATCTACTGAAATGCACTGCTGAGGGGAGCAGCAGGGTAAGACAGGCGAGGTCTGTTGCGCCATTTGGGGCTGCTCCCTGACTGGGGATCAAACCCGTGCCACAATGGCTACTGGTAGCTTGATAGTGCTGAGACTAACTCCTGAGTCATCAGGGAGGCCCAGGGCCTTTGTGATTTTACAGTAGGGAGCCTGAAATATGACAGAGGGTGTGGGGTGGGCAGCACAGGTGCTCCCCGACAACCAACTACCTGGAGAAAAGCAGAGCCTGGAAGTTTGTCATGCTCTCTCTCCCAGCTCCTCCATTTCCCTTTCTCCTCTCCTCTCCCAGCCTCTCTGACCACCCACCATACGGTTGACCCCTGGTGACCAGGAAGTGCTGTTGCCACCTGCAAAACGGGTCACATTATCCCTGGCCTTTGCCTCTCAGCCTGCTGTCATCTGGAATGATAATGGGACTTAATATTTAAGCACCAGCCAGGACCTCCAGCGTCATGTGTGGAAGGCTGGCTCTGACATTTAATGTAACACGCCTGTTGGCAAGGGTGGCCCTGGGCTCCGTGGACTAGAATAGCCCACTTATCAGAATGTCAAGGTAGGAGGAACGAGATAAGCCCAGCTGCCCTGGCAGGGCCAGCGCGCATCCCTTGGCAGCCAGGGTTTCGGGAGGGAGAAGCTGTCTTGTTCATTTTTAAATAGCTCCAGAGAACACCACTCTGTGAGCCTCTCAGAAGAACACATTCAAGTGTTCTTCCTCCAGCGCCTTGCTGTAATCTTTCGTGTTTGAACTCCCATCCTTCTTATCTTGTCTTTAGAAAACACAGAGCAGCTCCTCATGGCTGAGGACGGTCTTTGCAGGTATCTGAGGATGGGCTGTTCTCAGGAATGGCGTCTGCTCGCCATGGCCTGTCTGGAGCTCAGGCACCATGAACATTTTAATCTAAAAAATGGCTCCTCAGCTACCTAAGGTCTCCTGGGCCTCCTCCTTCCTCCCCATTGTCCAGTCTGAATATTCAGTCAGTATCTGTCAGAAAACGCATGCTAACGTCCTCCGAAGTGGAAGGTACAGCCTTGCCTGAATACTATCGTCAAAGGTTTTCAAAAGTTGTTGTTCTCAGCCCACACTAGGTGACCAGACAAAGGGGCATAGAAATGTTTTCAAAACAAAAACCTGAAGTACACACAGTTTTCAAGCAGGTTTGAGAGCGCAGTCTAGGCCTTCAAAACTCTGACCCTTGAAGGACTGTGGACCCAGGTCACTTTCTGAGCCAGTGTGCCTGGTGGAAGCGCACTGGGCGGTCTCTGCCCTGCTGTGGGGTGAACTTCACCAGGTGACCAGAGCAACTTCTGCATGCCTGGTCAAGGAACCCAGGTGGGGGTTTGCTGAAGGCAAACGCTGCTCAGAGAGGCAGGGACAAGTAGTGTCTGTGAATCACACTGATGTTTCTGCTGGACTCACAGAGAGAAGAACTCCTCTGTGCTGGCCATGAGCTGTGGCCCCAGGGGAATGAGCTTGGGGAATCCCACTGAGATCTGACTTCATCACCGCCAAGCCAGTGGAGTGACGCTGCTGGACAGCCCTGGGTTGGTGCATGTAGATCCTTCTGCAGCCTTCTGCAGCTGTCCTACCGTGGCTACTCTGAGTTCATTCTCTGTCTAATGCAGGCATGCTGCTTAAATAAGAACTGCTTCCCCTGGGCAAGGCCAGCAGCTTCCAGAGGTTGTTAAGAGCACGGAAGAGAGCACAGAAGAGTCTAAGGTGTTAGGTCCCATAGGGGAGCCAGATGGTGGGTTTAGAACACCAGCCTGGGGGAGGGCAGGAGCACTGGACTTTGATGGAGATACAGACAAGGGTTTAGGAGATTTTCTCCTTTAATGGTGGCCCTGGTGCTGTTCTAATAATTTATGCTGTTGTCATAATTTATTATCCATCTCATAATTAATGGACAGAATCTGATAAATGAGAAATGCTTGATAAATGAGAAACAAATGATAAATGCTCAGAAGTATTTCTCCCAAGGTAAAAGAGTGCCTGTCTGCTTCTAACCTTAGGTTGTAAGTCTCTGCTCAGGGAGCATACTTTCAGGTTGTTTGGGTGCAGGATGGTGTTGGGGAGCTGGGTGAAGTGAGGGAGGGGGAGGTTGGGTGGAATAATGGCAATAACAGTGGAAGGAGAAGAAAAAAGCAGTCCCCTCACATACATCAAATGCATAAGAACACACAGTAGGCATTCCATAAATGACAGTTCTCTAATAATTCAGCAACAAGCTCACCTCACCCCCACAGGGCTTATACTGAGCAGAAAGATGCCACGTCAGTTGCATGCATCAGTGCTTCTAAATCTCTGTCAAGCTGATGGAACTTTCATGTCAGTCTCCAACAAGGGTCTCTCCTCCCACCCTTGGCTCTGCTTAGCTCTTCTAGTAGTTTCTAGGAAGAGCCTCATCCACACAGATGATGGGACTTACACTTGGCTTTGAAGAAAAGATGTGAATTTGAGAATCCCAGGACACCTCTCAGGGCTAGTGTTTGATAGCAGAGAGACTCTGGGTTTGAAGTCAGAGGACAGGGCTTAGAAGATCATAATCCTGTCACTTACTGGGGCCTGGGACTCTGAGCTTGCCTGTGAGGCTCCGGCTTCACAGGACTGGTGTCCAGATGAACTCATACGAGTGTCTAGCTCGTACTTGGCTCCACAAATACTAACTTCTTTTCATTGCCTCTCTCCCACATGGAAAAGTGTTTTGCGAACCAGAAAGTCTTATGACACATAGCTTAGTGATGAAAAAAAGGTACGTTAGAGTCAGACCCAGGTGGGACTCTCTCACTTGTCAGCTGGGTACCTCTGGCAAGTTCCATGGCCTCAAGAATTACAATTTTCTCACCTGTAGACTGAGTGTGGAATTATGAGCTCCACTGAGAGCACTGGAAGAGAGCAGCACTCTGAGATTAGTCTGACTCAAAGCAAGAACAGGTCTGTTCGTGCTGGAAAGGGCGCTCAGAACAGGTGTCGGCTGCTCCGCATGACCTGGTGTTTGAGGAACACCTGGTCTGGGGAACTTGGGGGCCTGAGCAAGCACTGACACTGCTGCCGCTGGCTGCTCCCCGGTCTGTTTGAGGAACAGGTCAGATAGCTCCTGGGGAGATACATGGATTTGGGGTGAATGGGAACTGTGACCTTACCTTTCCCATTTCCTACCCTTGCCCTTGGAGCCTGATGGCTGGTCTTTCTGGAACTATTTGAAAGATATTTTAAAAAGATAGGGAGGCATGCAGGAAGGATGGGGCAGCAAGGAGGGGGAAAACAGCAAGGATTTGCTTTCAACTTGGCCTTGGCCAGACTTAAAAGGGAAAGCAAGATTAAACTGAGGCTCAGGGTTGACAGAACTGTTTGCCCCACCCCGGACCACTACACCCCCATTGAAGATGGAGCTAGAACCCAGGATCCAGGGCAATGCCCTCTCCTCCCACTGTCCTGGCCCATACCTCTGCGCCCCCAGGTATCAGAACACAGGCATTTACACCCCACAGGCTAACTTGCCACTAAAACATCTCTGATTTCCTGGGTGAACTTTGCACCTGCCCTAAACCTTCTCTGTCTCCATCCAGATCACCCTGGCAGGTGCCTGGCATGAAGAGCTAGCTACCTTGGGTGATCGGCACCTGGGAGTGCCTGTCCTGCCTTCCATGGCTGAGAGCTGGGGGAGAAATGGAGGAGCAAAGGAAGGCAACTTACTTGTTGAGATCGGAGCTTCCAAGTCCCACTGATGCTAACTTCTGGGGTGTCTCTTTGAAGTGGTGTAGGGGGCATTCAGGGCCCTTCAGGGGACTCTCCTGCCCCAGGCATCACCGCAGCCTCAGACTGCCTAGAATCTCTGCCAGTTGTAGGAACAGATGAGCCCTGCCAGCCCCTTCCGTCACTCCCTTTCTAGAGCAGGAGCTGCGGGAGGCTGGACTCACCCGCGCCTCTCTCTCTCTCTCTCTCTCTCTCTCTCTCTCTCTCTCTCTCTCTCTCTCTCTCTCTCTCTCTCTCTCTCTCTCTCTCTCTCTCTCTCTCCTCTCCCCCTTCCGCGTCCCCTCCCCCTCAGCTCTCAGCCCTCAGCCCCCAGTAGGAAGCGGTGTCTGTGTAATATTGAGAAATAAGGATTTAAAGGGCCACGAGGAAAGGTGGTAGGAGTTTGGGGGCGGTAGGGGGTTCCCTGCGGTTGGGGATCAGTCACTTTGGAAGAATCGGAGGGGAAGGTGGAGAAAGGATCCCAGGCAGGGGAGACAGGCTGCCTTCTGCTCCTGGCCCCATGGCTCTCGCTCCCTCCCTCTGCCCTCGCCTCCGCCGGGGCCACCTCCCACATACACCCTCGTGAGGGATACTCCACTGCTTCTGGTCCAGAGGCAAAGGGCTGAGCTTGGGGCGCGCGCCTGTGCATGTGTGAGCGCGCGCGCATGCACGTGTGTGGTCGCGCGCGTTTGGTGGGTGCGGTGGAGCAGAGTGAAAGAAGGAACAAACTAGCTGGGCAGCAATCTGGGATGGGAGGGGTGAGGCTGCACAGCCACTCCAGGGTGCACTGAGTGGGCGCTTGGTAAAATTGTGTTGCCCTTCTTTAGACGGCGGGGACCAGGGAAGCTGGGGGAGCCACCAGCTAGGCTAGGCGCTGCGTCAGTACCGAGCGGCTCTCGCACTGTGGGGGAGGGTAATGAGCTTTGGCGCCCCAGTACCTGCTCCCTGGGGATGGAGTCGGGGTGCGGAGACTGCAAATCCGGCTGCTGCCGGGGGCTGGCGGCTCACAACCCCCGGCACCGCCTCCACCTGCCCGCTCCAATCCTTTCCCCCACCCCCGACGTCCTCCCCGCTGCGGGGGCGGGTGGTTGGGCAGGAAAAGCGGTGATGCTCCCTCCCCTCCAAGAGCTCTTGGCCTTGAGGGGCAGAGCTCGAGCATGCGAGCTGAAGGCACACCCAAGCTGGGTAGGGTGACCGAAGGAAGCCACCTCACTACCCTCGGGTTTTGATTCCTCCCTGTCTGGAGGAAAGATGCTCGCGTGGTTGATTCTTTCACTCCCGTGAGTAGTAGGAAGGCGGCAGCAGAAGTCACACCCTTTGCGGGGCGGGCTGGGAAGGAGGGCTGCCTGGGGAGGGCAGACAGGCTTCTCCTGGGCATGGTCTCCTGTTGGGTTCTGTTCCTCTCTCTGAGCCCAGCCTTTTGGGTTGAACAAAGGGTCTTAGGCCCTGAGAATATCTCCTCTGGGGGGCTGGGGGCGTGTGTGTGGGGGTGTGCAAACACAATGAATCAAGTGTGGGACCAGCAGCCACCAGATAGTGAGCTCCTCCCAGGCAGGGTCTGTGACTCTCTTATTGTCTGCTGTGGCCCAGCACCTAACACAGGTGCTCAATGAATATTTATTGATGGGCACTGTCAACCAGGAAACTGGCTTATTCAACTGGGAGGGGAAAAATGCTGGTCACTGGGGGTGGCTGAGGTGGGTGGGGGGACCAAATCTATGCTTTCCAGTAAGTGCTCACTAACCAGGGAACCTCTGGGCCCCTCAGGGGATTAGCCATTCTTGCACATCCATGGAAGCTTACTTAGTCTTTGAGGGCAACCTGTGGTCCCTTTGCCCAGAGAACAGCTCACCCTGGGCACACAGCCCAGACACCCTCCCCAGGCGCAGGGCCCCTACTGGCCCACCAGGCTTGCCTCCTGGGCCCCCTCCTCTCTGTGGTGGGGTGATGATTCCATGTGGCTGCAATCTGCCCCAGCCAACCAGGAAATCTCTCATTCCCCTTAGGGATTAGCCTGTCTTCCTGCACAGCCATTACAGTTGATCTTTGCGGTTTAACACTCTGAAAGGAAAAGTCTTAATTCCTTTGTTTCCTAGTTCTTGCGAAGGCCTGGGCTGTGGAGCTCTGTGGTCCAGATGATACACTCGGCGCATTTCCTCTGCCTATGAAATGTTCCGTCCCTGGTCGCAGTGGCCTTTGGATTCAGTATAAAGACTGGAGAATTCTCCTGCTGCCATGGGGAGATGGCTCCTAGCAAAAACATAGGGGGACCTGGGAATATTAAATTCCATAAATATTCTCTCAGTGACATGACCTTGGACCAGAAGACAGAAAACAGGTTGGCTCTCAGCCTAAGCTTAGAAGATGAGAAATATGGGGGTTCTAGGTCTGATTGCCTTTTGCAAACCAAGGAGCCTTCACTTTTCCATGTCAGAGGCTCCCAGAGCACATGTGACATTTGGGGAGAGGAGACACAATGGAAGAACCACTTAGGGGGCTTAGAAGGTACTAAGTGTCTGTTTTGGCTGAAAATTGATGAGGCATTGAAAGTTGTCCAGAATTCCTGTGTTATCTTGTTAACTAGATTGCTGACCCATTGCCTCTGTCCTCCTTTATCTGCTTCTCTTATCTTCCTTCTTTGAACAAGTGGTAAATTCACCACATACATGGAACTATTTCTCCCCTATTTATAGAAATTCCGCTTGTATTTATGAGGCTGGTCTTGCTTATAGATATTTTCTGCCAGATCAAATATTAATTAAAAGATTTGTTTATTTATACTCTGAAGTCCTAACTAAAACTCTTCTGTTGAAGACAAATGTTTTAAATATTTCCTCTCACACATTAGTTGTGTATGTTAACAAGCCCATCTATAAATAGCAGATAGATATAAGTTAATGAATATTAATTTGCAAGATTAAAGAGAATCAAAAGGTATGACAATAATATGTCAAATAATTATTTTGACTGGTTATTAATAATCACCCAGTTTACAAAACAAAACGTGGCATTAGTAACACAGCAGAATCCAAACTGGATCACCTCCAGCCTTTTCCCTCAAGAATCAGTAGCTTTAATTGGGTGTTTCTTGTGGTTTCTTCTGTTTCTTGTGGCTTCTCTGTTCATTCACACTTTCATTCATCACACACACATTCATTAGTGGATATCAATCATCTATAAGTACTTTTACATTGACAAACTCTTTTGACTGATTTATCAAAGCCTTCTTGGAGATACTTTGATAGATGCTGTGTGGGAAATGAAAAAATATAAGGGTGAGCTTTGATCTAAAACGCTTTACAGTCTAATTGTGAGGGTCAGCTTGTGTACAAGAAAAGTTAGCCAGCAAATTAACAACTTGGGATTTTAATGTGTAGGTGCTAATTGGTTGGGATGGGGTGTGGAGCTGGGAATAAGGCTGACAAGAGCTTGGGGAGTAGGAGCTGAGGGCTGACTTCCAACCTTAGAGAGACAGGAGGGCAGGATTTGAGTGTGAAGGGAGGCAGGGTATGAAAACAGGGGGTGATTGTGGGGGTGGGGCAGGGTGGGGCAAGGTGGGAGGTAGGATGTGGGGTGTTCAGGAATCTGCACTGCTGACTTAAGGGAGAAATTACTCCTGGGACTGAGGGCAGTTAAGAAGCCAGGGTGACAAGAGGCTTTCATGAACCAGGTGCCCGCCACACTCTGAGCTCTGCTGGGTCTTCACAGAACTAAATGCCTTTCCTCTTCTGAACTTCAAGGAGGACGTAGTGTTAAGGATTTTTCGCAGATGAGGAAACTGAGCTCAGATAAATAAAAAACGTCTTCTGGCTACACTGAATAAGTGAATTTCAGAACTATCAGATTTGTAAGTATCATGGGTCACATCAACAGGAAATGTAACTGAACAGACACACATTGTATGAAAGGATATGATACAAGAGTCAGGATGAGGTGGGGTGCAAAGAAGAGATTCAGTTTGATTTTCGACATGGTGGAGGAAGTAAAGGCTGGATCACTTGCTTAAATGGAACGGTCTGAGGAGGGGCTAGATGTCTGGCTCTGAGAAGGAAGCAGGGGACAGAGGTAGAACTTCTGGAATGTCATCTACAGAGAGAGACTACAGATTGGGACCCTGAGGCTAGCTGTGTTTTCAGAGGAGTAGAGAGAAAGATGGAACTGAGTTTCAAAAAACCAGTTGCTCAGACTGTCAAAATGTCATTAGTAACTTTGCAGGATGTATTAAATATGCCTGATCTCCATGCCTGGGCTCTGCTTCTTCCAGTAGATAAACACCCCATCTGGGGCTGGAATCCCAAATCCATCTTTCATTGCATTTCACTGAATTCTGATATTGACACTTACTGTAGCTTTGGTTCTCCTGAAGCAAAAGCTTACCATTCCTGAAATTCCTCTTATTCAGGAATCCATGCCAAAATGCCTGAGAGAGATGTTTACCACAGTTGTCTGCACAGTCAATTTTATTAAATTTTATTAGATCAACATCTGTGCTGCAGAGGGTGGATATACAAAAGCTAGGAGGCTCTGGATTTGGTCCCCAGCATGGACTTTTCAGTTAGTACACCACTAGAGAACAATGATTTTTTTCTTCCCACTTGGTGAAAAGGCACAAGATAAAAGAAGATAAACAACTTTAATTCCTTCTGAACTTATTCATAAAGTCTCGCTTTATTCTGATTGTGAAAAACTCCATAGAAATGCTGAACAGTTGCTGGCCCTTCCTGCTGTTTCCACAGTGACCAATAGCACCACCTAGTGGTTGAAAGAGATTTCTCGCTAGGTAGAATATAGACGATGATTTACTGGTTTCTTCATTTTTATTTTTATTTAAAAAAATGATGTTTATATTTGATGAATCACGGTGTTATAAATAGTTTATATTAAAATAGACCATATCTTCTCCATTTCCAGAGGCCACTACTTTCATTTTATGGTTTTTCTGCCTTGGTTTTATCACACATCTGTAAATAACACAATTGTAATAATTATTATAGGTAGTTTTAGAAACTATCCAACTTTCTACCACTGAGGACTAACTTCTCACCAGTAGGGACTTTTCCAACCCTACCCATATATGTTTCCTTCCTGCTTCCCATTTTCCCAATGGAATTATGTCCTAATTTTCATTTGGTAAATATTAATTGCTCATATATTATAGCTATAAAATTCTACATACATCTGACCCATGCAGTAGACCAGATGGCTTATTTCTTTTCCGCACAACTGTTGTTTTCTTTGTTCTCCACACTAATCTCAACAAAAAATTTCCACCTGTGGTTTCAATTGCCTGTAAGATGTGTCTGATATCCTGTAAGTTTTATCTTCCAGAGTCTTCTACTCACTTTGGTCTGGGTGGGCTGCTTCTTCTAGTAGATGAGCTGCCCATCTGGGACTTGGGATCCCCAATCTACTTTTCATTGAATTTCACTGAAATTCTCTCTGTGGGGCAATGAGAGCTTCCTGGCATCTTTGAGGTCCTTTTTGCTCATTCCCCTGCATTGCAGTCACCATTTCCTGGGTCTCTCGCATGTGCCTTTCTTGGCTCTCTCTCTTTTAAATATTTATTTTTTTTATTTATGCATACAAGAACTGGGGTATAGGCCTGAGGGGTGTGTGTGTGTGTGTGTAGGGGGTGGTGATGAGAAGATTCACCAGAGACAGTGGGGTGAACAGGCAGATCTACTGAAATGCACTGCTGAGGGGAGCAATAGGTGAGACAGGAGCAGTCTGCTTCGCCATGTGGGTCCCCTCCCTGGCTGGGGATCAAACTCTTGCTGCAGTGGCTGTTGATAGCTTCCTAGTGCTGAGACTTTAACCCCTGTGCCACCAGGGAGATCCTCTCTCTATCACTTTGGAAGAAAACATTCTACCTTTGTTCCCTGCCAAAGAGAAAATTCAAGGGAAACTCCTGAGATTTTACGTGTCTGAAAATACCTCTCTCCCACTTCATGAAGCTTGGTGCAGGATGGGGTTCTAAATCAAACATGGTTTTCCTGCGGAATGTTAAGAGGATGTCCTCCTCTCCTTCCACACTTCAGTGATGTTGCTGAAGGGCTTGGCGTCAGTTTCTTGATCCTCTTTCTGTGTCCTCTTTTCCTGCTGAAAAGGAGCAGATTTTGTCAGTGTGTGTTCTGAAATGTCATACTGACGTGACATTCCTTTTTCCCTTGAATGGGATGTCTATACATCCCTTTCCATCCTTGCCATCTGTTCTGGGAAATTTTCTTGCAATGTTGTTTTTGATCATTACCTTCTTCCTTTTTCTGAGTCTCTTATTCTGGAATTGTTGTCAGTTCGATGTTGGATTTCAGAACCCTCTCATTTCCTCGTCCTGTCTCTCCATTTTCATCTCTTTGTGTTCTTATTCTATGTTCTGGTAGATTTCCTCAAGTTTTTCAGTCCTCCTATTGAGATTTTTATTTTTACTATCCTCTTTTAAGAAGCTCCTTTTTTAGTCTCTTAAAATTAATGTTTTGGGTAGCCTCCTTTCTGTTGGTAGTTTTCTTCGGTCTGCACAGTCTCTATTTCCTCCAAGATGGTTTTTCATGTCTATTTTGACTCTTCACATATCTGGTGACTTCCTAGTAGAGACTCTGGGCCCAAAGACCAGGCTCGCTGGGGATGCCTTTGCTGGGCCATTTGACTGCTGGAACTGTGATAGCAGGTGCTCCTGGGAACAATCAGAATTTTCAGGAACAACCCTTTCAACCTCTGGCTGGAATGGGCAGGCCTCATGATGTTTAGCCTCTGAAATCAGGTCCAGGAAAGACTTGAGGGCCTTGATATCTACAATAGGGTGTTTCTTCCTCACCTTAATGGTGATGTACCCTCCATTCAGAGGCCCTTTGCTTTAGTCTTTTGAGAATGAATCTCCAGTCTTGTGCCAGGGAAGGCCAGAAAAAGTTTCTTATCTGCATCAAGTCAGAAGGGCTTCTGGAAATCTAACTACTCTCCTTCCTAAAAGATTCAACCAATCCTTCTTCTTTCAATGGTTTCCATCACCCCCTATTTCCAAAGGTAGATGGTGCTATAGCTAGCTAAAGCTTTGGGAATCCTGAGGTGTAAATTGTATTGGTCCCTGGTTTTTTCCTGTACAAACATAGAATGCATCTACTTTCTGATTTTCAAAATGTTGTTAATTGCCTCCCGTTCAGCTCTTCTTACTTTTGTGGGCTAATTTTTTTTTAAACTGTTATTTGGATGTCAAATATAATTAATAATAAAAAAAGAAAAAAAAATCTGTTATTTGGGAATGTCAAATGAAGGCTAGAAGCCATTCTTTAAGTTATCCTCTTTGCACTCAAGTTATTCATTTATTTTTAATCATCCTTCCTACAGACGTTTGTTGACTTCTTGCTATATAGTAGGGTCTGTGCTAGGTTTTAGACATGCTGTGATGGGTAAGAGAGCATTCCCCGTCTGCAAGGATGCCTGTCCTGGTGGCTCAGAAAACAAATAGTTATTGAAGCTTCTACAGAAAGGGCACACAGCCAATGGTGATAGCTGGCTGTCTCCCTGGAGGTAAAATTGGCTGTTTGCCAAGACTCTAGAAGGTCTTTCAGACCTTCCAGAGAAGCAGGTGGTCATTTTCTCCAGTGCCCAAAGCTGTTGGTGAGAGTGACCAGGTGGAAACTTCACTGAGGAATTGCAGACCAAGACTGGAGGGGGCATGGGGACAGGTGCACATGGCTTCTGCTTAAGGAACCAGGGAGAATGAGGCTGGGGCTGGGGAGGTGTACAGAGTGAGGGCAGGCATACAGATACCTGTATCACTTATGTTCCCGGACACCAAGGCAGTTGGGGTAATGAGGACAAGATTATTAACCTGACCCAGAGCTACGAGGCCACAGGGTCATCACCTGCCCTCCACCTCCATGACAGCTACTTTCCTTTGTTAAACTGATCCCATAAAATAATATTCACAGAAATGCTTTGTGAAGAACCAGGCAGATAAAAGGTGGCTACTGTGTGACTGTTTTATAAGCAATGTCAAGAGCCTTTTAAAAAGTAGAGTTTGATGTTGGGATTCTTTTGCTGGAAGAGGGGGGGACAGCTCTGCATCACAGCATCCAAGTCCGAGTCGAGCCCCCTTTGTGTTTGCGGGTCTCCAGTGACCATCCCAGCCTCTCGACACCTCCACTTCCACAGCCCATGCTGTCCCTGGGACTGCTGGCGCCAACTCTCTTCCCCCACACTGCAGCTGGGGATCACTGCTTTATTTCCTTTGGGCACTGGTAGGAGACTTAGCACAAATGCCAAGGTTTCTTGGTCCCGGTGACGTTTGCTTTTAGTATTAAAGATAATACTGATGATAATAGCGAGGATGTTTATATAGCACTTAGCAGGAACAAGGCACTTACATGTTGTGCAAGGTTAGTATAACTTGTCTTTTTTCAAATAAGAAAGCCGAGACGCAGAGAAACCAGGTAATTATTCCAATGTGATAGCGCCATGGAGTGACAAAGGCAGCGTTCTGGTCCAGGTATCTGGACTCCGAGTTCAAAGATTTTTTTCACCCCAGGCTTCCTGAGGCTGTCACTCTGAAATGTGGGACCCTTATCCTCAAGCACATTTGCCCCCCTTGAAAGACATCTTCATTACCTAGTACCCAAAGTCACAGGGACCCTGATCTGAAGGCCAGTGAGACCCAGTCTTTGGAGTAGGGATTCCTAAATGTTCTGGAAGGGCTGGGGTTCGTGGTAGTCCGTAGACACTATGGGAACGGACAGTTGTGCAATGACAGGGAGATCTCTGAGCCACATGGTGAAGCCGTAGCTGGTCACCTGGTCGGAAAACACAATCACGTCAACTAATGGGGCCAAAAAGTCATCAGCCATCAGCATCAAGGTCACAGACTGGCCCAGGCCACTTGTGTGTTGTCATTGAGGAAGTTGGCAATTTCCAGAGCCTGGTTTGTGCAACCCGGACAAGAAGCTGACCGTCCTGAGTATGCGTGTCCGGGCAAGGTGCCTGCCAAGCTCCTGCTCCGGGGGAATTTGCCACCTTCACCCTTCCCTGAACATTCCGTGAGCACAGACTGGCGGGCTGGGAACATGGAGACTTATTTGTCTTGACTTCTGATTTAATGGGGACAACTGAGTATCCGGAATGTGTGTGAGACCCTGAAGTAAGCCGTTGCTAGAGAAGGAGGACTCCCTGCAGGACCCTTCTTCCTGGCTTCTAGAAGTTCCTGGCATGACCTCTGGTCCTACACTTTGTCTTGTACCTGTTCCAGGCCTGCTCCCCAAACCGTGATTTGAAAAGCAAGGCCACCCACTTGCCCCTTCCTTCCCTGATTAGCCATCCTGGCTTGGCCGGAATTCTGTGGGGTTCCAGCCATGCTGGGCACCATTGACTGAGGAGGAAGTGGGGGTGGTCTTCATGCCTTAGGGATAGTGGCCCAGTGGGAAGAACCTGGGCTGGACTAAGGAATCAGGTAGCAACCCCCGGCTTCAGGTGTCGGTGTGAACTTGGTGTAGTAGGGGCTACTCAGTGCTATCTTTACAGCCCCTCCACAGGTGTGTGCCTTGGCCCTAGCAAGGCTGGCTTGGCAGAGACCCATGCCTTCTCTGCTTTCTTTGCCACATCATGGCTAATGGGGGGACCCCTTTGTGGCGGATAGGACATCACCACTAGGTTATTTTAACCTATTTATATTTACAGTAAGTCGCCCATGTTTGTTTTTGCAGGTGCTCTCAGATTGTAAAAACACCCAAATATTGCAAAAAGAAGAGAAATAGAAAAGACATTTTAAAAAAGAGAGGGGTCTCTAGGAACTGCCTTTGTCATTTCATGATGAAACTTGCTCCTCCTTGAGGTTTACCCAGTTCCCTGCCTTGTTCTTGGGTGTTCGGAGACCAGGAAGGACCTGGTTTTGCCTGACATTTATAGCTCCACAGCACAGTGGAGTTAGATTTGAGTCCTGGTTCCCTCCACTTATTTAGGTTTGTGCAAGTCAACTCAAAATAAGCTAATTAAGCAGCCTGGATATACACGGAGTACTTGACATTTTTAAACAAAACAAAGGAAAACAAAATAGGGGCCATTAATAAAGCCATTACCTCTAGAATGAAGGTGATGGTTATCTTTTGCTGGCGCTGGCAGGAATGCACCTCTGGAGTCCGGGGCCCCAAGGGCTAGGTTTTAAGAAGATCATAGACAGGTGGAGGGTTTGGGTTATGTCACTGAGAGGAGAAAGCAGACCAGTGTGGGCAAGCCAGAGGTGATGTCTACGTTCCCTTCTCTGAATCTTTGCGTCTCTCTTTCCATTCTGAGAAGGTACCTGCCAGGGGACATAGGAGTGCAAAGCTCTTCAGATTGCTGGTTGGGTAATCCAGCAATCAAAGATATCGAAGCGGCCAAGTTCACATGGTAACTGAGCACAATCTCAACCTCAGGCCTATCAGACAACCCAAGATTCCCAGGGCATTCAAAGCCCTACAGGAATTGGTAGGGGGGAAAAATCCTCCTGAATGGATTACACAAATAGGTTATGGACTTAGACTTCCATTCCAAACCTACAATATCCATAAATATAAATCCCATAAGGTCGTTATCAAAGAGCAGATCACTGGGACCTGAGAGTGGAGTTAAGCAGCCAGGCTGGGTATAAAAGCAGACATGTGGGCCTTGGGGGGTCTCTCTTTTTCTTGGGAGCCAGCTTTCAGCGCATCGTTGGGTTCCAGCTCTGAGGAACTAGTCATCTAAGAGGGTGGTCCCCAGGAAAGGGGGAAGTTCCAGATCCCTGTTCTGCCCTAAGTGGGTGGAGCTGAGCAGGGATAAGAAAATTCTGCAAAAACAAAACAAAACAAAAAAACACAGAAGGAAGGGAGGAAAAAGGAAGCAAGATGGAAAGCAGCAAAGAGTCCTAAAAAAGCACGTGGAGCAGGGGAACATGTGAAAAAACTGTGCTTACTTTTTGGTCTTAAACTGGCCAAAACAGATGTGGGTAAAAGACCCGTGGGGAGGTTCACAATAGCAACTTTCATCTTAATTTTAATTTTGCTCTTTTCCTCCCGAATTTGTCTAACTCTTTCTAACCCTTTTCTATAAATCTCTACTGAAAGGTCCTTTAAACTTGTGGCAGGCTTTTAGGCCTTGCTTTAAGTCAATCCTATTTAACTAAACTTTTACCCTCAAGAAAATAAATAACTTTAAATGCTTAACTTGGTAACTCTATTCTTTGTCCTTTCTATATTATACCCTAATTGTATCAAAGTTCCTTTCCATTAAAAGTCTTATATATTTGTCTTAGTGCGGCGGATGGCAAAACACATTAAAAAAAAAAAACAAATTTAAGCATTCTAAAGTGCCCCTCTCCCTACCCTGTAACAGTAGGACATTGACGGATCTGTAGCCCTCTCTTCCCCTTGTATTATTCACTACGCTATTTCTCCTTCCCTTGTAAATAAAACCCTTTATTAACCTTTGTTGTGTGTGCCTGCAGTTGGGGCATTATAAGTGCCATTCGAGCGCGCGGGTGAGAACCCAGTCAGGCAAACCCACTTTATATTAGGGTTGCAGTTCCAATCTTGCTAAATCCCTGTTTCCTCCTCTTTAAAATGAGGCTTAGGAAAATACCTCTTTGCACATTTACAGAGACAGACAAGATAGAACAGCAAAGTGCCCGTGAATGCAGAGCCAAGAGAGAAGATGATCTGCCCCTGAGCACCTCACCAGCCAGTGTCCCTCCTGCGCATCTCACAATCAGGAGCAGAAACGCTGGTGAAACAAGACATGGGCCCAAGCTCCTAACCCCAGTGTCTCTGGAACTCTAGCACTATACTGCTTGCAGACCGCAGACCTCGGCGAACCACAGGGTTAAAAGTACAGAGCCGGGGCCTCCTGGTGGCTCAATGGGTTAAGTAAACCACAGCCACTGCAGCATGAGTTCCATCCCTGCCACCAGCTGGGGAGGTGACCACATGGTGCCTCAGGCCTCTCCTGCCTCACCAGCTGCTCCCCTCAGCAGTGTATTTCAGTCAGACTGCCTGTTCTGCTCCCCACTCTTTCTCTGATGAATACTCTCACCGCCTGAACCTCTGGCCTGTACCCCAGTGCTTGTATGCATAAATAAATCTTAAAAAAAAAAGTACACAGCCCTGGGATCTTTGTGTCCTCAAGGGAGGGACATCAGACCCAGCCCCAGTCTTCCTCCATTGTCTACCTCAAGCAAGTAGCTCGTGGCTGTGTCTATTTACCTCAAAGGGCTGGGGGATGGAAAAACACTGCTGCTGCTGCTTAGCATTGCTGCAGCACTGGCGTCTGGTTAGTCTCCGGAGCCTGGCTGAACCTGGGGCACTGAGCAGGATGGCATCTGTTGCTGGGAAGCCAGGCAGAATGAGGAATGAGGCCCAGTCTGCAGGCTTTTGGAGCTTCCTCTTCTGGATGGTGTGAGGGGCAGGCTCTACCAATAAGGGACTGTGTTTCTGTAGGTGAGATTTGGGCTTACAGGACGTGTCCCCCCAATGCCCTAGAGGAGGAACCATTTTCTATTTGTCAAAAAACATGCTAGAGGTATTCAAATATGCAATAAGTACATGTAAGTGTGACATTCTGGGTAACACATGACGAAATTCCTCAAGATAGAAAATGCTAAACGCAGAAAAACCCTAAGTGTCATCTTATGTAGCGACCCAGCACTTTTGCTTTCTGAGCGTCTGGCCCCTCTTTATAAAGGGCCAGCTACCACACAGCCATGTCAGTCCACAGAGATGTGAATAAAAGGTCAAAATCCTAAACTTGTGATGTCCTCCTGCCATTTCTTCTCCAGACCCCTCTTCTGCCTCATCTCCCGACACAGCTTCTCTTTAACCAAGTTTTACCCTTGAGTATCCACCTGTTCCAAACCCACCTTTGCTTCCCAGCGGCCAGGCTATTTCTCTGTCACCCACGTCCCACGTCCCACCTCCCACAACCAGCTGGTATCATCATACCCTTCCCAGAGCTTCCTATTTGAATGTCTATACCTCTAGAGAACGTCTCCAGTTTTCCCAACCAGAAGTGATCTCTTCTATTTACTCAACACTTTCCATGCATTTTGCCTTCCTGTGTTTGTCTTCTCCACAAAATGCCAGACTCTGTAGGGCAAGGGCCATGTCTTATTCATCTTTGTAACTCCTAGGAGTCTGGCCCTGGGCCTTTTATTTAGTAAGAACCTCAGCAAGCTTTTAATGAATAAAATGGAATCATCACAACCCTCCCCTCACTTCTGTTTCTATTTTTGAAAAGTGTCCTTGGACTTGATCTAGAATGTCTCACATGGTGATGTGCCTTCATCTTCGGTGAATGACAGGCAGTGTCTCAGAGGACACATTTTCCACCTTTTGCAGATCTTCCCTTTGTAGAACCCATGTAACGATGCTCTTCCCTTTTTGTCTTCTCGGTGGGGTTGTCTAGTTCTCTTTCTACCACCATCCTTTCACCAGACTTTGATTCTCCAGAAAATCAAGTCCCAAAGATGAAAGAGTGTATACCTCTGTCCTGCTCTATCTAGGAGTTGGAGGCTCAGGGGGTGATGTGTTTCTGGTGGGCTTGACATTGCTGCCTTTTCCAAGTCACAGAAGGCTGTGCCCAGTGAGTCATCATTTGTCAGAGTGGATGGCCTAGGACCTTGGAAATTGCTTCCATTAAGCACAGATAGGGCTGCATCTGGGTAAGTAAAGATTCTAGCTGAGTCTTACTTACTGTGTTTAAATAGCATGTTAATGGCTTTTGTTTTGCAAAAAGCATGAGATTTGGGCCACAAAGTCCTATGTCAATAAGTCTCAAAGTAGACACTGCTTGACTCTTGCCGGGCTGGGGGACACACCAGAATGCCAGGGGGTGTCACACCTAAACCCTCTTTAGTGTGAGAGTCTAGGAAAGGATTGCTCACTAGGAAATAATCCTAACCACATGCTCTAAAAACTGAAAACTTGCCTTGGAGTTGTTTTTCTGAAAATTGGGCCCCTGGGGAGAAGATGTGATGAGGAAGTGTGAGGAGATGCTCATAGGCATATGATGGGGGTAGCAGCGGGGGGGAGAAGATGTGATGAGGAAGTGTGAGGAGATGCTCATAGGCATATGATGGGGGTAGCAGCGAAGGACTCAGCCCGCTTCCTCCGACCGCGAGGATTCATGGGGGAAGATCCCACCGGGCCACTCTGTGTTAGTGTCTGCACCTCCTCAGGGGGACCAGAGCTGTGCTGTTGGGGTCCCAACAGGGAACAGCTCGGGGACCCTTGCAGCTGCTGTGGGTGCTTCTGCTGCCCTTGTCTACTTTCACTGTGATTTCTACAAGGACCAAATGACTTTGTTCTTATTTTTATCAAAGTAATAAACATGCAAAGTTTACAAAACCAAAAATTACTGTATGACTTATAACAAAAATAGCATTCTCCTCGATACCGAAGAAAGTGAAGGGCCCATCTTCAGATCTCCCAGGTTTGGTAAAAGACTTTTAATATTTTAATATTTACCTTCCTTTTTGAAAAAATAGCACCTAGAGTGCCATACATTGACTTTTTCTAAAATGAGTCTACTGACTTCTTCATCTGGAAGGTGAGGGGTTCGCCTCACCCTCTTCCCACTGCGCCCCCTTCCCTCCAGCCTCTCCAGATCATTATATTAAAAATGCTATTAGCTTGAAACTCAATGTTTATATTACTGTGACTGTCTAAATACTGCTCACTGCTGTATCAACAGTGTATCATAATCCTATCTTGTATTTGTAAATGTCAGAATTAAGCACAGTTGACAATTTTCTCTTCTTATTATATCCATGGCCAAGCCATCCTGAAACTCTCCATCAAAACCACAGACCTCTTCACTCACAGCCAGCAACTCCACCCTGTTTTCCCTGAGAAGTAGCTAACCCCTGGCCTGGCTCACCCAGGGGGGAGCTGGGAGGAAGTCTCCCAGCATGCTGCTTCACACCACCCAGGTCGACCTCCCCACTCTCACTCTGCTGGGTCTTGCATTTGGATTTTTTTGTATAGCTCTTTCTAGTTTCTTCCTTTTATTTTGGCAAATGTATCTTCCAATAACTTCCCAGAGAACAGCCCATGAGACGTAACATGTGAAATTTGCATATCTGAAATTATTTCATCCCACTGCACATTTAGTTGCAGTTTCGGTTCAATATAGAATCATTTTCCCCTCAATTTGATGTGGCAATTTCTCCTCAGTTTTGTGGCATCTTGTGTTGCTATAGGGTATTCTGGTGCCATTTTGGTTCGAAAGCACTCATAACCATCAGTGTGTAGGACACTTCTCTTTTTCTCTGATGTTTTGAAAATATTTTTAATTGCCTTGCTGTGGGTGTTTTAAAATTTTTTTGTTATGGATTCTTCGTAGGCCCTTTCAGTTTAGAAGCTCATGCCTTCAACTTCTGAGGAACTAAAATATGTATTTTTTTTTCCCATAACTTTTTCCCTCTGTTTTTTCAGATCTTTCTTTTTGGAACTTTTATATGCTAGTCTAAGTTCTCCAAGAAGCAGAAGTCATAGGAAAATTAGACACGGAAGGATTTTCTTAAGGGAAATGCCAGTGAGAACAACTTAGGAGAGATCCAGGGAAAGCAAGTCTGACCCCAGAGGAAGGAGACAGGAGGGGGTGCTGGCGGATCATGCGAGGCTGCTTCAGGGGTCTAACACCCACCAGCTAGAGGAGTCCTGCTTCTTCCAGGAGCCAGAGACTTGCACCCCTTCCTCATCCCTGGGCCAACCTCAGGCCTCAGATACTCGGCGTGTGCTCCAGGGAAGTGTCTTTGCCCGTGTGTTTATTTGTACACTGATGCAAGCAATGCCTGTCCCAAAGGCTGGGGGTGATGGACACAGATGGGGCGTTCACTCTGTGTGAGTCCCCTTCTCCTCCTCAGACCAGGAAGAACTTGCCCCTGCAGCATTGCTGTGATCTGCTGCTCTTGCATCCTTTTCCATCGTGTGCCCTCTTCCAGAACCCAGCCCATGGCTCTGCTCTGCAGGTCCTCCCTACCCGCGCCCCCACCCTGCACCTGTTCCTGGTTCTCACTTCCCAGACCTCGCCATGTGATGCCGCCCCTATGTGAATGGAATGCCACATCCTTTCCTAAATCAGCAAGGCAGCTCTGAAAGGCCCACTGTTTACCGCAACTGGTCCTGTTGGAATATTAGTCATGAACAGAATTACATCTTTGAAATATTCCAAATTTCTTTTAAAAAAGGGAATAAGTCAGAAGGCAAAAGAAAAATACCGGGTGGTTTCACTCCTAGGAGGAACATAAGGGAACCAAATAAGGGACCAAAGAAAAGAATAATAACAATAATAATTTAAAAAACACAACAACAAAAAAAAGACAAGGACAAATCAGATACACTATGTGTGTGTGGAGGGGAAGGGCATGGAATGAGGGCAGAAAGAGCACAAGGGACTGGTACACTGGTGAAGTGGTGGTGGGAAATCCACGGGGAACACAATTGATGTCAACTGTATATAAATAAAGAAAAAGAGAGAAAAAAAGGAGAAAGAAAACCGCCGCATCTGGTCCTCCTGCTCCAGGGCAGAGGCGGAGACCCCAGGCCATGGGAGAGCAGATGGCAGTAGCCGTGACACCAGTAAGCCAGCAGCTCAGCGGCTGGGGCAGCGCCAGAGCCCAGGGGGGGACAGGCATGGTCCTTGCTGCCCAGATTCCAGCCCCAGGAGGACTTTCTGGGTCACTGCAGCTACCAGTACAGTTGGAGCTAAATTCCCCAAGAACACGTGGGTAGGAGAGACTAAGAAAAAGAAGCACATTGGTTTTAGGGTAAATACAGGGCTCCATCGGGTCAAAAGTCTTCTCTTGCACATTGTAACCAAGATGTGTGGCACTGGAAATCATCAGTCCTGCCTTCTCTGTTGCTTAGCAACAGCCCTTTCTTATTCCTAGCAGGTCCCAAGGGACCCTTTTGAGGGAGGGGACCAGAAGGGAGCACAGAGGTAAGAGAGTGACCTGACTTGCATAGTAATGAGACATCTTCCCTGCCTGACGAATGAGGCACCTAAGGAGACATTTATTTTCCTCATTTTGGGTTTGTTCTGTACTGTTTCTGAGAATTAATGTTTGCCTTTGAGAGGTGTATGTTTGTATTTCTACTTGTCTAGTGGATACTTGGGAGACTAAAAGGCATACCCTCAACTCACACTGGCAGAGGGACTCTGAAGGATGGCCTGCTGAGCCCTGCTCCAGAAACTGGGTCCTGAAACCCTTGTCCTGAAGTGCCCTATGAGACCCCAGCATCTCTCTGAGGGAGTCCTTTGATGCCCCAACTGGAAGCCCAAGTGCTGGTCCAGGTCCTCAGAGGAGAAGCAGAAACGAAGTGGGAGTAACAGAGCAGAGCTTTTTTCTGGGGAGCTTCCTGGGTGAGAGAGGTAGGGAGAGAAGTAGGGAACTGAGTGTCTGAGCTGAGCCCTGTGAAGTAAGAGTGAAGGAGGTTGACACCTGCTGGCTGGCCCTGGCCCGCAGTCTAATGAAGCCTCCCTCACCTGGATGGGGTCTAAGGAAGCCTCCCTCACCTGGGTGGGGCCTAAGGAAGCCTCCTTCACCTGGGTGGGGTCTAAGGAAGCCTCCCTCACCTGGGTGGAGTCTAAGGAAGCCTCCCTCACCTGGATGGGGCCTAAGGAAGCATCTCTCACCTGGATGGGGTCTAAGGAAGCCTCCCTTACCTGGATGGGGTCTAGGGAAGCCTCCCTCACCTGCGTGGGGCCTAAGGAAGCATCTCTCACCTGGATGGGGTCTAAGGAAGCCTCCCTCACCTGGGTGGGGTTCTCCAGCTGCAGTTGCTCTCAGAGGAGCCCCTCTCCCAGCAGCACCTCCCCATGTCCCAGCTGTGCTCAGTCATTTCAGGATGTGGCAGTTGAGGTGCTTGCACCCACACCCTCCCTACATTTAGAGGCCTGCAGGGTACTGTTCTATAGTCCCCACACCCGGACTCACGGAGACACAGTGCACAGAGGAGGTGATGGGTAAAGATACTTGGTGACTCAATAGCTCAACAAGAGGAACAAGCAGGTAACTGAGAAGTCCTGAAATTAATTGATAAAGGAAAAGTCCAAACTGGAGTGTGGGGTCATGAGGAGGGTAGAACTTATACACATTTCTCACCCCTCACGCTTGGAACCTGAATTTACAGCTGCATGAATCACCTGCTGTAAACCATCCTGACACTGGACTCAGGGGGCTTGGAAGGGCCACACCTTCTCACAGAACTGATATGCTCTAGGATCTGGGGTTCAGAGAGGACCACCTTTGCCTACACCAGCCTGCAGACATCCTTTTCTTTTGTGTTTTTTCTTTCCTCCTTTAGATAATTTTATTTGCTTATCTCTAATTTCCCCTCTACCCCCACTGGAACTTGGGTACCCTTTCTAAGGAATTGCTGCTATTCCCTAAAGACCTCAACTAAGAACCTTGCTTTCAGGGAGCTGACCCACATGGTGCAGCAGACCTCTCCTGTCTTGCCCGCTGCTCCCCTCAGCAGTGTATTTCAGTAAATCACCTGTTCTGCTCCCCACTCTGGTGAATCCTCTCACCCCCTGCACCTCTGGTCTAGACCCCCAGGTCTTACATGCATAAATAAATACATTTTAAAAAAAGAACCTGGCTTTCACTTGTAGATGAAGTCTGACTCAAGACTGAATTAATGTTTAACACTGGGAAGGGGTGGGTAGAGCGCACAGGAGGAGGACACAGCATGGAGGCTCTTTTGAGAGAGGGGTGAACTGAGGGATAAGCGTGTGAGGTGGGGGCTGTGTGCCCACAAGGACACCTTCTGGGCAGGGAAAGCCTTACTTGGCAGGAGCTTTGATTTTCTCCTCTTGTTCTTTTCCCCCAGTACTGCTGCTCCCTAAGGTAGGTCTCTTAGAATCAGACTTCACAAGGCAAATGTTACTATAAGCTGCTTTATTTACACAAACTATCTTCATTTTCCTTTATTACCACAACTGGTTAGACTTGGAAATGTTCGCAAACAAAGCTTCCTTTTCACATGTAATTATACATTTGCTTCCATTTTACAATTTGAAAATCCCAACGTGCAGATCTCCCGTGTAGCAGAGCAGTGTCTGAATCACTGGCATATGGCCCCAAAGCAAGGTGTGCTTTGCAGTATCTCCTGTTCTTTTCATCTCTTCTGCTCCAAGGTGGCCTGTGTGTGCTGAGTGGAGATGAAGGGGACAGAGAAGGACGGGATGCTGCTATCTGCCCTGGCACTCCACAGAGATAGGCGACAGCTGATTAAGGGGCTTTCTGGTACTCTGTGAGGTAACCAGCAGCTGGATGAATGCCCTCTCATGGAGGGCACGTGAGAAGAAAAGGAAGGTGGCCCCCACCTCACACACTTTACTGAGAAGTAAAGAGCTCAGGAGGGATGAAAGATTGGTGCTCCTCTCCCTCAGCATGAAGGAGTTGGGGTGGGAAGGAAGAAACTGGTATCGAGTAGGTTGACTTTCATGAGTGTTTATTTAATGCCAAGAGGATGCCAACTGCCCTACAGACATCTTTTTCATGTCCCATCACAGACCTCCGGGGCGAGAAGGTGGAGCAGGGCCTGTCTCCCTGCCATTGGCCTTCCTATGAAGTCTCTGCTGTAGAGGTCTACCCTGTACTGGAGCCAGCCTGACATAAGAATGTTCAAGAGCAGCTCTCGTCAGCTTGATCTATGGCTACTGAGTGAGTCATGAGGGGGAGAAAACCAGGAGGGGCTCCTTGGGGACCCTTGACGTCCCCACCATGAAGCACCTGGCCCAGGTACACCCGGACTCGGCCTCACTCAACTGGCTGGGACGCTGTGAGCATGGGTTCCAAGCCAGGGCTCCATAAGCAAATCTTTCTTAATTAGCCCTGGCAGGTCCACACCTTTGGTGTAGGAACCCCATTTAACACCACGCCTACTCTTGCTGGATCCGGTTCTAAAGTAAACTGTGTTCTTTGAGAGCTGATGCATGCAGATGAGCCGGCAGCCGGTCTGAGCTGACCCACAGACGCATAAAAAGCAATAGGCCTCAGGCATCCTCCCCAGAGACACCCAAACTCTTGGACCAAAGGAGCAAGGACATTCTCACACCAGTATCCAGCAGCTTTCCTGGGGACCAAGAAATTGAGTGTTTGCTTCTACATTGACTCTGGCAACCCATGAGGTAAGGAGAGAAATGCCATGTCGCCGTCTGGAGAAAGAAATTCCCTTGAGAATTTAGTTCTCTTCTCCCTACTTTGAATCGACTCCTGGGGGATGCAATGTGGTTTGACCTCACTCACTCTGTGCTCCTCATCTTCTCACACTTGAGTCCCCAGCTATGAGATTGGCCTCCCTCTGGCCTCACAGCCTGAGCCCAGGACTGTTCAGACCTCAGGGGGCATCATGCCGGGTTCCCACCGGGTGGCCTCCTCCAGGTGGCAAGGGGCTCTGATGCACTTTCAGTTGCTGCAAGGCCTTGTAGAATTCTCTCAGGTATGCCCAGGTGAGGCAGCGGACAGAGGTGCTTGTGAGTCTGTTATGGCAAAGGTTAAAAGCTTATCTGGACAGGAAAGTGCTAGTCAGACATTTTGGCCTCATCACCAAAACACCTTTCCTTC
Source organism: Galemys pyrenaicus (assembly GCA_019455555.1). Lineage (NCBI taxonomy): Eukaryota > Metazoa > Chordata > Mammalia > Eulipotyphla > Talpidae > Galemys > Galemys pyrenaicus. The sequence goes on from JAGFMF010011417.1 coordinate 8,871,120, forward strand.
ATTTTATCAAATGTTGCAAGCTTCTGAGTTTGTGCATTTGGATTTCTCGCCGTTTACTCAGTTCCCTAATTACTGCCCTGATGGGTGCTCTGTCGTGTGGGCTATGGCACTGGGACGTTTCTGACCCTGCTCTGTGTGAAGCTGGGAATGACCAGGCTTTGGAGCCTCTTTTCCAAACAGCTAGCACTTACAGGTTCCTCAGTCACTGAAAAGACATTTGTCTCTGTGGCTGGCAGGTTTTGGGGAAACTGTGTGTCTCCTTTAGATGGCAGTGGAGCAAAGCATGGAGACTGGTTAGGAGGCCGTGGGAGACAGGGTCTTACCTGGCCATAGGTGGGCACCTTTTGGTCACTAGCTTGACTTGCTTTGTCTTACTCCAGGCTGTTGCGAAGATGCTTCTCCACCAAGTCAGCTTCAGTTTCTCCAAGCCTGGGGGGCAGGGGTGTCGGGGGAGGCATCAGTCGCCAGGAAAGCATGACTGTGTTACCTGAGGCATGAAGATGGATTTTCTTCTGCTGAGGATGCAGACCAGGCCGGAGCAGGTGCAGGTTGCGCTAGCAAGGGCAGCGAGGGAGTTTCTTGTGGATGGTTCTTGGGGCTTTGATGTTAGTAGTTTTTGGTTTCCTTGGAATTTTTTTTTTTTTACATGGAAGCTGATTATTGCCAGGCAGGCTGTGATCTGAAGCTGAGACTTGGGATTTCTTATGTGTCCTTTTCCTTTTCTCAGTAATCCATTTTCCATTATCTGGGCTAGGTTACACATCTACCCTGGACTTGTTCACAGCTCACTGATTTCCCAAGGATGCAGCTTTGGTTCACATGCCTTACCTTTTACTTGTCCCAAGGCTTCCGCGCATAGATGCTCCTAGTTTCTGCTTAGACCTTTCTCAGGCATACACGTCTCATCTCAGCAGTTTGATTCTGAGCTTGACCCAAATTTTAATACTCTTGGGTCTACCGATCACAATGCTGATGATGACTATTCTCTTTATTCTCTCCATCACCGCCCTTCTCATTATCATTTGTCCCCTTGTTTGTCTTTCAACAAGATTATAAAGAGCACCTGCTATGTTCTGGGAACTGTGTGGGGTCCTAGAAAATTTTTGAATTGCTCCTCTTCTCACAGTGCATACAGTTGAAGGGGTGCATGCGTGGATGCACGCTCTGGCTCTAGCAGGAAAACTATCATGACGAATAAGTGCTGCTCTCTGCAATGTGGCCAAGATATAATCACTGCGAGCCCTGGAAGCACTTCCCAAGAAGCAGGACCCTGAGCCCCCTGGCAGGCAGGATGGGGCCTGGTGGGAGTAGAAAGAAGGGCACCCCACAACATGGAGATAGCATGGGAGAACATGGCAGACACAGGGGATACCGGCTGGCATGGTTGGGTGTGGGTGGCACAAGAAGGGGCGAGGAAGAACAAGACGAGAGAGGCTGCAAAGTGAGTGCAGGTGACGCAGGACTGCCTGGGTGAGGCTCAGGCCCTCAGGCTATGCCCTGAAGTTGGTGGGAAACCATGCAAGATCGTATTTTTGTTTCAGAAATGTCGTTTGTCTGCAGAGTGCAAGGTGGCCTGGGGTGAGGTCAAACCATTGCTGGGGAAACCAGTGAGGCGGTGCTGAGAGGCAGAAGGTACAGGCTGCAGTGGCAGCTGGCTGCTAAGATGAAGAGTGTCTGAAATAGGAACCTGCAGGTTGGCTGGTCTCCCTAAGGAGACTTCCCCAAAGTCAGGGTCATGAACTAACTTTGAATGTGAAAGAGGGTTTTCTTTACCTTTACCCTCACACCCTCCTGGCTGCAAAGAGATGAGTCAATGGTCCCGATGTCACCCTCTGACTCCCCATCTTTCTACACCTTTGAAAGCATGTGTGTTGGGGGGAGAAGGGCAGTTTTCAATTGAATAAGTCTGTGTCTATTTTCACGGTAAGAAATGGTGAGCATTGTCTTGGATCTCTGCTGAACTCCACCATCACCATAGGGAGATGCGTCATCTTTTCTGTGGAAGCTTAAAGCTGAGACAATGTCATTAATAATAACAGACCTGCTGAAAGTTAGAGGTCCTGTAACTGTGACTGTACCTGCCATTCATTGCCCAAATGCAACTCTGACTTAGGCTGAATCAGAGACCGAGCTGAGTCTTCTCTGTGGGTTGCTCTGATGAGGGGCTCCAATTTTCAGATAAAGAAGATGGAGACAACAGGAGACCTGAAACCACTGACTCCTGCGTGGTTCCCAACTTGGTCACACAGAATAGGATGATGTTTGCAAACGTGCTAAGGCAAATGGAGGGGTTGTCCTACCAGTGGCCACTGCCGCAGGCGACAGCTGACCTCAAGGCCGAGGAGAGCATCAGGCTGCTGTAGGAGGAGCTCTGGGCCTAGGGACCTGAGCCAGGTCAACCAGGTGTAAGTTGAAGAGCTCGGATTCAGACCACATCTGTCTGGCCCCATTGTCCAACACACGGCCTCCTCCTTTTATTTGGCAGGTAGGGCAGCAGGCCTTGAAATATTAAGTGAGGTCACACAGTCCAGAATAGCTGGAAAAATCAGCCATTTGGGGTTTAACTCCTGATTTACTTACTTCAGACTCCCCCCTTGAGGCAGTCCTAGCATATCTCTGCAGAGCTGAAGTAACTCCTGGCTTCCTCACAGAGACGCAATGTAATTCCAGCTCACAGAAAGAAAATGTATGTCAAAATATGCACTGTGTTGCTAAGTGGGGGACTCAAATCCCTAGTGAGTGAAATTACTTGCATAGAAGTCAAGGTTTCCCAATAATTGATTGAGGATAGTTGAGTACAGCAGTTTTAAAGACTTCTACCTCACAGGTACCCCCAAGTCAGCTGGGCATTATTTAGGGGCAGAGGTGATGATCAGCTGGATGAGGAGGTCTAAGGGAAGCCACAGGGGACCACCTTCCTATCTCAAGGCCAATAATGTTCCAGCTTAGCAATTAAGGAAAGAAAGTAGAGACTGTGATGGTTATGGTAAAACCAAACTTAAAGAGAAAATGACTTGTACCTCCCAGCTGCCCGGTATCCTGGGTTATATATGATTCATGAATAATATTACCTTGCTCTAAACAGCAAAAAGTGGCTGGCTTGATTATGTCCTTTATAACTTTCTGGAGCAAGCAGGGAGTAAGTGTATAAATTGGAAAAACAGAAAATAAAGGCAAAGACCTTCAAACTAGCAAAAGGGTAAAGGAAAAATTAGTGTTGAGATTCACAGGGGTAGAGCTCGAGAAAAGCCAGCCATAAACAGCAGGTGACGTCAAGGTCAAAGGGCTCCCAGGAGCTACTCTCTGCTCCAAGACATCCTCGCTGAGTTTATGGTGAAGATGCTCAGAAAGAGCATCGTCACCCTCGCTGCTGCCTTGTAGATTCTTGAGCACACCAGGGGGTAGTACCCTTACGTGTGCAGCTCCCTGCTCTGTTTGAAAACTAGCAGAATAAAAAATAGAAATAATGCAGAGAATAGGAAACTCCAAAAGATTTTCAAGCTAAGCAGTTGTTTCTCAAAAGCTCTTACTAAATTCTCTAATTGCTAATGTAATAAAACCCGACCCAATAATATCACATTTAAAAAACAGAGCATTGAAACTAAGTTTTAAACAGTCATTCCAAAGGTTCATCAACCTTTGTACAAATGAAGAAACTAAGACCCAGAGGAGTACCAGGACTTGCTCAGGAAAAATATAAACCTGAGGTCACCCAGTGTTGCTTTGGATCAATGGTTCCATCACTCAAAGAAGTCTGTTGTTATTTTCCTAAAAGAGTTCCCCGGTAACAGTCTGTCTCCGTGGACAAGGCTCTGCCTGACATCAGGTGCTGTGGTTATAAGCCTTGTAAATGTGGCCTTCCACTTAGATGCTTATCGCCCACTCGTGCTTCCCAGAGAAGACAGTTTTTGAATACGCTGGGAAATACAAGCCAGACATATTTATTTATTTCGAATTTCCAGTCCCCACAGCTTTCCTTCTTTTCCAATTGCACAAGCACCACTGTTTCTTGGCTTGTTTTCAGGAATGCTATTTACCAGGGTGTAACAATGTGCCACCGTATCCCCAGGGAGCAGATTAAAATATACAGCACAAGGCAGTTGAAAGCAACAGGTTAATATATTTTCTACAGAGTTAGAACTACCAAGCTCTCCCAGGTGACTGCTCCTACGGGCAGGCTCACGGTTCACTGCCCTTGATTAAATTCTTGGGGGCTTTCTGGCTCTATCTGGATCTGCCACTTGTCCTTGAAGAGCTCGAAGGAACTCGGACGATATATGGTTAGCGTCTCATTGGAAAAGACTCCCTGAGATTTTGCCCCTTGGAGTCCACGTGCAATGATGAGTTGTTTGGAGAGATAAAAGGAACCCCAGTCTTGGGCCGGAAGGTGTACCTTGTACCTAACCAGGGATCAGGGATAATCATAATTACCCTAAACAGCACTCTTGGTCTGGTCAACTCCCACCAGGAAGGTGAACCCCTAGTGATGCTCTCTGGGGTCAGGGATCAGGGCTCTGGTGCTGTTGGGGGTTGAGTTGCTGATGAATTATTCAGAGTGTAGAGAGGTTGAGCTGGATTCAGAGATAAGCTAGAGGATCACCTTGGAAGACCTTTGGGGAAGCCCAGGTGATATTGAGCTTTTCTAAAAAGTCCCCACCCGCAGAGGTTTCCACCTTACTAGGAGGAACCGGTATGAGTAGCGATGAGCACCACATGTGTTACTGAGAGGATCCTCTGACTCATGCGAGTCTAACGCAACCCCATTGGGTGACATGGTTGAGAAGAGAAGATTTGCTTTCCTCTTCCAGTTGCCCCATTCCCTGGTATGGGGAAGAGTAGGAGCTATCCCAACTCTGAAGCCTGAATTAGGGTCCAGGGAATTTCTCCAGAGTAAGGGACACTCATGCTCCTTGTCTTGGCCAATCTCCTGTGTGTGAGAACTCAAGATTTCCTTCTCCAGCTAGTGTTCAGCAGCATTAAGACACAGACTGGATGGCATCCATTGGGGGAAGAGGCTCGCTGGGAACTGGAGAAAAAGTGCACAAATTTAGATTTTGTTTGCCCTCTTATTGACACATGTGTTCCTTTGATTGGTAGTGTTTGCAGATTTGGATTTCTACAAAGATGCATCTTTAAATATCTTGTGCCTGAGAGAGGAGGTATGGGAGGGGCCGGGACCTAGGCCCAGTCTAGGTAGACCTCTAGAGTGTGAATACAGAGATCTGACACCCAGGCATAAAGTGGGCACATCCCTTCCCACGAGTCTGAGACATTGAAGAGAAGCTAGGAAACAGGCTGTCACTTGAGAAGGTCGGTGGAAGGTTGCAGGCTAAAATTGCTTTCTAACATAGGAAAGGGCTTGGTTTTCTTTTACCTACTGAAGACAGAGATGACATGCTAAATCTCAGCCTGAAGGATTTGGGTTAAATATCAGGAAGAAGCTTGATGTTGAGAGGCCGGAATAGATTTCAGGGGGAAATGGAGATTAGCTATTGGCCACGCTTCTTGTTCCTTATACAGACATGAGACCCCGTCTCTCTTTCTGGTAGTTGGTTCGGGACTTACAGGCAGAGCATGGCTCGGTGCTTTAGGAAGTGTACTCCCTTTCCAGGGTCCAGGAAGGAAGCTGATTAGGACCCCACTCTTGGTCTGGTCAACTCCCACCAGGAAGGTGAGCCCCCAGTGATGCTCTCTGTCTGCTGGCTCAGAGGAGAAAAGATAGGTTGCTGATGACACCAGGCAAGGTAGGCCCTTAAACGAGTCTTGCAGTTTCCTTTTTGCCTAAGACCCTAGAAAGTCCAGGGGCACCATAAATCACAGGCAACCCATAGAGTAAGGCTTTCCCCCTCTCCCTTGACTCCCTTCACCCTGCTGCTCCCAGCTCTGGCCTCCTCACCCCTGCATGTCTCTGGTTCTGTACCGGATGCTCCTGTACACCATCTATATGGTACCATCCCAATGGACCCCAGGCCATTCGGGTCCCCATCACCCATCCTTGGGAGGCCGTCCCTTGTGCAGCCCCTGTACTGGCCCCTTTAGGACAGGAAAGAGGCCTGTGGAAGCTGGCAGTGCAATAGTTCCTATCTTTGCCTGCTTAGCCATGTGGGTAAGGGGGGCCCTAGGGACTCCAAGAGCCAGACCACGCACAGGCAACTTCCAAATGCAGATACAATAAACGCCATGTATATTTCCCTGGTGACTAGAGACCAGACATGGAGCCATTTCAAGCCCTGTTTGCCTGCCCTGGAGGGAAGTCAGCACATCTTGCAGAAAGATGCCAGTTCTGCCTCTGCGCTGTTGATTCTCCCGTCCCCAGTGCTAATGAGAAGAACCCTGGACTTTGTGCATAGGGTGTTTCTGCCTTTCAGAGTTTTCTAGGCAGGCCCCAGCAATGTGACCCCCTGTGTGTCCCAGATAGGGAAGTTCCTGCAGCCCTAGGGAAACCAGGAAGGGGTCCAGACACAGAACTGGTCAGTGGCGAGCTGGAGCAGCTGGTCTCACAGAATAGGAAGACCCTTTTTCTGCATCACATCTGCGCTTCAGAGCCACTCTCCCTCTCACTTTCCTGAACAGCTCCAGGCAAATTTTTCTTCTTACTCTCTTTGAATCCTGCTAGCCCCTTGCTCTGCCTTGAGAACGTCTCCTCACAGCACTGCTCAGGCCGCCATTGGGAATTTAGGCCCTCGATCAAGTTGATACAGGCCACAAAACCACCCCAGCCCTGACAGTGGGTTAATTTTCAATATTCCTATTGGCGACATCTTCACTTTCCTTTAGAGAGACTCTTCTGGAATCCCAGACTTAGTGATAACAAAGAGACTTCCCAAGTTCCTTAAGTCCTTTCTTCCTTCAACACTTAAAAATCCATTCTTTTCTACCTTTATTCCTCCTACACTGTGAAGCTTATGAAATGGCAAGCACTTATTTAAAGCAGGTAGATACTACTTCTATTTTAAATTTAAATATAGGTGAGAACCTGCATCAGGTCAAAAAGTTCTTCCTTATATCTCACTGAATTCCCTCTTGCTTTAATCCTTACTCACTTTTATATGGCTTGTCAGTCATCCACTTGAATTCTCTGAAACACGGCATCATTTAATTTGTTTGATTTGGAGGAAGATATTATTGCCACTGACAGATGGGAAAGCTAAAGCTTGATTTGTGCTTATATAAAGATGGAGGTAGTTCTCCTCCCAGAGGTCTCCAGGGTTCCTAAATCTGTCTGAAGTTCTAGACCTTTCTGAGCCCTTGTCAGGAGCCAGCAGGTGCTGCTGTGAGTAATGGGGATGCAGATATCTAACCTGTCCAGCCTGAGTTATAGCTGTTCTCTCTTGCCTGGGCATTTCTACTCCTACCATTTTTGATCCCCATTGCCCTTTTACTTACTGGTAACTTTCAAGGTCACCTCTAGTAACTGTGGCTTTCTTAGCCCTTATCACAATTGATAATTATTGTGCTTATTTGGTTCCTTTTTACGATGTCTAGCTCTCTCCTGGAACATCAGTCTCATTCAGTCTGTAACCCCTGCTCCTTGCTGAGGAGCCCAACCTATGGTAGATTCTTAATAAATAGTTATTGACAAAATGAAAACAGAGAAGGGCAAGTAATGAAAAGCCACACAAGGAAGGAAAGAAGGAAGAACACAGATTAGGAAGGCCTGTCTTTTCCCAAGACTATCTGCTTTTCCTCCCTTACCTTTGTCAGAATTCAACCATTTTCTGGGCCAAATCTCTAAGTGCTTGTGGTAGAATGATCCAGTAAGACTGGGGTTCTCACTATGGCTCTGCCTTATATGATATTTTTAATGTCTCAGAGCCTTACTTTTCTTCCTTCTAAAACAGGGATAATTATCACTACTTCATGGGGCTATGTGAAGATTAAATGAAATAATTTCTGCAAAGCTCCTACCATAGTTTCTACCCATGCCAGTCATTCAGCAACCCTTCATTCCTTTTTGTCTGCAGTAATTTCAACCCAATCCCACGAAATAAAATCAAGCCCTGAAGTGTGCCTTTAACCAGCTGGAAGAGCCAAGTTGTCTGGCTGGTATGAGAACACACCGCCAGCCTTCTGTCTGTGCCAAGAAAGTCACATTGGAAGTGATGAATTTTAATGAGTTTCTCCCAATAATTAAACCCAAGGTAGTTTTAATATCATACCAGTTGAAATGTCTGTAGGCTGAATTCTCATTTCCTAGCTCTTTGAACTAGGATCAATACCTTGGCTTCTCTGGCCTTTGGCTTTCTCCTTTAATGTTGGGAATTACAATGCTGTAGTCTGTGTCTCAGTGTTTATTCATGGAAAGTGCTCAGAAGCAGTAAGATGCATAATGAGTAGTTATTGTTGACCCCTGAGTTAGAGGGGAAACTACTCTCCGAATAAGCCATATTCAAGAAAACTTTATGAAATGTTCGTTAATTGCCAGTTACTTTTATTCATCTTGTTTCCTTTCATCATCAAACGCGACACTGAAAGAATATCCCCTTCCCATTTTTCCATCCATTCATCAATTCACTCATTCAACAAACACTAACTGTGGCCAGAGAGACATACACCATTCTAATTAGAATGAGGGTCAACCATCAATACAATATGGCTGCGGGCAGTTGACTTACCAAAGAGCTTTATCTTCCATCTTTTATTTCAGGGCTCACCACAGCATGGCATGTCTCCTTAGCGAGGCTTTTTTCTGGGTCGGTCCTTCTGCTAGTCCTTAGCTGGTGGTGCTTTGTTAGTAGTAGTTTTGTGGGCATGTAAACTAATTCTCTGAAACAAATGCATTTCCCATCTACATTTCTAATCACAAAATTGAACTTGAAATATACGAGATAATCGTACCTGTACACAGTGTAGAAAAATCTAAGTTTACTGTAAATACCGAGGAGGAAAACACCCATGAATACACACAATCTTATAAGCATGCATCATCTCCCTACTACCTACATTTTTTAATTCACCACATTTGGTTTTCACACCAAGTCTACATACTTTGGCGCTTTCATCCAGGGGAGGAAACAAACATGAACACACAATACATAGGTCGGCAAACAGCAAGGGGCCATCTGATTGTGATAGGAGGTGGGAGGAAGCTACAGCAGAGCGGAATGGCAGCAGCTGCTATGAGGCGGGAGTGACTGCTACCTGAGACTGGATGCTGAAGGTCCTCAGAGGTGGAGGCTGAAGGTCCTCAGAGGTGGCGAGGAGGGAGCTGGGTCCTCACTCCTGAAGGCAGCAGCAGGGATAAACCCAGAGTAGGGCAGTCCTCAAGGAGGGAGCAGCCAGTGTGAATGAGCAGGGTATTTGCTGCGTGGCACATTTCTGATATGAGATAGTAAGGACACATGGGTTATATAGGGCCTTGAGCTCATAGGGTGAAGGGAAGCCAGGAGAGGCTTAAGCAAGGTAGCAACATGATCTGATTTACAGGATTAATGCTTCACTGTATGGTAGAGGATGTATTAAAGGAAGGAGAGAGAAACAGCCCAAAGGTGGATGAATAGGTATTTTCTATAGCCCCAGCAAGAAATCGCACTCACTTGGACAACGATGGTAGCTATGGAGATGGAGAGAAGCGGATAGTGTAGAAAGAACAGACAAGACTTGCTGATGGGTTGGATGGGGTGGGAGTGGGAGGGATGAGAGGAAGAGAAGAATCTAGATTGAGCTAGCTAGTGGATAATTGGACCATTTCCAGAGCCAAGGGAGGGCTGGATGTGGTGCTAAGAAGGAAAAGAAGAGGGTGGTAGGACAATGTCATTCGAGTAGGAATTTCAACACAAGATGAGCACGCCCCCTATGCCAGGGTGGAGTTGCACTTCTCACTCCCGGTCTGGAAATCGGTAATCGTGGGGCTTGAATTCCCGCTAAGAGCTTTCAGAGGAAATTCCTGCCAGGCGTTCTCATCAAGTCCATCCTCCAGCTGCCTCTGGATCTGAAAGGCTGGTCATGCTAACTTCAGAGGAAATTCAATTGTTCTGGCACTAATCTAATCTCATCATTTTGTGGGCAATCTTTTTCTTTCTGATCCTCAACCCTTTTTACCCCTTTGTTAATTTCTCCCATGCAGTCAAATATAGTGTTCTCCCTTCAGAATTGTCTTTAAAGCCTTCATGTATGCAAAGATGCCCCTTATAGTTAGTTCCCTTAAAGCAGCCCAGGGCCCTGCTGTCCTCCCCCTCCCTGAGATTCTGGTGGGAAAACTCTGGATGAGCTAGGAAAACAGGGGGAGGGAGGCAGAAGGATACTTTCCAAGGTCTGGTGTCTCCCACTGCAGGGCTGCCTTCTCTGCGTTTCCTCTGTGGCTCACTTACGCACTTTGGACTTGGTTCTTGAGCCAGTGCAGTTCAGATTCAGACTTAGAGTTGAAGTGATTCCCCAAATGCTAACTTGACTTTTGGGTATCTCTCTTCCAGGGCTCAGCAGCCCTGCTGAGAAAGAAGGGGTCTGACATTATCCAGTGTTTCCAAGTGCTGGACCCTCTGCTGAGGACCCTGACTCTGAATGCTCTCTTGTCTCTGGGAAACAGCTCTTCTGTCATTGAACAGAGACGTGAAACAGGAATTTTATGGGGACTACTTAGGACCAGGAGAGCAAAGTCATTTGTTTTGTTGACAAGTGGAAAGAGTAGGTTTTAAACAAACGTCTATACCACCTTACAGCCTACCTTTCACTACCTTGGGGGGACACCTGTGGAACCCCATCTGCTGGCCTTTTGCAGTGATGTTCTCAGTCTTAGTGCTGCCCACGGTTTAGGCCTCATACTACAGGTGGCGGCGGCCAGCATTTCCCTCAGTGTTAAACAGGTGTCTCTCTCTTCAGACTTCCTGTGTTCTCCCTTCCAGCCTCTTCTGCATCTGACCCCGTACAGCTCCAGAGAGCCTTAACAAGACCAGCCACTCCACAAGTGCAAGGATGCTGGAAACGATGTAGTTATGGGGAGTGTGGTGAGGGTGTGGGAGGATAAGAAAAGTGGAACAGGTAACAGTGGCTCGTGAGAAAAGGAGCCGCCTGCTCTATCACACACAACCTGTGGGGGGCACAAAGACCGCGAGTCTCACAACCTGCACACCCTTTCCAGGAAGATTGGCCTCACTTCTTTCCATAGAATTTGCCCTCATGTATGACGAGGGCTTGTTAGATTCTTCCCTCCAAGCTATCACTTGCCTGTGATAAGTGATAAGATGCAGGTCTGGTCTTCTTATTGTCATCACACTCCACTCCATTCCACTCATGCTTCACCTCCCCGCCTTCTCTTCCCTTAGTGTGGGGGGAGGGGTAGGGGACAGGAGTGACATAGGGAAAATGGGGACAGGGAGGATGTTTTAATGGCCCAAGGGGGTACTAGCTTATTGGTGAGGTTAGTTGGGTGATCATAAAGAGTCGCATTTTGATGTTGCTGCCTCCAGGAATACAATAAGGGTTATGGGCAAAGAGCAAAATGCTAAAAATAAGTGAATGAATGAATGAAATGTGCTAAGGGAAAGCAAGATGGTGAGAGGATGAAATTAAGCTCCTGGATGAGGATGAGTGGATGTGTGATCATGGAAGGCGCTGCAAGCACTGTAGCCATGTTGACACCTGACCGGGGACAGTGGCTGGGCCAAGCTCCAGGACGCCTCCCACCCCACACAAGGGCATCCCATCAGACAGTCCAGGAGCCCGTGGGCATGTTTGGGAGCTGCAGACCTGGCTCCCAAGACCTTGACTGTAGCCGGTCCCCTAGCCCAGGGAGGTGTGACAGGTGAGTGGGCAGACCTGCCACTTTTGAGTCTTGATGTGCTTGATTCCTAGTTCTGTGCAGCCCAGGTGAGGCTGGGCAGGGGCACCCAGCTTTGCCTCGGCTGCTCCACCCTCTCACTATCTGGACAGGGTGGGAAAGAATTTCTTTTATTGATGCCTGGAAAGGGATGTCTCCCATATGCTAGCGGAGCTTCTGTTTAGAGCTAAAGCAATTATACAAAATGATTTCTGTATCTCCAGACCCTTGCAACCAAGAAAAGAATTTTAATGGTGATGACTTTAGAATCATAGTGACCACTTGCTGTCAAAGGGAAGAGTCGAGTTCAGCCAGCGCCCAGCACAGGCCAGCATAGTGCTTCTAGGCTGGTGCTGGAAGACAGAGGAGGAAGATTAAGAACTGGAGAGATGTATGAAGATGGGGGTTGGGTTATTGAGTCCCTACTAAGCAACAGACACATTGATATGGATATTTTCTGTGCCAATTTATTGAGATATAATTCCCATGTCTTACAAGGTACCCATTTGAAGTGTACAAGTGTTTTTTTTTTCAGAATATCCACAAAGTTGTACAGATATCTCCATGATTAATATTGAAGCATTTTCAATCACCTTAAAAAAATTCTAGACCCATCAGTGGTTACTCCTCATTTCACTCACTCCCTGAATTACTCCTACTAATCTAACTTTCTTTCTCTATAGCCTTGCCTATTCTAGACATTTTTTTAAATGGAATAATGCAACATCTGACTGTATTCATTACAAATGTGTCAGTACTTCATTCCTTTTTTATAGCTGAATAATATTCATTTGCATGGCTATCTGCATTTTATTTATTGACTCATCCACTGGTTGACATTTGGGCTACTTTTACTTTTTGCCTCTTATGAATAATGATATACATGACAAATTTTTGTGTGGATGTGTGTATTCTCCATTTAATTCCCAAAATGACAAGCAGGCATTATGATCACCATTTTAGTCTGAAAAACTACAGCTCAGAGAGGTTAAGTAATATTTTAGGGATTAAAAAGATTGTTTTGGTTTGGCTTGATTACGATAGAAGGGCACATCAGAGGATATAAAATGGAATTTCACCTCACCTTTTCCAGGTCATTATACATACCACTGAGTAAAAAGAAATAACAAAAGAATGAGAGAAAGTGTGTCAGCAGATCTGCTCTAGGCTCTGCTGGCCTTCTCTCTGAGGTAGGTTTGCTCTGGACTGGCCAGGCTCTAACGTTGGGGGTGCGTGTCCCCCTTTTCCAACTCAGCCTCCTTGTTTCAGTGGCAGATGTGAAAATTGGTCAAGAACAGTCAAGATTATTGCTGGGTGGATGAAGAGTAGCTCATCAGCCTTACAAAGAGTCAAGTAGGAGGTCTCTACAATGGTGTCCCATCTTGAGAGGTCTCCCTGGGTGGTCTCTGCCAGGTGACAGGAAGAACTCCAAAGATGAATCCAGCTTGGGTCCAAGGACGATGGTGGCATGGAACAACAGGGTCACTGAGGCTGCTGGCTCTGCTTCTCTCTGCTTCCAGGGCTTTCCCAGAAAGCACTTGGACATGGGAGGGAAGGTGACGACGTGCCATCCCATTAATGTAAGTCCGATGGCTCGGTGGAACTCAAGCCAAAGCTGGTAATCATTGACCCTCAGAAACTCCCCCAGGGCAGAGCAATAGAATCAACAGGAACACAACTCTCCAGCTAACCCACAGCCCCATGGTTTGTTCTAGAGCCTTGCCCTTTCTATCACCTTTCTGGGAAGTTCCTGCAGCCTGGACACTGAGAGAAGCCAGAATAAAAGGCATCACAGATAATGACATGACAGGATCTTTCTTTCAATGCCTGGCTAGCACTTGAAAGAGAAATCAGAGCTGGGGGTGGTGTTCCAGAAGCTGTTCATAGCTTGGCCACTTTCCATGTCCAACCATTGTCTGAGCTCTTTGTATGCAAGTGTAAGACAGATCTGAGTGCCCCCACTTTTCTAATGAGGAAATCGACACTCAGAGAAGTCATATCACCCTTAGTGTTAGAATTGGCAGGGGGTTGGCTCCGTGTTCAAATCCTACCATGTCACTTTGTAAATCCTGCCGGGTAGGCCACCTGATGGGATGGTGACAGGGAACCGTCAAATACAAGCACGTTGGACTAGCCGTAACCAAATTCTCCTTCTAAATCTAGCACCTGGTGTTCAGAGCTGGGCTGTACCACCCATGGGTGCAGGGTCCTGAATTCTAGTTCCCTGATGCCCATTCTCCAGACATTAATCGAATTAGCCTCCTGTTTTAAAAATTTTCAAGTTTTGGATTCTAGATGTTTTTATAAAAGCAAAGGGTACTTTCTTGCTGCAGAGTCTCAGGGCCTTCCGTCCACATATTAATAGAATTCATTCATTTCTGGGTTGGAGAGACTGAGTTGATGTAATACCAAATGAAATACAGAGAACTAAAAGGGTCAGACTTGGCTCTTTGCACACATAAAACACATGACCTCTCTTTGTGAGCATTTAAATTCTTTTATTAAGCCCAACACCACTTGAAGTGAGTGGCTCAATAGATGAAGTTTAAAATCATTTCGTTAAAGGTATTTTAGAAAAACAAACTTTTAGAAAAATAAGCTTTTAGAAAAACAAACTCCCCACTCCCTCAACACACACACTTTATAAGATAAACAAGTGAGAAGATGATTATTTCATGTGCAATTTTTTAACGTGGCAAATTAATTCAGAAAAAGATTCCTTTAAATAGCCTATTATCTTGGGCCTCCCTGGTGGCACGGCGGATTGAGCGCCACACTGAAGCATCCGTGGCACAGCCAAGAGTTCGATTCCCGGCCAGGGAGGGGACTCACATGGTGCAGCAGGCCTCTCCTGCCTCGCCCGCTGCTCCCCTCAGCAGTATACTTCAGTAGATCTGCCTGTTCTGTTCCCCACCCTGTCTCTGGTGAATCCTCTCACCTCACGCGACTCTGGCCTCTGCCCCAGCTCGTGTATGCAAAAATAATAAAATAAATCTTTTTAAAAAATCCTTTATCTTAATGCTTATGAAATATCACTCACTAAAGGTGATTTCTATTCATATATTGTCTTTTAAGAACAACATATATTGGTTTCTATATAGGATTATATATCTAGACATTTACAATGATTTTTTTCATTGTGTGGGTATCTTTGAAACAATGAGAATAAAAAAGTTACAACACTCGGATCATTATGTTAATTTTATTTTCAGTTCTCAGTTGATGAGAACCTAGAATCCACCAGTTAGGGTAGTGACCCTCACGAGGTCTGAACTGAGGCATGGCAGAGGCCAAAGAACTTGAGTTGACATCAGAACCACCTGGAAGCAGGACTGACCCTTCTGCTTTTCCGACACGAAGGGTATCATTTTTTCTTGGGACAGATTCCAAAGACTGATTGACATTTCACCCAGGATTCTGTAGATATTGTTCCTTTCTCTGCACAGTAACAAATTTTTGTGTTTTACTGGGTCTCTTTCCTATGGTGCTTTTATCTCAATCCTGAGTCCTGACAAAGGCAAGTTAGCAAATTCCACGCTCAGCAACTAGAATTCCAGATCCAGCAGTTCTTTTTGGCAATACAAGTTTTACTCATACATGAAATTTTGAAAAACCAGCTCTTGAGACAGAGGTGGGTGGCTTGATGTTCACATTGATTTCTCAGTGAGTGAGTCATGTTCCCAGAAAGACCAATAAGGGTTTGGTTCTGAGTATCCTGAGGCTACTTAGGTAAAGTCTCTGAAACCCAATCATCTGCCCCATGGGGTGGTAATGGAGTACCCCTATTACACAGTGACATCAGGCAACGTTACCTTCCGTATGTTTCCTTCTGAAAAATCAAGCACTTTCATCACTCACACCTTCCTGTATTTATTTTCGTGACGATGATTTATTGAGCATGTAATCTACCCCTGCACTGGAACAGGTGGGCACTGGGGCTAGGCCCACCAGCAGAGGAGATGACTGGGTTCACAGCCACCAGGACAGCATAACAGTAAACATAGAAGTCAATATTACTATAAATACTACCAAGAAACAATAAAGAGTCCAATAAACTATTGTGAGAGAAGGGAACCGTATTTTAATGAGAAGGGTGTGCTAAAGCACTCATTTCTCTTTAAGAAACTGACATTTAAGATTCTTTCTGAGAAATGACATTTAAGTTGAGACCAGGAAGTCAGCCTAGGGTATTTGGGTGGGGGGGTGAGAGGGGTGGAGAGTAGAACAGCATGTCTTTCCAACAAGTAAAATGGCAGGGGTTCAGGCTCAGAAATTTAAGTAACTCTCCCACATGTATAGTTTGTATGAGGCAGACTGGGCCTCACATGTGCATCCCCAGGTCATAGGTCTGTTGCCTAAGACTGACCACAGCATTCAATGAATGCTACAGAATTGGTCATCTCCAAGTCCAAGATCCAGTGAGAATATTAGGTCTCAGCTCACCAGTGCTGGCAGATACCCCTCATCCTTAGGGGAAGAAACTCCCCTGTTCTCACACCGGCCATTACCATTGCAACAAAATGTTACCTTTAGAAATTGTGGTAACTGAACCCCTATATATCTATATATGTCTCCAAATGAAGATGCCATTCCCATACCATTAGGTCATTGCTTACAGTTAGGGCAAGTCAGGATAATCTGTAGAAACTACCAGAGAAGTTTCACAGTGCCTGCTAGTGCATCTCCAGCACTTTCCATGATAGCCTCTCAATTACATTGGCAGCATGAGTATGTCTGACCTCTGCCTAACATGAAGGGGTTCTTCTTATGACATTGGAGCCTGTGAATTCCTCCAACACACACTCTTTGATCCAAGCCAGTGAACCCTACACCCTCTCCATGGGACCCCTGCCCATACATTTCTCCATTTTGGGTACCTTTGCTTACCCCCTTCCTTATTCCTGGAAACCTGTCCCCTCTTCCTTAATCCAACTCCACCCTATCAATTTAGAATCAGTATTTAAAACAGGTTTGAAGCAGCTCTCCTCCCTGCCTGCCTGTGACTATGCAGAAGTCTCTCTTTTTTCCCTTCTCCTTCTCCTAACAAACCTGCCTTTTTAAAATGTATAAGAAAAAAGAAAAGGTTTGGGCTCTGGCTAGCTCTTAACCTCTTGGGTGATGTCTACATTAAACAAGAACATGCATGGAGAGTTACTGTTCTCAGGGCATGGAAAGTAGGTGCTGAGTCAATGTTTGCCTTCCCTCTACATTGTTTAGCAACTATTTGGAATATGCCCTAAGGATTAAAAGCAAGTTAGTAGGATTTAGATTCCACTATTCTTTGCTCTTTTGACTTTCTGTTTGGTAACCTTGGGGAAATTGCTTAAGTTCTCTTAATTTCAGTTCCCTACTTCGTAGGGTTATTGTGAGAATTAAATATGATGGTGCATTTAAGAGACATTGCACTTTTGACAGGTCAACATTGTAGGCTCTCCCAGCCCCAGAAATTTAAGGCTCCAGGGGGACATTATTTGCATTGTGCTGTAGAGGGCGCTGTTCACACAGAATGTGGCTTGTTTTTTTGGAGCTGAAAGCAGGGTACTGAAGCCCTTCCTGGCAGCCCTACCATTTCACCCTCGAGAGACCTTTCTCACTCCTTTCTCTTCATTCATTTTGAGACATATGTGTCTTCACTTTAATCTTGGTCTACCTAGTTCACTCTAGCTTAGTCTACTCACACCCAATAAAGCAAGGACTTCCCTTGGCAAAGTACAGAGCTCTGAGGTTTAGAAGAGAATTCTTAGAAAGTCTATTTGGAACAGAAGTCAAGTAGGTCCAACTGTGCAGCAAGAAGTTTCTGTTGTCCTCTATGGCTCTGTCACTCTGCTGTCACCACTTCTCACAGCCCCCAGGGATGTGCTGTTCTCTCTTCAAATCCCTGAACCAGACAGAAAAAAGTAACCCCTTTCGGTCCTCCTTTGCATGGCTGAGACATGCTAAAGGTATTTCTAAAACTCCTTAAGAAGCCATTATAAAGAACAATGGGGGAACAAAATCAAAGACACACTAAGAATAGTCCTCCAACTTCAAAAGCATACGTTTCTGATCCCACAGCACACGCATGCTGTCTCCAAAGACTGGCAAGAGCCTGAGTACACCTGACTTGGGTGTAACTTCGCTGACTGTACTGATGGGAACGTCACACTTCCTGATATTTCCCGTGGGGACCACAGCCGAGCACCACCAAGAGTCAGCAGTGTTGGCAATGAGCGTATGATTATCTTAGGGTGATCAGTGTTGCCGGCCAACACATCCAGATAGAATTTAAAACCTGAACTTCTAATTTTACTGACACATCTTAATGACTTTTGTATTTAAATGTGGCTATTTCTTTGATTCTTTACATCCGGGAACAAATAGGCACAAAGTGTACCTACGTGTGTGTGAGATTTCTGTAAGCCACAGAATGGAGTTGGTTCTCACCTGTTGGTTTGCATCACGGCTTTATGATACCTGAGTTACACCTCTTATTCTGTGTGCCCTCAGGTCTTTCTGTGGTGTCAGCACCTTTCAGCCAAAGAGCACCAGGGCAACCCCTATAATTGAACGAGTTGCTTTCTGTAGCTGATGAGAACACCCATCATGGGAAACTGGGGGGAGCCTCCCTAATAGGTTGTTAGAAAGGACTCAAATAAGATTGGGGCTCACTTTAGGTGATTTGGGGCAGATGTAAGGAAGCAATACTTTACTATGGGTCAGATGTTTTGTCAAGAAGTGGGGGTAGTTCTGTGATTGAAGATGGTAAGAAATCTCAGTGTCCAAAAGGAGATGCTGATGTGAACCTAAAGCTGCATTTGGTCAAGAAGCAGTGAGCACTCATAATATTCAGGATAGGGGGATATTTAGTCATTTTTGTGGTTTGGCCAATGTTCATATTTTTGTCTGTGTTCAGACACAATTGATTGCAGAGTGGTCCTGTATGATGTTGGCATTCTGTGAAATTGTTTGTGTTCAGCCAGAGAACACCAAGGCCTAGTTTGGAGTGCCAGGATAGTCTCTGGCAACACCAGGACCCTACTCTATTACCAGAACAGCCCCAGATGTCAGGGCTGTTCCTTTTCAATAGACCCGTATGTATCTAGTGATTCCATCGAATCCTAGGTGATGTCTGTATAAGAGAAGAACAATATGTTCCCACCTCTCCAGATAAGACTTCTGCTCTGGTAAGAGACAAATCCTCTATGAAAATATGTTGACATTTTCTAGGTTGTCTCTCTCACATGGCGGTGGGGAGAGGGGTAGACTGTTGAGCAAGTGGTTTCCAGTATTGACAGGTTGTCAGAACATTTGTGACTCTTGTACCTGAAGTGCCTTCTCTTTGATTTGACTATCACCTGCAAGAAGCCCATTTAGCTCATAGAAGATTCCAAATGACCCAGGTGTATGACCCTTGGTTAAACTGCTTTACAGGCTTCAATTAATGAACTTATAGTGACAGTTGCTACTATTTCCTGCATGATTGCTATGTTCTAGAAACCTTCCCTATGTAGTGGCATTTAAATTGGACTCTGACCTTTGAAAGTATATTTTTGCAATCACTTTACAGGTGAGGAAACTGAGGTTCAGAAAGACCATTACATAGGTTTCTCAGGTCACTTGTTTTTAAGTGACAGACCTGAACTCCAAATCTATGTCTAATCCATTCTGGATGAATCCTTCCATTCTGCTGCCCTGGATTATTAGCTGGGCCACAGCCTCCTCTTTGATCTTCCACGTGCAGCACACCTCTGCTCAGTGCTGCTGCTGGACACTGGCGCCACAGAAGCTGACAGAACCTGGTGTGCCTTAGGAGGGCACCAATGCTGCCAGGCCTTGTGACTCCCTGGCTCCTGTTCCCAAACTCTCTTCTCTGGAAGGAGCCTGGACACAGCAGTCTGTGGCTTCACAATGGAGGCCTGTGGCACTTCCTTTGTTTCTCACCCCAAGGGAAAGGTGAGGTTTTCCTGGACTTCTTTCATACCTAGCCTGGAAGAGTCTTGAAGTTCATATCCCTTTTTTTTTATATGTCCATGAGGCCAAGAAAAATTGTTTCCACTGGCCGGGCCAAATTCTATTAAGAGAAGCTCACGATGACACCAAATGAGCCTCCTGGGAGAGAGAAAGAATTAGAGGTGACATCTCTGGAAATTGTTGGACAACAGGGAAGCAACTTCCTCCATCTGCAGTGGGTTCTGGGTAGGAAGGAGTAGTTTGGGAGCCGGATGACTGGATGCGCCATGGCTTGGTAATGTTACGGTCCAGCTGGGTGGTCATCCTCTAATAGCTTGAGATCATTTTCATAGAAAACAGGAAGTTCTCACAGCAGTAGTTACAAGCACTTGTGTCAGCTCTAGCAGAGGTGTATTGCTGTGTCCAAGCTTGACACCTAGCCTCTTGGGCCTCCTCTTGGGTGATCACTTTAAAACCCCACCCCTGACCCTTTCAGGGCAGCAAGCTGTGCATTGCAGTGGCTGAGTGGCTTACCTGTCAGTAATTTGAAAGCAGGGAATTTCACCTCTTTTATTTTCTAGCTTAGCACCTGGTACAGAGTAGATGTTCCATAAGTAGAGTATTCACTGGATTATCGTAACTGGTGGCAGAGACCATCATTTCATTCCATAGGTCCCAGGGGTGGGTCCTCAGAGATGTCTGTTGATTCAACTGACTGTTGAAATGAGAGAAAGCAGCACATTTTCATGGAAACTTGAATTTCTTCTCCACCAGAGTTGCAAAGGACTAGCAGAAAATCATTTGATTTCTGTTCTCAGACCCCATCACAACATAAAATCTTGACAACCAAGGGTATTCTGAAAGGAAATAAGTGTGTGTGAGAGCTGTGAGAGGTTTACTACAGTAAATGGGTTTTCATCTGTACAGAGAATCAGCCTGTAATTCTAAGTAAGAGGTAGTTAAAGTCTTGTCTGGTTGTCTTCCTCTCTCTGATATAGTGGCTGCCAAAGCATTCTGGGAGTGGGCAGAAGGCTATGTGATAAATGTGTAGGAAACTCCCGTTTCATAACAGACTTGTTCTCTGGTGAATGTCTGCAAATGCAAATGTCTGCAATGCTTCTATGCTGGTTCTTTATTGTTTTTTTCCCCCAAATTTTAAAATTTTTTTATTAGTATTTATTTATTTATTTAATTGTATTTGACATCATTTGTAGTCCCCAGGGAGTTTCCACCACCAATTCACCCGTGCACCATCACCTCAGTTCTAAGCTGGTTCTTTAAATGTCACCCATGAACATAAACTGTAGGCACTTCACTTAAAATGAAATGGGTTTTGGCTCCTATAGGCATTGCCTGCAAATGATGTGTGCATTATTATGGTAAAAAGGAGATTCTGCAGAAAAACATGCCTATTTTTAGGAATGTGAAGGGCTACTAAGTGAAGAGGCTTCAGACTTACTCAGTGTTATCCTGAGTGGTCCCCCAGGCAGACTGGAGCAGTATGCTTTTGCTTAGTCTTTCTTCTAGGACTACAACAAAAATATCTCACAGGTAGTCCGAGCACTGAGTGCACTGGCCCTCGCTAGCCTGTTCAGCCCAGTGTCCCAGGAGATTTGACTCTGTTAACTATTTACCTGGCACAGGTTTCAGCTCCAGGCTCTCTTTGTTCTGTAGTCCTTGCTACAAAATTACACTTAATGTGGGTCACATACACCATTACACTTCAGTGTGGTTATAGCTACATCCACAGCACTGTCTCTTCTGATATATGTGTTAGAGGGGGAGGAAGCTATGGGATAGCAAACTCCATGCTTTTGTGTATGCATCAATCAATTCACATATCATCATTCAACAAAGGGTTTTATTTCCTACCGTGTGCGACTGGAACACCATCTTCTATCTTGGTCTCTGTGGTCTGCTCCTGAGACAGGGTGCTCCCCAGAGCACTCCCACTGATTTCTGTCTGGCCTATATTACACTGCATGTGATTGCTTATCAGCACATGGCCTCTCCTACCCCCACACTCAAGTGGAATTTCCTTCACTATGACAAAGATGGTGTCCACTTGGTGAGAATACTTTCCCTAATATCTAGCCTGCTGTTTCACATTCAACACATTCCTGTTGAATAATGTTTGACTAATAAGTCAAAATGCTCAGGGAGGCAATGGGTTTTCTGACAGTTGAAATGTTTTTGCAGAGGGTGGGTGCACACTGAAGAGAGATCTCTTAGAAAAGGTGTTCCTCTGGCCAATATAAAAACCATACTGCATTTTCCTTGCTGATTTACTGAGTTCACTTCCCCATTCCAGTGTGAGCTCCTTGAAAACAGGAAAAGATTTTATTTGTCTTTAACATCCTACATAATCAGCTTACCCTCCATGTTTAGAAAGTTTACTAGATGTCACTTCGCTGGGAATCGACTGCTTACAGAACGAGAAGGCTGGAGCATTGAAGAAAAATTGACAATAATATAATCTACCTGCCCTGCTAGGCCACTACAAACGTCTTCGTAAATATTAGCTAATGTACAGCCCTTTGCTTGCTATTAAGATTTACTGATTTCAATAGAAAGTAACCTAAAAATATGCATGTTACATAACCCAGACACCAGGGCTAATCTCTAATCACCCAATAATTCAAAAATTACAGAGTGGTTCTGTTTGTGGTTAGATTAGATGCCATTGTCTGCACAAAATAGGATGTGTTATAAGCCGGGTACAATGGAGTCGGTGTGTGCATGTTAAGTTTGGTCAGAGGATGAATTTATCCAGTATCTTTATACCTATTCTCTAAGTACAATTCTTCTCACTCTGAATGAATAAATCAATAGCATTGGCTAATCCAGTACATGTAAAAAGTACCTTCAGTAAATGGCAGATTTTATTAAATAAATCCAGCAATGAAGGCTCAATTTCTTACGTAACAGTGACTGTTGTAAAGGGAGATTAATGGGTGATCTTATTTCTTCCTGGTGTGACCTTACTTTCAGCATACAGATATGTACTTTCTATGTCTACATATTCACCGGTATTGTTGTGAACATTTGGAAACCTCAGTACTTCATCTCAGTGTGTTCCAGAAAACCGGTTGGGGAGTTGGTAATGAAGAATTGTTTTGGGGGCCTCCCTGGTAGCGCAGTGGTTTAAGCAACACTGTGAAGCTTCCGCAGCACAGCATTGTGAGTTTGAACCCTGGCCAGGGAGGTGACCCACATGGTGCAGCAGACCTCTCGTGCCTCGCCCGCTGCTCCCCACAGCAGTGTGTTTCAGTTAGTCTACCTGTTCTGCTCCCCACTCTGTCTCTGGTGAACCCTCTCACCTCCCTGGACTCTGGCCTCTGCCCCAGCTCTTGTGTGCATAAATAAATAAATATTTTTTTAAAAAAAGAATTGTTTTTGGTAAGACATTATTGAGCATGACCTAGGAGATACAGCAAGAGAGTGACAGAGTGTGGCCCAGGAGTGGAGTGATAGATGGGGACACGATTCACACCTGCTTCCCAGGCACCTTCACTGGTGGTTTGTCAAGTCTTAGCATGACGGTGTTCAAGGCATGTGATTTGGTATGAGAACAACCAATTACCTTGGCTTAAACCACACAAGTCCATTATCAAATTAATTCTTTTCCAGCTAATACAAATTAATATCAATCCACTGACTAAACTCTAAAATAAATCAGTCTGGGTCTAAAAGAAATCAGCTTGCGTAAGAGAGCGACGCCCAGCATCAGTTCCTTGCTTTGCTCAGCCATGGATGCCACTTAGGATGGTTGTAAGTTCAGACAATCTGGGGACTGTTTTATGGGTTGGTTGCTTTTGTTTCAACTCTTCACATAATCAGGCAGGTCTTATTTTGTTATGAAAGCAGGCCCTGAAATACAGGTGCATTCAAGAGATCATGCAGGGGGTTCTTACCCTACAGAAATATTCTTTATCTTCAAAAGTGAAATGTATTTAAGAAAGACTAGTGAAGAGCAGTGCGGAAGGAAAACCCAAAATTTGGTGTGTTAGGAGCCATCTCTGGAGTTTTAATATATGGCAAAGAGAATGCAGGTTAAATTATTAAATGCTGGCTTTAGAATTTGTTTTAATTTAAGCTGAGAGCCAGTCTACGAAAAGTTTTTCCAAAGGTGCACGCTACCATGCATCTGAGGAAAGGAGAGGTCCCCAGAATGTGAATCAAGCGTCTGTTGATCTGTGATGTGCACGCAGAGGAAGGGAGAGACACTGGGGAAGGAGGAAGATGGCTGTCCTTCCCTTGGCATGGCTCTCCGGGGACTGTCCCCTAATATACTTGGGGGCCTGAGGTCAGTGAGGGTTGGGTGGAATGAGGGCAGGGCCCTCTGAGTTTGCACACTTCTGTTTGTTCTCTTAGTAGCGTTTTCTTTTTTTATACCTTTGCAACCTGTCCTCAAAATTTCAAATGCCCACAGCTGTGGTTTCTTGTCACCACTTCTACTTGGCCAAGGCGTCTTGTGTTTTCACCTGGTTTAAGGTTGTGAGCTTACCATTTTTGTTTAAGTTTATCACTAAGTTGGTTTCGCTTCCTAGTTTATATGAATAAACATATTTTTGAAGGGGGATTTTGAAATCTATTTTAGAAGCACATTTGCATTCCATTAAAAATACCATAAAGATATTGCTCACCATGGTGGCTTACCTTGGGACTGGGTTGGGCACCTCTAGGGCGAGAGGCGGTCTAGGAGTTAGACTCACTGGGTTTCACCTTCATCGACTGTTTTAGGGAAAACCCCTTCACATTTTTTTTTGTTGTTGTAAAGTCAAAAAAGTCACATAAATGTCATCAATAAAAAACTATTGAACAGACAGTCCTTGAAGAGCTTAACTTGGTCACTGGATTATCCCCTTTATGTTTATTGAATAAATCATTAGTTCCCATTATTGTACTGGCAGGTGGGATGCCGGGAATGAACAAAACCTGGCTTTGCCCTAATGGAGTATTATTCAAATCACAACCCCCCAGTTCTTCAGCTTGAGAGCAGAGAAGGACATGTCAGACACTGGTGAGCATCACACTATTCCTTCTGGAATCTTGGCAAAGCATGAAGACAGAGTAGCAGCAAGCTTTGGAATAAACTGAGAAAGCATCTTTTAGGACTTGATCAAAAAGTAGCTCATCTAATAAGTGGCAAGCATTTAAAAAAATGAAGTTGACAAATACTTGTTTTAAGGGAATCTAATCATATAATATACATCTAATAACTGGGATGTGGTATGGTAGAGGTTCCTGGCTCTGGAAGTGCGTAGCTTCTAGCTGTCATCTGCCACGGATTAGGTTTGATATGTCATTCAAGTTTTCGGAATGTCAGTTCCTTCATTCGACAAATGAGAGAACTGAATTGGATCAGATCAAGTTTCCTCTGAACAGAGAATTATCAATAACAGTACATAAGTTAATTTAGAAGTAGGTAAATGGTTTTTTTTTTCATTTATTTTTATGTTACAAAAATGTAAAGTGAGGGCCCTCCCTGGTGGCGCAGTGGGTTAAGCAACACACTATGAAGGAAACCGCAGCCACTGCAGCACGAGTTCGATCCCTGCCGCCGGCCAGGGAGGGGACCCACATGGCGCAGCAGACCTCTCCTGCCTTGCCCGCTGCTCCCCTCAGCAGTGTGTTTCAGTCAGTCTGCCTGTTCTGCTCCCCACTCTGTCTGGTGAATCCTCTCACCTCCCTGGACTCTGGCCTGTACCCCAGCTCTTGTATGCATAAATAAATAAATATTTAAAAAAAAAAGTAAAGTGAATCAAGTTTCTATTTTTACAGATTCTTTGATTAGCATAAAGCTAAATTTATTAAAGAAAAGAGGAAAATCAATTTAAAGAATAACACCAAGTAAAGAGTAGTACTGGTGATAGTTGGTTATCACAAACTTTTAAGGTGTGCGAGACCAAGTAAGGGGAGGAAACACTTGGATATATGTTATCCGAGGTTCCTTCCATTTCTACCTCTCTGCAATTACTTTTCCTCTGTATAATCAAGCAATATGATATTTGAGTGCAACGCGTCTACTGGGAACGGTATTGTGTGTCCAGAATAAAACTGTCAGCTTGTCCAAATGATCAGCAAGCCAAGTAATTTCTCGTGCTCTTTTCTTACCTAATTAGGTCTATCTGAGACACCTAGTTCACTGTCGTTATAACCGCAACTTTTTCCCTTTGGTGTGTTTTCAGATCAGGGTGCTGACAGAAAGGATGTTCAAACATCTTCGGAAATGGTTTGTCACTCGAATTTTGGGGCATTCTCGGCAAAGAGCGAGGCTGGTCTCCAAGGATGGGAGATGCAACATAGAGTTTGGCAATGTGGATGCACAGTCAAGGTTTATATTCTTTGTGGACATCTGGACGACTGTGCTCGACCTCAAATGGAGATACAAAATGACCATCTTCATCACAGCCTTCTTGGGGAGTTGGTTCCTCTTTGGCCTCCTGTGGTATGCCGTAGCCTACATTCACAAAGATCTCCCCGAGTTCCACCCTTCTGTCAACCATACACCTTGTGTGGAAAACATTAATGGTTTGACCTCAGCATTTCTGTTTTCACTAGAAACGCAAGTAACCATTGGTTATGGATTCAGGTGCGTGACAGAACAATGCGGCACGGCCATTTTCCTCCTAATCTTCCAGTCTATCCTCGGAGTGATCATCAATTCCTTCATGTGTGGTGCCATTTTAGCTAAAATCTCCAGATCCAAAAAATGTGCCAAGACCATCACATTCAGCAAGAATGCAGTGATTAGCAAGCGGGGCGGAAAGCTCTGTCTCCTGATCCGAGTGGCTAATCTTAGGAAGAGCCTCCTCATTGGCAGTCACATATACGGAAAGCTTCTGAAGACCACAGTCACTCCCGAAGGAGAGACTATTATTTTAGACCAGATCAATATCAACTTTGTAGTTGATGCTGGGAACGAGAATTTATTCTTTATTTCCCCACTGACCATTTACCACGTCATTGACCATAATAGTCCCTTCTTCCACATGGCAGCAGAAACCCTCCCCCAGCAGGACTTTGAACTCGTGGTGTTTTTAGACGGCACCGTGGAATCAACCAGTGCAACCTGCCAAGTTCGAACATCCTATGTCCCAGAGGAGGTGCTTTGGGGCTACCGTTTTGCTCCCATAGTATCCAAGACCAAGGAAGGGAAATACCGAGTGGATTTTCATAACTTTAGCAAGACAGTGGAGGTGGAGACCCCTCACTGTGCCATGTGCCTTTATAATGAGAAGGATGCAAGAGCCAGGGCAAAGAGAGGCTACGATAACCCCAACTTCATCTTATCAGAAGTCAATGAAACAGATGACACCAAAATGTGACAGTGATTCCTTAACACAAATAAAGCAAAGTGGCAAAGACACCTAGTGACTAGAAGATGATAAAGCAATTGGCAGTTTGGGGGTATGAAAATAGACAAGAGAGTTCTGAGTCTGCCAGCACCATGCCGCTGAACCCCAAACCATGATTCTACAAGAGACATAACACGAAAAGACAACTGCAGTAGAACATGCAACATATTTCTATGAAACTTAAATAGGGAGCTATGGGAGCTCACAGGGAATCATGAAAACGATAATCTGATATTATGCAATGTTGATGGGAACAGTGAAAATCATCAAAAATCTCAGGGACAGGTCAATAAAACCCTCTTGAAAGTCTTGAAGGAATTATGAGCTGTAGATAGGATCAGGGAAACTGCCCTCATTTTGATTCTACTGATATGAAAGAAGTCACTAGTATTTTAACATTGGCTTTTATGAAGGAAAAACTGTCTCCTAGGTTGGGAGTGATGAACCAAAGACAATAAGAAAAGATGGCTACACAAAGACCCCTTGAGAAGCTCTTGTCTTCTCAGACCCTGGTTTCTGGAGCTTCCATTTTAGTCCCTAACCGCTGTGTTTCAGGAGGCGCGGGGCAGGCTCAGCCCGTGCACTCTGTATCTCTAAGCATCAGCGTGCAGAGCATTGAGTCAAACCTGGTGTATGGCCTCTGTGAGCTAAAGCCCATGTGATCTCCTGTGGTACATTAGACAGAGGCTAAGTCACCATTCAAGAATCCTGATGATACTGTCCTACAAGAAAGCAAGCTTGATTTGAAAACAGTGGTGATATATTTCCAATTTGCATTAAATGGCTTAAAGGGATACTAATCTGTCAAGAGTATTTCCTGGTTTTCTAAGAGGTCAATGAGAGTTTGAAGGCGCAAAGTCAGTTTAGAAGTATTAGTAGTAATGCTTCCAAGAAAAAGAGCATCATGTGTTTTTGTGCCTAGGGGCTATACTGAAATGCTGTTACTGGGAGGAGCTTGAAAGGGAAAGAGATGGAGGTGACCTCATAGTGAGGAGAGTGCTCCTCCTTCCTTTCTCAGAGGGCCAACACCACATCTTCCTGAAAAGGATCAACTCGTTAGTTATAAAGATAGATCTACAAGGGACGATCTTACTGTGAATGTCTTGTTCACTTCCCACCTACTTTGTTTTGAATGTATTCTGGAGAGGGTGGTACTCAAAGCTGCTTATGAATCAAAATGTTTTCAGTGTGTTGATTAATATATTAAATTTCTAAAATTGTGCACAGACTTCCCAAATGTGTCATTATTGTGCATTCAGACTGCTGGAAATTCTGCTGAGGGGGAACTTTCCACTGGGAGAGGAGGGCAGGGTGGTAAGATGGCAAAGAGAACACATTTGTTGTCAAGCTGCCCCAGGAGGAGATGTCTGTGTTACAGACATGCCCCTTTCTGTTCAGCTCCATAGAATCACTCCAGTGTGAGTCTTGGCACATAACATGGCAGCTGTCATTACGGATGGTTTTGTTTTCCCGGGCCTGAGGTTGATCTTGTACAGATCCATACATGCACCCTGGTCCTCCTGACCAAGACGAGTAGAGAATCTGAGGTGGCTTGGGGCCACCTACTTTGTCACAACACAACAGTGGATGCAACTGTCCCACAGGGAGATTGTCCCGGTAAGTGTGCTGGTGTTGCAACTTAATCTACTGACAAAACTAGAGTAACTCAGGTATTATGAGCTTGAGGGAGCTAGAATTTTGTTGATCCAGATTTTTGTTGTTAGGATTTTTTGTAACTCTATAATTTCTTTATAAACTGGTGGAAAATATGTATGAACCCAGGTCCTTCACATCCACACACATCCTTAGGGTCTGTTCTGCTGAACAAACCTGGAATATTCGTGATTGGTTTTTGTTTCTGGGTTATTCGGTAGAAGTCTGTTAGCTTCCAAGTACTCCTTTATTAGGTTCAAGGCATTCTGTGTTTGGAGATTCCTTTTCAATGCAAATTCCCACTGAGCTTTAAACCATAAACATACTTATGTCCGATATAGTCCTTTAGAAATGAGGCCCCATAGTTACTTTTTGATTGTTTTAAGGGGTGGCTAGAACCAAAAGCAGTGTAAGGACCTTGGACATTTGGACACAGGGGGTTAACGAGAGATGAGTGAGTAAAGAAAATAAAAGGAAAACAGAAGGTTCCAGAAGGACAACTTATTTATAGGCTAAGGACAATGCTAACAGCATGTCTTTTATTCTAATGCGTGACATTGTTGCACTAGGACTACTCATCACTAATGCTATTGCTGTCCAGTGCCATGTTGTTATAGTTAATGTCTCTGCTTATCTGAAAAACAAGTCAACAGCTCTTATTCCTTTCAAGAAAAACTGCATCCCAAGATGCATTACCACATTCAAAATTTTCCTTGATTGGGATTCCCCTTGAATTGCCTAACTTATTTCTGTTGCTGTGGGGGTTTTGACTGGGAGCGTGTGACCTTGGTTTAACCTTCTAGGACTTGGGTTGCTCAAGCTCCAATACTTAGTTAAGATTTGGAAAACTCTCTAAAAAGTTATTCCTCAAGAGAGGGTAAATGGAAAAGATGCATTCTAAGTTGCCAAATCTAAGAGGAGAAACAATTAGTGCTTCTGTCTGCTTCCATGGCCAATGCATGTAGAAGAGGACAGTAAAGAGCTTCCCTCGTGGGTGGCAGGGAGGGTTGAAGGGAGTTTCCACAAAACAGGAGAAGGGTCCTCAAAAGGCTGACTCTGGGAATATCATGGGGGGGGGGGTTGTCTTCCCCTACTTAGAGCAAACTTAATGAAAACCTCAGATGCAAAGAATGCAAATGAGCTCCTGACCCCGCCCCGGCCTTTGTTGTCTGCCATTACAGGAAGTGTATGTCAATCAAAGCTTGACAGGAGAGATAGAGCATTTTATTTTGGAAGCCAGAAGTTTGAGAACAATGACTGGAATTTCCTCTTTCTGTCCAGCAAGGGCTGTTTGTCACTGGGGAGATAAAAGTCCAGGGGTAGGGAATAAAGGTTATCGGGAACTATGCAACACAGAGCAGGGGGTGGGGCCGCTGTGGGAGGAGGGGTTATGGAGGAAATCTATTTCAATGCCTGTCATTAAGTTTCCATTAAAAGAACATTCAGTTAGGAATTCAAAAATAATTTAATCTCTCCAGCCAGATGCACCCAGCTGGACTCGTTGGAGCTGAGCCTGCTCAGAGGGGACTTTGCATTGCGTTGTGGGGACTAGGAGCTGGTGTGAGCCACGTCTGCATCTCCCTCCAATGCACCCTTGACTGTGTTGGATGTTCTAGAAGACATAGTTTCTTTTAGGCCAGTCAGAA
Source organism: Galemys pyrenaicus (assembly GCA_019455555.1). Lineage (NCBI taxonomy): Eukaryota > Metazoa > Chordata > Mammalia > Eulipotyphla > Talpidae > Galemys > Galemys pyrenaicus. Next base: position 8,901,464 of record JAGFMF010011417.1, read on the forward strand.
ACTCCTAGACTTGTGCTATGATAGAAGAAACTTACCATAAAGGGTTGCTTACTAACACCTTATGATATGTTAGGCTCTGTTTTATGCATTTGATGTATGTTACCTCATTTAATTTTTCCAATGAGTCTATGAGACCCAATGAGTCAGTATTACTATAATAACTACTTTTCATTTAAGGCAACTCAGGTAAGGAACTTGTCCTTAGTCACTAGCTAGTAAATGGCAGGGGTGGGATTCAAACCCACAACTGCATGTTTTGAAAATCCCTGAGTTTAAAATCTCTCAAGTCTGCATTCTAAGAATTCACCTTCTGACAAGACTCACTGAGACATTTACCTGGAACCCATGAAAACCAAGAACATGTTCCTGGTTCTGTTGAGACATTTTGAGCAGAACCCCCTCATTGCTTAGCTTAGAACAGGGTAGACCCCTTGGCCAGGATTTAGCAAACACCTCTCAACCCCTATGTTCTAAGAAAAGGCAATATTTTGCCAGAACCACTGGCTAACCTGTCCCCTTGGCATCTGGAAGTTTCCTGGGCATCCTGAAGATTTGCACAGCTTGTTAGTGCAAACTACTCTACTATATCTAGAGATACAGTAAGTGTATATATATATATGCATTAATTATATACATGCTGCTTTATTTCCATCTCTGAGTAATCCTTCATTTGAAGCAGCACCAGCTGTTATTCCTACTTGGAGAGATGGGGAAAAGGAGCCTTAGTTACCCTTGAGGAAAGGGAGCTTTGTTCTCCATTTACCAATATGTTCCCTGTGCCTATACCATGCCTGACACTGTCGATAAATAGTTTCGTAATAGTGGGTGAGTAAACGAATGATTTGTTCAACGTCAGCATGGCTAATCACAGTTTCGTACATGTATCTGAACTTCTGATCAAACTGTATCATTTACCATAGAGAGGCCTTGACCGATGACTTAACTTTGTCAGTCTCAGTTTCTTAATTTGTAAAATGGAACACTAAAATAGGGTTAAGGGAAGACTGAAGGAGATCACAGGTGAAAAAATCCTTTTGTCAGAGATAAACAACCACTGGTGTGGCAAGATGGGGTAGGAGCATGGATCTGCAGCCAAGGAGCTGAAAGAGAAAGTACCAGTCCACCTTCCACAGATGCTTCATGGGCAAAGAAAGCAGCGCCCTGGGCAGGACAGGGACCAATCTCAGACGAGACCTCCAGGTACAGGGGACAGTGTCTCAGTGACCTACTTCATGTGGGACTGAGTATGAGCTGGGGGAATCTGAGCAGAAGCCTGTGCCTGGGGCTTCACTTCAACACAGCAGATGCTTCCTGACGGTCTCCTGTGGACCCAGCACCTGGGATGGAGCATGAGGGAGCCAGGAGGTTCCTGCCACCGTTTTGGGGGGATTTGGGGGGCTTAATCCCCCTTCATGGACTGCTGATAAATTGGAGAACTGCTAATGGTGTAGTCAGTTTTTCTTATGCAATATTTTCTTAATAGTTTTTAACAATCAGTTAAAATCAGACATTACTGTTGACAATACGACTATGAAAAACATAAGTTTTTCAGTTATGATTTTAAAAATTCTGTCAAATATATTTTACTTGGGTTGCACAGCTAACAAACTATCTTACTGTCGCTGGAAGGAGTTCTCTCTTTTTCTGTGTGACTGTGTACTAACTTGACATAGAGTTAGGTTCACTTGTTTCCGTTCATTTCCAATTATTGGAGCTAGTTCTTTGTTTGTTAAATTTATTTGTCTCTTTAAAATGAATTTTTCCAAAGAAGCTCTATGAGTCAAATATCGGAGGGCTTCACTTTTGGGAGGAATGTGAAAGAGCAACAACTACAGCACCAACAAAAAAAGAAGAGTAAGCTCAAGGAAATGGGCAGTTACAACCAAAACCAACCAACCAACCAACCAACCAACCAAACAAACTCAACAAGATCCAAAGGTCAAAGATAAACCAAAGGGACTATGGTGGGGGGAGAGAGGGAGGGCAAAGACTGGGATGAGGACAGAAGGAGCACAAGGGACTGAGGTGATGGTGCACGGGTGGAATGGTGGTGGGAACTCCCTGGGGACTACAAATGATGTTGAATATAATTAAATAAACCTAATTTTAAAAATTACAGAGTTTAGAAAACTTACTTCTATTCCTATGCCCTATACTCTATTCCTGTCTTTTTATGTATTTTATTAATATAAGCAATACATTTAGTTTATATCCTTCCCTCCATTCTTATGCAAAAAGTAGCATTGTTCTGCAGTGTTTCATTCACTTAATACATCCTGAAGAACACTCTGTAAGGAAAATTGTTGCTAAAACTGACATCTGTGGGTGCCCCCACCCCTACTTTCCTTCACTGGTGCTTCTGCAGTAGTTGCTGGAATCTCGCTCCAGAAGCCCCTGTCCTGCTGTCTGGAGCGTGAGAGAGATGTGCCTGGCTTGCATTCCTGCTTCCCTGCACAGGGAACCTGCAGAGCTGAGCTTCCAGAACTGGGTCCTCAGTGGGAGATAGTCCCCCAGGACTGGCTGGTTTTTAAGGGATTCTCACTGGACAGGTGTCCTCAAGGGAAACAGCCTCACTCCAGTGCTGGTTATGGGGTCTCTGCTAGGCAGGAGAGAACTCCATTCCCGGGGCAGGCTGGACAATCTTTTGATTATGGCCCCTTTGGTGGTTGGGGGTCATGGAACCCATCATTGCATACAAAATTTCAAGCACAGGTACATTAAGATGAAGGACAACTAAATGAATGAAATAAGTAAAATGCTACAATTGCAGTAGGGGAAGAAAGTGCTGAGAGGAGATGGCAGGTGACTGGTCTTAAGGGTTGGGTGAAATTTGAGACAGGGCCAGGGAAGGCTAGGGGGTGAGGACCAGGGTGTACAGGGCCCAGACTAACAGGATGGCATATGTGGGCATGGTCGCTGGGCTGGGCTGTGCTGGCATTGGCACAGGGCAAGTAGAACACTGAATGGTCTTCGGACTTGGAAGTCTGGTGCCAGGTCTGAGTTTGGAGCCTCTCTCTCAGCCAACACAGCTTTGGAGGGGCAGTGACATGATTACATGGGTGTTTCAGGAATACATCCCTGGTGCTGGTGTGTAGCATGAACTGAAGAAGCTTTCTAGGGAGGAAGTGGGATGTGTTTCCTTTTCCATTTTTCAGGAAGGAAACAGGAAGGACTTGCCCAGGTCACCTGGCTACGGGTGGAGCCCAGGACTTCTGCTTTCTAGTTAGTTCAGTGCTCTTTCCTGGGGCCATTCACAAACCTCATGTTTGGGGGTCTCTGTTCCCCAAGAAAGCTCACTCAGCAGGTGGCAACCAAAATTAGAACATTGCTTGCAAGGAAAGGCCAGTGAGTCGAATGGAGAAGGCATCACCCCCTTGAACTACCTCCAGGGCGTGGGGGGTGACACAGAGGTCACAGGCATCTGCCTTTGCACTTGGTGTTCAAGGACCCCAGGAAGAAGGTGAGAGGCTGGTCAGGGGTGACTTCATGTGTGCTCACGAAGTGAAAAGGGGCTCATTCTCTAATGAGTGGGCTGTTTGGACCACCTGCAAGCTTGGTTTTAGTTGAACTAAAAGTGGCAGTTAGAAGCCATAATTATCATGATGGCTCTCGGTTCCCACAGACGGACCTTGGCCAGACACAGCCTGAACCTGTGACTCTCTTAAAAACATCCCTCCTGGAGGCACAGCAGGAAAAAGTGTAGGTTATAAGGAGAGTTGCTGGCGGGACATACAGTGTGAGGTTCAGAGGCTTTGAAGACTCACAGATTTGGTCGAACTCAGCTTCCCTTCACTGGCCGCCTGCTCTTGAACAGGTGCTGACCTTCTCAACCATTTTCTCCCTTCGTGACTGAGAAGAGTAACACCACCACCTACTTTCACAGGTCTGTCAGGACAGGGGTATGGGATAATGTGTAATGAAATACTACGTGAAGCACCCGCCCAGCACAGAGTACAGACTCCCCACGAATATAATTTTCCTGATGATGATGAAGGCCACGGCAAAAGTGGCCAGGTGGAGCCTGCCCACGGGGCCAGCCCCAGGTCCTGAGCTCCCACCTCCCTTCCCTGACACTCTCTCCTTTGTTTCCTACTCCCAATCTTCACCTGACCGAAGACAGAATAGCTCACTTTCCTCCTACCATTTCCACTACAGATACACCGAATCCTGAAAGCTTAGCTGTGAGGGGCCTGGGTGAACCCAGGGCCTGCCCCCTTGTTTTGCAAATGGAGAACTAAGGTCCCCAGAAGGAAGTGGCTTGAACTACGCGTCTTAACGGAACTCAAAAAATGCCAAGTATTGACCCAGCCTGTACTTTAGTCACCCAACAGGAGACTAAGAGAGTAAAATGGGGTGGTAACACTGAACTTACTGGAGAGAAGGGTAAAGAAGGAGACTCTGTAAAGGAGGGGGATCCGAAGCAGGCTGGCGCTTTACACGAGTGCAGCGCCCCTCTGGCCAGGAGGTGGCGCCATATGCTTCCAGATAATAAAAATGAACAGGACTGTATGGAAAAATTGTGACTCTGACAGGTAAGATGTGGAGAGAGGGCAGTGCCATTCCCAGAAAGCTCTTTAATAGCTCTTATAATATTAAACAGAGAGACATAGGCCATCTGCACCATCTAATCATTCTCGGGCTGTTAAATGACAGTGAAATTTGTGAAAAACTAAATTGTAGATTATATAGTTTATACTGGACAGATTATAGAGAACAAAATTGTTACCATTTATTAACAATAAATAAGAGCCCAGGTGCTTTTCATTTTCTGTATAGTCAAGCTGAAATAATAGTGTTATATTTTCAGATGAGAAGACCAGGACTGAGAGAAATGAAGATCCTTGCCCAGGACCTGTCCATAGCTAGTGAGGGCAGAGCTGGTATACGTACATACATATATGTATTAAACTTTTACATACACTTACTTAGTCTTCACAATAACCCTAGGAGACAGGAACAACACACACACCCATGCGAGCACAGGGCTTGCCTTGTCAAAATTCATGGAGTCTCCCCAATAATAGGTCAGCTCCCTTCTCCTGGAAGTTGGCATTCCAGTCCTGATTCTTCCAGGGGCTTTCTTACAAATTTGCCAAGTCACTTCACTTCTGGAGCCTCAGCTTTCCCAGCTATAAGATGAGGATAATAAAACAACCACACAAGATTATAGAGAAACTCAATTGGGAAGCACGCGAGAAAACACAGTGTGACTTATCAAGCAATTTAGGGGATTATTTTTACTGCAGTTGCCATTAACTTAATTCACACAAAGGCTTAGGCAAGGCTGTTGGCCACAGTGTTATTTGTAGAGATGAAAAATCTAAGCGTATCACAATAGGGAAATGAGTTAATGCAGTGTGGACCATAATAGGAGGAAATACTACGCTACTTTCAACAAATATTTGGGCACTCAGCAAAGTCCTAGAGGCTGGAAAACAAACGCACTAGGAGTGCACAGTCTTGGGGCAGCTGACAGGACGCTCAGTTGTCAAAGGTACAATGGCGCCTAATGGACTCAGGGGCACCAAGGAGAGCCCGCCTGAGAAACAGCCCACAAGGGAAACCTGAGGCAGAAAGAAGAGCTAGCCAAGAGATGGGGGGCGGGAAATGGAGAAGGGACAGGGTGGGGGCTCCAGGAAGAGGAACCGCATGCCCCAAATTCAGGATGTGAGAGGAGCACAGCGCGTTACAAATCACACAGAACACATGAAATGATCTTAGAGAATGTTCTCAAAACGTCCAGTGGAAGCAGCGTGAGCCCCTGATGATAAATACCACTTTTCATTAAAAATGAACTTAATCAAAAAATTTTAATTAAAATGATTATATTTTAATTTGAAATATTGCACAAGCATAGTTAACAAGTGCATTGCATGCCTGTGTGTCTACACATACACATGAAGAAAGACTCAGAAAAAGAACCACGAATTCATTTATTACTCTGTTCCTGGATCAAATGTGTTTTGAGAACCTGCAGTTCTGGGGTCTGCCTGAAGGCAGTGGACATACAGCCTTAAGGAAAAGAATCGAGGACCCTGCCTTCATGGATTTACTTTCTAGAGGAAGGAGACAGAAAATAAATAAACCCATGGATACACTAAGAATATGCAGAAGAATGATACTGGCCATAAGGAAAATGAAAAAGCTTCTGGACAGAGAATGAGTGTAGAAAGGGAGCTGTTTCAGACAGAGTAGGGAGGGGAGGCTCTAACTAACCAGTGGAAAGGAGTTAGCCTCAAAAAGGAAGGTTCTAGGCCAGTGGTCCTCAACCTTGAGCACACACCAGCACCATCTGATGAGCCTGAAAGAATACTGATGCTTACGGTCAGAACCTCCAGTTCTGTTTTAGTTCCTTTTGGGGTAAAACCTGAGCACTGGGAGCTTTTAATCTTGCATAAGGATTTTACAAATTCTCCTGGGGAATAGAGTTGAACCAAGCTGAGCACCAGCGGTCTGGGACAAGCAAGCTGACGTGATTCCCAGTGGTTCTCCAATCACCTTTGCATGGCGGCCTGAGGACCACCATTATTGTCATTTTTCAATATTCTGTATTTTGCACACTTCCTATTATAGGCCTGCATTTATAATTTTGAACAAAAGATAACTGGCAGACAAAATATGGTGGTGTCTAGGGGTACAGATGAAAATCTAGAGCTGGGCTAGCAGAGAGCGGTGTAATCTTGAGCAGATGATACGAGTTCTCTGGGTCTCGGGGCTTTCCTCATCTCTAAAATAAATTCTATAATTCTGTGACTCTGGATTGTAGAATTATAATTATATAACAGATTATTATAGAAATTATGGAAGTTCTAGAAGATAGAAATTCAGAATTATAATCCTATATTTGTTCACAGCAGAGGTGTGAACAATTAGAAACCTGATTTCGTGCAAAGAAATGCCCCGGGGACCGATGTCTCGAGCTTCCAGTTTTGGAGGCCCTTACCAGATGCTTCTTTTGTTTTTTGTTTTAAGATTTATTTATTTATGCACACAAGAGCTGGGGTACAGACCAGAGTCACAGGAGGTGAGAGGATCCACCAGAGACAGTGGGGAACAAGACAAGCAGATCGACCAAAACACACTCTGAGTAGCAGGTGAGGCAGGAGAGGTCTGCTGTGCCATGTGGGTCCCCTCCCTGGCCGGGGATTGAACTCACTCACGCGGCTGTGTAGCAGATGCTTCACAGTTCAACTGGCTGCGCTACCAGGGAGGCCCCTTCTTTTGTTTTTTAATGTAGTTTTCATGGGAACCTAATTTCGGTGGTTTTCTTTTATTGACTCTAAGTGAAAGACAAAATGATGAACCGCATACTTCTCTCTGCCTGGTTTCTCCCAGTGTGACCTCACCTTGCCATTCTCCAATGCCTCACAAATGCCTGACCCTGGAGCATTTGCCTCCTGCTCCACCTCTGAGTGTTCCTGGGACTCTACCCACATTACCCAGAGTCACTCTCTTGCGTCTTCCACTTTCCCCTCAAAGGACACAGCCCCGTGGATTAGGTGAGTTAGGTGTGTGGCATCTCCCCCCATCACAATACATTCTTAAAAACTCTGTCCCAGAGTAAAGAGGAAGGAAGTAGAGACTTCACATGTTTGTTTCTTATTCTGCTTCCTGATTTTGTTCTGGTCACGGTCAAGAGCACCTGTGTGGGGCTGACCCCTGGACTAGGTGGTGTTGATTTGTGCTAATCAAGAGACAGCGAGGTGTGGTGTGGTGGGCAGAGTCCTAAATCCGGGTTCTTCTGGCTCTGCCCCGCCCAGAGCTCATCATTGTATTGTTTTGTGTTTCTCATCAGGGTCCAATGACAAGAGTCCATTGGGCATGTCTCGTTCCAGCTCTGAGTTCAGAGTCTTCACAATAGTCACTTGAAATTGACCACAATAGAAACATTTATACCCTGGAAGTCACCAAACACTACAAATCAGGCCCCTGTTTCCCCTGTCCTCCATCAGGCCCCACCCTGCCTCCATCAAGAGCCAGCTGTTAAGCACTTGCCCGCGCACGACCGCAGGTGTCTGCCAAGCTGAGCTGTGGCCACAATCACTTGAGAGCACTGGCTCTAAGCACAGGGGCCCTGGGCCCCACTGCAGATCTCTGGAATCAGGATCTACAGGGGCCCTGGGTGATCCAGAAACCTGTATCTTGGACACTGGCTTTCCAATGAGTGGTGGAACCAATCAGCTACACGTCATTTTTTTTTTTTTTTTAAAGATTTATTTATGCATACAAGCACTGGGGTACAGGCCAGAGGTGTGGGGGGTGAGAGGATTCACCACAGACAGAGCAGGGAGCAGAACAGGCAGATCAACAGAAATACACTGCTGAGGGCAGCAGTGGGCACAGCAGGAGAGGTCTGCCATGCCATGTGGGTCCCCTCCCTCTCCCTGGCAGGGATCGAACTCATGCTGCAGTGGCTGTGGTTTGCTTCGTAGTGCGTTGCTTAACCCACTGCGCCACCAGGGAGGCCCTACATGTCATTTCTTAATGGTCATTTTTACCTCTGGAAAAAATCTGTTTTGGCTACCACCTACTGTGTTCACAGGTTGGTGCCCATGCCTGTGAACACCTTTTCCTTACAAATCTGTGAACTTACATGCTATGGGTGAGCCCACTGATAGGCTCCCAGCTTAATAAGATAGAAGTTAGTCTCATCCTGGGAAGTGGGTTCCTGTAACTAGCTGTTCTCATTACTGGTGTGGGGGCTTAGAGGGGACTCAGACATGGTAGCCAAGCTTCCCATTCAGAGGTGACACCCCAGGGAGAAGATGAAGAGCATGGGTGTCATGTGGGTCTACGGGAGTCCACCCATGCCCTGGGCACCCTGGAATGACAGTTGTCCTAATTGTCCAGGGACTAGCCTGCTTATGTCACATGGTACTTACTGGGGACTCCAGCTAGAATTTACAGGAAAGGCAATCCTTGCCCAGGAGATTTACCCAGTGGCAAAGATGTTTTTAAGTAGACATCATTGTCTTGAAAGTCCATCTTACAATGCTTAGCACACTGCCAGCAAACTGCCACAAAGGATATCTTCTTGGAAAGATGAGTGGATCTGAGGAGGGAGGAGGTTGTGACTAGCGCCTGAGCAGGGCGGGGAGTACCAGGTCTGTCATACAAGGTCTTTGTAGCTGTGACTATTTCTTGCTTCCTCCCTCTCCTGCCTGTCTCAGGGCAGCCACCCTGCCCTCTGGTGACCTCGGTGTGAGAGGGTTTACTGCATCTTTCGGTCTTCTTGAGTGTTTCCTCCTTTCCTGTCTTTCTTTTGGTTTATTTACTTTCCTCTTCAAAATATTTATTTTATGGAGGTAAGCCTGGTTTACAATATAGTATGTGATTTAGCGATGTAGGTTCAGACCTCTTCCATGTAAATGACCACACCACACCAACCACTGAGGCACCCATAACTCTCCACCACAGTCCACTCTGCTGCACTCCTCCTCTTCCTCTCCACCCCACCCAACTCTCTTCTTTCTGACTCCAACTCTCCTGCCTTCCAAAGTCTCTCCTATTTAGGTCTTTCCTGCTCCCTAAGCCCCATAATTTGCCAGCACCAGCCCTCCACCTTTGGCATCAACACAACCCAGCTGGCTGCCAAGGCACCTCCACAAAGCCTCTTCATGATGTTGGTTATGCCCCATGCTCTGGCCTCCTGCACTGACTGAGTCATGGGACTTCCTGCCTTTCTCTCCGTAATTCCCCCTCTGCCAACTCAGCCACTACTGGCTCTTGGGAAGTGAGGTTTGGGATCCAGAGAGGCAAAAGAAGACCTCTCTGGACCTCAGGGAAGAGTGGGAAGCCAGGGAACCCCCCTTCAGGCATGCCTGCACTGGCCCAGTCAGGAGGCAGGGACCTAGAATGGGAGAGGACACCTGAGTGAGGGTCAACTCCTCCAGAACTGACCTCCCAAACTCACCTTGAATTACTATTCTTTTTTAACAGAGCTGGATTTTTAAGGCCAAGTGTGAGCTCTGGGCTGGGCCGCCTACAGCTGAATTCTTGTCGCCTCAGCCAGGCCCCTAGGGGCGCAGCCTGGCACACAGGTCTATTTGCCTTGTCACCCCTCTCCCTTGCTCCTTACTATTCTAACCCTCTCCTGGGATGCCTCTCCGTCACCACTTCTACTCACCCTTCCCCCAGGACTGCCCTCCCCTCCACCCCCGTGCAGCCTCCTCCTCCCAGCCCCGCGGCTAGCTAGCGCGCTGCCCCCAGTGCCCCAGGCTGGCCCTCCCCTCCCCGGGTGCCGGCGGCGGCCGGGCGGGCCGCGGGGCTGAGCCTGAGCCGGCTCCGGCTGTCTGCATGCTGCGCTCCAAGGCAGCGGGGTGAATGGACGGCATCCAGCCCGGCCGGCAACTTGAAAATAAAAATAAAACAGAGGGAAAAGAAATAAATAATAAGGAGCGCGCCAGAAAGCCAAAGAAAATACAATCCCAAGGCCCAAGCAGGCTTCGAGCCTGCAGCCGGCCCTGGGCTGTGAGCCTTTGGCATTCGAACCAGCGGGGCCTTTGTGCTCCCCTCGGCCACCCCCGGCGCGTTTCTGTCCTAATTGAAGAAACACAATCCGGGGTTTGCGCAGCGACGCGCCCCGTGGCCGCCGGGAGGCCAGAAAGGGCCGCCGGCTGCCGGCGCGGCCGCGGAGAACCCCCGCCCTGCCACAGGGACCAGCTTGTTCTTTGTGCTGGCAAATATTTATTTTGGTTCAAGTGGACCCCTTTCCACAAAGACCACCTGGTTGTAATCAATAACACCTATTTCAGATAATCTGCACTCTCTAGGCAGAGCCCACGCGGAGCTCACCCAAACAGAGACCTTTTCAAAAGGCATTTTAAATGGGCTAGATTCACAGAGGGCTGGAGGGGGGACCTGAGGTGGGGGTGAGGGGAGGAGGGGCAGGGGAGCCCTTGGCCCTGGGTGGTCAGGCCAGAGCTGGGCAGGGCGCTGCCAGGTGGCTGATTCCCCTCAGACCTGGCTTTCTGAGGCCTGGGGGGGCGGGGGGGGGCCGAGGCAGGGAGGGCTTCCAGGAACCTTTCTCTAGACAAAGCAAATTAAAAACCTTCCTTTGGTGAACCAAATGTTGCTGCAGAGATAGATGTCCAGGAACGCCTAGGGTAGCTTTCTCTCTGTGCAAGAGAGCATCTACCTTGTCAAATCAGGGTTGGAGAACATGCAGCCCTGAGTGCAGCTGGCACTGGAGATCTCAGAGGGGCTGTGGCTGTGAGCTTCTCATTCCTTCCTTGTGCAGTGGGCTTGAAACCTGCCTGTCTCACAACCATCATTCCCCCAGCAGCCTGGCCCGATTCTAGGTGCTGGGATAAGCAGGGAGCAATATGACAAAACCCTGCCCTCATGGAGCTTACATTCCAGAGAGGAAGACAATAAGCAAACAGGTAGGTAAAATATTTAAGGAAGTGACAGATGCTACAGGGAAAAGGCACATCAGATGCCTTGAAAACTAAGTGGTTGGTGTTTCAACTCTGAAGTGGAAATAGCCCTTTTTCTCTGGAGCAGGTGTCATGAATGTCTCAGCTGGTGGAGCCAATAGCAGGTGTGGGTCTAAGTTTCCCTAGCAACCTACCTGCAGAGCCTCAGAGGCAACTATGAATCGGGCTCCATTATGCCGGTCTCCCTGGGTTGTTGCCAGGGTTGAGTGAAAATCAATAATACACTTCACTCAATGGTAGTTCCTTTCCCTCCCCAATGTCAGGTTTTAGTCTAGGCCCAGTGGCAACATGTTATCTTTTTATAACAGGATATTTTTAGACTTTCCATAACATAATTTAAGATTTCTAGGTGATGCATGGAAATAAATCTTTCTTTCATAGGATGCTGCCCTGGGTCATCCTGCACTCGAAGTCATCCTGACTCTGGCAGTAGGAATGACTGTGCTGGCCACTCAGGGTGTCCTGTGCCCTTGGGAGGAAGCCAGGCTCCTCTGTGACATGTGGCCCTCCATCCACCACGGTTGGGCAATCCCAAGCACGGCTGATTCATTGACTTTGAGTAAACCTTGAGGAATTCAGAGTGAGGTGATAGTGATTAGCTTACCAAGTAATAAGCAGGAAGACCTTTCTCTTGGACATTTTCACTGGGAAATATGGAGAGGTTGAGGCACTTGGTAATGGGAGAAACCGAGAAGATATGAGGAGGGTGTGTTAGTTCTAGGAAGGCAGGACATTCTCCCTCAAATCCCATGGCCTCTAGTAGTTTTCTTGCTCCATGCTTCATGAGGTGGTCTGTCTATTTTGATGTGGTTTCCCATCTCTCTCTTTGCCATGGGTGTTTTAGGATAAATGCCCAGTGTTTGAGGAAACCTGAAAGAAGGTCTGTCCCTGACAACCCAAAGAACCCATCTTCATTCAGTTTCTTTAAGTGCTTTAAGGATATTGTTTCACCATATGAGCTCAGGTTGGAGGGTGGGAGAAAGACCAACCAAGAACACGCATATAAGGGGCACAATGGCATTAAAACCCCAAACCTTTCACGAGTTTTCTATTTTATCAGTTCGTAAGGCCTCTATGCTGTCAGAAGTTTCCTTGGAAAACTGTGAAAGATGACTGCTGGCCCCCTGTCCATGCTGTTTTCTCTGTCCTTGGAGATGACTGGGGAAAGGTGAGGCCAGGTTGGGATTGACTTTATGTCACTGCTCTTCATCAAGAATGTGACTTTCTCCCCCAGGAAGACACCCTCAACATTGACTCTTAGCTCTAAGTTTTGCTGAGAGATTAAACTTGGGTTTGGACATCCCAGTGGGGGCGGATGGCCCAGGAAAGATGAGGATCACTAAAGGGTAAGGGACAGGATAAAGGGTGGTTTGTTGGAATTTGGGATAATTTAATTTGCTCTGCAGTCAGTACTTTTGACCCGAGTCATCCACTGGATATTTGGTCGTAAATCCAGTAAGACCAGGAAATTCCATGCTTAGGCCAAACTTCATTTTTTTCCCTCAGAGACCAAGATTGTTGAGGATTTAACAAGAGATGGTTTTTTACCTTCTAAAGATGCTGGAACTCCAAGTAAACAAATATATTTACACTGATTATTAAACTTATGTCCTGGAAAGCAACTTTCAGTTCCTGTCTTTTGGGCATAGTTTCTCTCAGGGAAACTAGCAAGCCCTCATGCATAAAGGACGTTTACCCATCTGCTCTAATTATCCAAAATACTGAGTTGGTATAGACTCCTTCCAGGGACCTATGGCCTGTGAGTTAGAAGACCAGGCTGTTTAATTCCAGTCTTCTCTCCATTACCTCTGGGCATTAGCAGTGGGACCTTTTGTAATTGACTGATACCCTGAAAGCTAGATCTTCCATGCAAAGCAACATTTCACCTAAAATGCAGTGTCTGTAAAAGTTATTTTTATGGCACTTCCAGAATTTTCCAGAAATTCAGGCTATCCCTCTTTAAATTATCCACACCTCTCCAGAGGTAAGAGACCTGAACCTTCTAGGAATGCAGGGTCCAGAGCTTAGAGAATGAGTGCAATTCATTATGGAGATGGACACTCTTTCTTTCCTGCACTGTTTCATTTTCTCAAATGCCCAAAACATTTGAGTGTAGCCTTTGAACGCGCGGAGAAACAGTGGGATTTGGTTGTTGGATTGAAGCCCCTTGAAAAGTTGGATCCATTGGAGTTCTGAGTCTTGTTTTCTGATCAGGTCATCACTTAAGCTTATAAAGATTCAGTGTGAAAAGAGAAGGCAGAGAATCATGGGAAATACTCTTTCGTGGGCAAGTTTAAGCTGTAGTCCAATTAGCTTTGCTTTTCAAAAATGGTGGCGAATTCATATGCCTTCCCTGTACCCTAAAAGCCTTTATTGATCCATTGAGAGTTTGCATTCTCTTCATCTTAAGGTTCTCAGATGGATGCTTGGTGCAAACTATATTCCCATGGTCATATGTTCTTCTATGATCATTTAATAAAAAAGCTTTGAGTCACTTAAAAAAAAATGCTACATAAGTAAAAGCTCCTTGAAAAGAGAACAAAGGAAGAGAATTTTGTCAGGAAGAACTGGGGTGTCTGGAAAGTATTGCCAGAATACATGTGATGTGATGTTGGATTAAACATTTCTGAAAGCCAGGGCCTCCGGGCAACAGAATAACCAGTGGGGAAAGAAAAATTGCATTTTCTGGGGAAACCAATTAACACCAAACTCTGACTCAGTAAAAACTGCCAGCAGATTATGACAGTGCTCTGCTCTTCTTCTTTAGCTGGAACACCCTTTTCTTTTCTCTATCACAGTGTTTAACAGTATAGAGCAGAGCAGAAACTCTTGGAATTGCTGGCTGGACAGCTGGGCTTTGGACACTTTCTGGCCAGCAGGTGCAGTCTGACAAACAACAGACACGTACTGGAGCCTTCTTTAAAGCCAGGCATTTGCTAGGTGCTAGGAATTAAAAAGAAGAAATCAGACACGGTTCCTGTCCTTCATGTCCTTCATAGCATAAAGAAGGACACAGATTTCTCTATATAAATAGATGGTGGGATCTTGAATGCTGCCTTGGCATTGCCCGATAACCAAAGCAGAGTCATGCATTCTCTACTTCCGTTTCTATTACAAACATTAAATGCCCACGGCATCGCTTTCTACGTTCACTGCCATATCCCAAGCCCTGCTCCTTTCCAACCTCTCTGGGTACCCAGCTCAAGACTTTTTATTTCCTTTTCTCTACCTAACTCATATTCCCAACTCATTAGCCTTTCTAGTTAACTCCCATGCTCTCCCCTAATTGTTCTCCAGGTCCCACACCTCGAAGGCATGGTGTGTGCACATGAAGGTCCCTTGTGCACACCTTCACAAGCACATGAGCACTTACACACTCATTCGGAGTGGGGAGTGGAGACAGGAAAAGCCACAAGTTAATAAGTCTCGTGGTCTCTGATCCTTACTCGTGGGCCAATACGTTGCGTACAATGACAAATTGCATGCAGGATGACATGTGTATTCCTGGATCTTCCCTGCTTCCCTCTTCCCTTCCCTTTCTCCCCTAGCCCTCTTGTATTATTTATTCTTGAAGAAACAGGTACACAGAGCAAGGCAAGTGTCAGAGTGTAGTGACATCAGGGTTGGACAGGGTGAGGAGGGCATCCATGAGGAGTGTCCTCATGTGCTCTTGTTAGGGGGGAAAGGCCCTCCTGAATGGATTACACAAAGAGGTTATGGACTTCGACCCCCATTCCAGATCTACAAGATCCAAGAACTACAGATCCCATAAGGTCATTATCGAAGAGCGGATCACTGGGACCTGAGGGTGGAGTTAAGCAGCCAGGCTGGGTATAAAAGCAGACATGTGGGCCTTGGGGGTCCCTTTTGAGAGCCAGCTCTCAGCACACTGTTGCATTCCAGCGCTGAGGAACTGGTAGGACATTGACGGATCTGTAGCCCTCTCTTCCCCTTGTGTTATTCACTACGCTATTTCCTCTTTTCTTGTGAATAAAACCCTTTATTAACTTTTGTTGTGTGTGCCTGCAGTTGGGGCGTTATAAGTGCCTTTCGATCGCGCAGGTGAGGACCCAGTCAGGCAAACCCATCTTAGTGCCCAAGCAGAGTGAAGAGGCCATCGGAGCGGTGCAGCTGGGGTTGGGAGCCAGAGCTTCAGCAGGGCTAGCAGGACATCCCTATGGAGGCACTGCCTCGTGTAGGGAGAGGAGCCTGTCCCGGAGGCTGGCCACCAGCATGGGAATGGAGAGCCAGAGCAGGGAAAGGCACGCAGAACAAGGCCAGGTGAGGATGGTGGTTGCCGCAGAGATAAGAGACTGGTTACCTGTAGGATTGAAAAGTGCACATGTTGTGTTTAATGGAAGCCATGCTTCTCGTTGTCGGATAAGGGGATTATAAATGTGGAAAGGGAAAAACAAAAGGGTCCCTTGTTTTACAGGGTGGAAAAGGGTGCATCTTAGTGAACTTGGGATTTTTTAAAAAAGATTTATTTATTTTGGGCCTCCCTGGTGGCGCAGCGGGTTGAGTGCCACACTGTGAAGCATCCATGTACAGCAGCATGGTTCGATCCCCGGCCAGGGAGGGGACCCACATGGTGGGGCAGACCTCTCCTGCCTCGCCCGCTGCTCCTCTCAGTAGTGAATTTCGATACATCTGCCTGTTCTGCTCCCCGCTCTGTCTCTGGTGAATCTTCTCACCTCCCACACCTCTGGCCTGTACCCCAGCTCTAAATGCATAAATAAATAAACAAACAAATAAATTAAAAAAAGATTTATTTATTTTAAGATAAATAAATCTGGGGTACAGGCCAGAGGCATGGGGGATGAGAGTATTCACCCGAGACAGAGTGGGGAGAAGGACAGGATCTACCGAAACACACTGCTGAGGGGAACAGGGGGCGAGGCAGGAGAGGTCTGCTGTGCCATGTGGGTCACCTCCCTGGCCAGGGATCGAACTCGTACCACTGTGCCCTGGATTCTTCACATTGCGGTGCTCAACCCTCTACACCACCAGGGAGGCCCTCTTTTCTTTCTTTCTTTTTTTTTTTTTTTAAGATTTATTTATGCATAGAAGAACTGGGGTGTAGACCAGAGGTGTGGGAGGTGAGAGGATTGACCAGAGACAGAGTAGGGAACAGAACAGACTGAAATACACTGCTGAGGGGAGTAGCAGCAAGACAGGAGAGGTCTGCTGCTCCATATGTGGGTCAGCAACTTGGGTGGAGATCAAAGTCAAGTTGCAGGGATGATAGCATGATAATGCTGAGACTTAAGCCCTGCACCACCAGGGAGGCTCCAGTGAACTTGAGATTTTCCATATATACAGACAGAAATAGAAATAAATGTCAACTTAAATGTCTTTGCAGATGTGAGGGTTCATTTTATGTGTTCCCTAGCTACCTGGTGAAACATTATTTCTGCGTTTGTACCTGAAGGTGTTTCAGGGAGAGATTAGCATCTGAATGAGTAGAATGAGTGAAGATAGGCCTCACCCTGCAGGTGACCTCATCCAATTCCTTGAGAGCTTGACTAGAACAAATAGGGGTGAATCCCCTTCTTCAGCTCCTGTTCCACTGGAAACTCCAACTTCTTCTGCCCTCAGATACTGGCTCTCAGGGTTTCAGTGTCCCATTGGGATTTGTACCACTCCCCCCAGGCTTCGGCTATTGTCAGGCCTTTTGGATGTTATACCACCTGCCTTCCTGGTCCTTCAGTGTGCACATTGTGGAGCCTGTGGAAATTTTAGCCTCTGCTACTGCATGAGTCAATCATATAATACATCTCTTCTTATATGTCGCTGTCTCTATCCTATTGGTTTTGTTTCCCCCAACTAGTAAAGCATATTTATATATACGGGTGTCTGTGTGTGGGTACATAGGATGTATGTGTATGTATATATGCATAACTGTATGTATGTCACCTTGTTCTATGCTCTGAGAGGAACTGGGAGCAGTGACACTTCATTAGCAATGAGCACACCTGGTGTGCAGGTAGTGGCTTCTACATACCATTTTCCATTAAAAAGAACCAGTAATACTCAGAGAAATGACTGATCCCATTGCTGGGAAAAGAAGTCCAAAACATGTTGAGGGATAAACGAGGAAGTACTCAAAGATTGATGGGGGTTTGTCAAGGGCTCAGAAGCCAGCTTGGATGGCTTCCCTCTGGGACAATGCAATCATCAAAATAAATAATAACATATCATGTCCCCTGGAAATAGGCAACCACAAGTCTTTGGAGATATAAATAAATGAATGAAAACATTGAAATTTGATGATGAATGGGATATTTACATAATTTCCAAGTATCTCCCCACTAAATATTTATTAATTATAAGGGGAGAGCTTCACAGTGGAGAAGCCTGGCAGCCACCATTAATCAAATCATCAGAATGATCATTAATAATAAGCTAAAATTATGTGCCACCCACAGGCTGCCAGGACTTGCAGGGAGTCTTGCTTCTATGTTCTTCCTTCCAGCTGAGATCTAGGTATGAAAAAAATGGCAGACAATGCTGAGCTCCACAAAGTACCTGGATTTGAATATTCCAAGTTGTAAATGTCCTGAAAGTTGAAGAAAGACATGGGAATTTTCCAGATTAGAGCTGCATGGCTACTAAGTGCAACATGCGAGCCCGAGCCTTTTGCAAAAGACAT
Organism: Galemys pyrenaicus; assembly: GCA_019455555.1. NCBI lineage: Eukaryota > Metazoa > Chordata > Mammalia > Eulipotyphla > Talpidae > Galemys > Galemys pyrenaicus. The sequence goes on from JAGFMF010011417.1 coordinate 8,919,554, forward strand.
TTAGTAAGCAAGTATTGAAGAGAGACCAGGGCCTGAGGATTACATCCTAGTTATCTGTCCAGGTTAATTTTCTGATTTTTCATCCTTGTACTGGGTTGTGGTGGAGTACGAAGAGTTTGTAGGAAACACACACTAAGACATTTGGGTATGATGAAGCATCAAGTTGGCAACACACCTTCTATTGACTCAATGAAAAATATCTTGTGCTCTAAGTTTTCAAATTAAAAAAAAATGTTTGCAATTTTTTAAAGTTAAAAAAGTACGTATAATAAGTTAAATTACAGAGAGGTGTGGCTTAACTCTGTTTTGCTGTCAGAGAAACCTGCTCAGAATTTCGAGTGATAAAGAGGGGCTGCCTATTAACTGAGACAGTAACTTGCATTTTTTAACTTCTTTTATTTATTTTTTTAGAGATTTTATTTATTTATGTATACAAGAACTGGGGTACAGGCCAGAGTCACGGGAGGTGAGAGGATTCACCAGACAAGAGTGGGGAGCAGAAAAGGCAGACTGACTGAAACACACTGCTGAGGGCAGCAGTGGGTGAGGCAGGAGAGGTCTGCCATGCCATGTGGGTCCCCTCCCTGGCCGGCCTCAGGGATCGAACTCGTGCTGCAGTGGCTGTGGTTTGCTTCCTAGTGTGTTGCTTAACCCACTGAGCCACCAGGGAGGCCCTTCTTACTTCTTTTAAATATGAAGAACATTTTTACTTGAATTAATCTTTCTTAATTCACCTGAAAACCTTGTACAGTTGTGGCTCTAACCCTCATTTTAGAGATGGGGAAATCAGCTCAGAAAGAGTAATTTACCAGTAGAGCCTTGGAAACCTGGACTCCAGGTCTCTGACCCTGTCCAAATTCTTCATGTATTCACTCAGCATGTACTGACTGACCAACTACTGCATGCTGCCTCGGACACTGCACTCAAACGACAGCCCTTCCCTCGTGGAGCTTACCTGCTGCTTTGTGTCTGTAAAAAATCTGGATCCAAGCTTATAAGGCATAAAATCTCAGCTCAAAACCTCTTTTCCTTAGCTGACTTTAAAACCCCCAGCCTTTCCAACAAAGTGCATTTTTAGCATTCTTCCACAACAATCTCATTTTATTTGCAGCATCCTGCAGCTTGGCTGTGTGTTCTACTGGCTGTAGGTGTTCATAGGGCCAGACCCCAAGTGGGACATGGGGAGGGCTGGAGTGGGGAACATGGGGTACTCCCTGAAAATCCAATTTACTTCCACCTGTCCCTCATTTGGAAAATGGCTTTCTGACTACAAAACAAAATCTACAATGTACTGAAGTCCGCAAGTAGTGTGCTCTCCAGTTACCAAGGACTTAAAAGATTTTGGGAAAACCTAGCACATAAGTAGAGAGAACAGCGATTAGCTATATATTTCCTGCATAGCATATCATAAAAGATTTTCCACATGTGTCACCTAATACCTCACAAGAACTCTTGCAGGAGATAGTACTCAGCAACCACGTTTACAGTTCGATAGATGGAAGGATCAGAATTTGAACCCAGAGCCCCAGGAATTATATCCTTGTTCATTTATCTGCCTCAGTCGCCTCTCTCCTCCCACTAAGAGGACACGTGGTAACTCAGTTAAAATCCAGAAGGTTAGTTTAGCAATGTAGGTAAGCAAGTGGCCTCACTGGAAACTTTTTCTGCTTCCCTCTAGAGCTTTTAAACTAAGTGTAAATTGACTATGTGCTTAGGAATTTACCAGCTCAGACAGACTGAAACAATTAGACAGGAGGCCAAGTAAGAGTTGAGAGAGGGAGACAGACTCCAGGCATGTGGACAGCATTCCTTTTAAAAGCTTCCCTGCATATTCTTTCTCAATTGACTGAAACCCTAGAGGTTTGACTGGCTAACCCATTTCCTTTCAGAAGTGTCTGTCCCCCAAGGGAGCTTGGGATTTGTAGTCTTGAAATCAGCAGACCTTTCATAATCTTTTAGCTGGAGTCTGGCTGAAGGCATGCAGTGTCAATTTCAGTAGCTTTCTGCATAATCAAGTGCTCTGTGTGTGTGCTTTCTGCAAGACAAATAGTCCTTCCTGGATAAGAGTTAAAGCCTCTGTCTATCCAACCAAACCCTGTTCCCTGGTCTCTCTAATTCTTTACCATCTCCCTTCTCTCTCCCACTGGTACTCAGCATCCTGAGAGAGGGCTGGGTATAAGCCCTGCACTGTGGCTGATGGCTGTGGAGGCAGATCCTCTCTAGGTGTGCGAACAGGGCTAGATGACAGAGGAGCCATGCTCTAAGATGACTTTTCCATCGTTTTTTAAGGTAACATGTTTACGTGATGATTGTTAATAACTAGATGTTAGTGGAAATGGGGTGTGAAGTGAAGCCCACAGACCATTCACAGATTACTTGAGTTTGTTTTGCTTTTGTGTTTTATTTCCTCCCCAACCTCTCTTTGGCCAGGCAGCACCTTGGCTTAGTAGACAGATTTTTTGCTCCAACTGGTATTCTTGGAACCACTTGATCTCATTTGGTCTAAACTAGTCATACCCCTTCGAGGACCCACACTTTATGCATTACCTCTGGACTAAATAAACATCATGCACATTTGCTGTTTAGTTGCATGTAGATATAATTGGTTAAATAGCATAACATTTATTTTTCCATGTTATTAAATTTCTAGTAGTCATTGACCATCAAAAATCTTGTGAAACAGTAGATATTAAAAACACATCTTTCTTTGGATGTAAGTAAACAATATTTTTTGACACAAGGGAAAATGTCCACCTGCTCCAAAGGACTCTTGATCATCTTTCTAAATTGTTGGAAAGAACAATTCCCATTAGAACTGCTCGTAGACTTGCTGTGCTTCTCTCTGCCTGTCTTGCAAGGTTATAAACTTGTGGCATAACTGCAGAAGTGAATGGGGAAAATGTTGGAGCAGCAGGCAGAAAGACAAAAACCCTGTATGTCTTTTGTGACTAGTCAAGCGAATGCCTTTGAGGAAGTGAGTGAACCCTAAATCTGGGCATTACAAGGGACAAAATGCCAGCCCTCCATTTGTTCAACTGCTTATGCTTAGAGCGAGAAAACGACATCCTGGTCCTGTTGGGTGGCCCAGCTTCCGCACTGCGGAGTAGGTCACTGGGGACTAGATTCAAGAGGGAAGATCTGGCTCCAGCACTAAGATTTTGAAACTAGTTTTTGCATAGGGCTAATAAAGAAAGCCTAAATTTATAAGGGTCAGTTTTTCCAGGGGTCTAAGCATCATTTGCGAACCCCTGCTTCTCCTAATACTTTGCAGCTTTGAAAATTGTTGGGAAAATTGGTAGGCCAAAATGGAGATTTGCAAAAGGATCCAGTTGGTCTATTCTTCAACAGCCTTTATCTTTAACCAGTTCTTTTTCTATACTTGAGCCACTAACACTAAGCTTTCATTTTCTTTTTTCTTAGAAGTCACTAGAAACAATACAGATAATACATACATATTTATTCATCTAATGTTCGAATTTCTTGAGTATTGCTAGGAGAGATACAAAAGAAAAGAAAGAAAGAAAAAAGGAAGATAACATCAGAATTTCAGTTCCAATTTATTTTTAATTCGCTGTTGGAAAATTTCTATTTTGTGCTTGTTTTATAATATAAATAATAACAATATAACACTTTAGGTATAGGATTGGTCAATCAGTGTGCATATATTGAGAATATTTGCTTAACACAAAGTTCTGGAACACATCTCTTTTAACTTAGGTGTCTAGAAGGTACTCAGTGTTATGCAGGGAGAGTTCAAGGGCTACCAGTTCTGTGACTCTATTTCCTCACGCATCAAAGACTTTTTAGGACTCTGTCTTCTCATTATAAAATAGAGAAAATGGAAACAAGCTATCTAACAGTGGCATAACTTAAAATAAACTTCTTCCTCCTATGGACTATAATATCCTGACACGGAACCAGAAGGAAACTGAGCCACCTTATACTCTGCTATAGTATCAAGAGGCTTGCCAGTGGGCTTGAGATGCATCATGGGTACACAGAGGAAGTCTAATGGACAAGGTCCATCCTAGACAGAACTGTTTGCTTTGTTCTGGTTCCCGGACATAGATGATGCATGGACTTGGTCACCATCCTGTGAAAGCCTTTTAAGACTTAGATGAAGGTTTAAATAACTTCAAAAGCAGGATACTCTATAAACATCATCAACAATGTGATGGTGATTTTCATATGAACTTGACTGGGCCACAAGAGTGTCCAAATCAGACATCATTTCTGAGTATATATGTTTGGTTGTTTTGGACGAAGTTAGCATCTTAATCAGTCAACTCAATGAAGTAAATGGCTTTCTGAAGTTGGTGTGAATGGAACAATAAGGTAGAGGGAGGAGGAACTCATCTCTTTGCTTCCTGCTTGCTAGCTTGAGGGAAACATTGGTCTTCTGTCTTTGTATTGGAGCTTATACCATTAACCGCTCTGGTTCTCAAGATTTCAGGCTTGGATTGGAACTGTATCACTGGCGTTCCTGGGTCATCAGTTTGCAGACTACAAATCATTACAGCCTTTGCAATTGTGAGCCAATGCCTCATAAAAAGTCAATCCAGTTCTCTAGGAGATATCTATCTCTACCTGTCTCTCTGTCAGTCAGTCTGTCTGTCTCTCATTGGTTTTATTTCTCTGGAGAACCCTGACTAATACAAACACAATAAAAACTATGCTGATTTTGTACTTTCAACTGTAATGTAGTAGGTATGTAACTTTCCCTGGGAAAACACTTTGACTTAACTGGGGGTAAATAAGAAAACAGTGTTCTCAGTTCTGAGAGAAGAAGGCACAATTTATTTAGTCAAATTATTTTACAACACAGTCTTCATTGACAGTTGTCAGCTTACACTTAATATAGTTTTAAAAAGTAAACGATTACCTGCAAAATTATATATATTTAATATCTAAAAAATATATTGCATATATGGGGTGGGAAAAACCCTTATACCCACAAGGGAAAGTTTGGTTGTCCTTTGTGATTATTGCAATACGGTTATTTACAAACATCTCCAAAGCATTAAAGATTTCAGTGGATTGCCTTTACTTACTTGTGCAGGCCTGTTAAATAACTGCACCAGTGCTTCTCTTTCTAGTAAGTCAGAGACTTAAACGTCCTGTTATCTTTTCAGCAATAGTCACATTATGCTTTTTAAAAACCTGCTATAAAAACGTACAAACAGTCCAAATGTACAGATTGACAAAAGATGTACAAATTACATTTAAAAAAATAACAACGACTGATTTGATAGTAAAATTGCATTTGTGACCGAGGTCAACTCGTTTATTTATTCTTTTTACTTTTTTAATTATTTATTTTTAATACTGTGAGATATAGGAAAATAACTCTGCATAATTTATACAGTAAAGTTGCCTTCCGATTGGTTGAGCCTGGACCAAAGTTCTGACAAGCGCACAGCGCTTGCGAATCTGTTTGTGTTTAGAAATCCCTAAGACTCTTCAAAGTTCTGGGACCCACTGTCATTATTATAAAAAAAAAAAATAGTTATTTAATTCTCTGTTTTTCAGGAATGTCTGCATTTGCATTAAAATTTATGAGTTTATATCTTGACTATTTATAGAGAGAACGGTTGGCTTAGCCTGTTGCCCACTGGGGAGGGTTTTGCAATGCCCACGGCTTCTTAAACACACACACGTTCTTCCCTTAAAATTCCAGTTGGGTGAAACTTCACTGGCCTTCCTACCAATGTTCCAGTTGCCATCCACTGAATTAGTTCCTGTTAAAATAAGATTATCAGCTTCCTGCTCCTATTTCCACTAAGTCTCAAACCAGAACGTGTCTGGTTCAGTCCATGATTCCTTATCACGCAGCACCCCATAAGGTCCCTGATGAGACCCGTGTGTTGATAAGAAACTGCTTGAGTCACAAAAATATAATGAAGACTTAGTTTCTTTCCCAGAACCATGATACAACCATTCCAGTAATCTAAATATTCAACTTATAAGACGATAGGAGATTGAGAATCCAAACTGGTGTACTGGCCCATGGAATGATCCATCTATTTGTTCAAGAGAGAGGAAGCAAGAATTACCAACATTATAAAAAAAAAGGATTGTTTTTAAAGAACAAATACAAAGGTTCTATCCAACAAGAAAGAACATCCAGTTTTGTTTTCTCTTCAAGGTTACATGTATCCTTTACAGTCCAAGGAATCCAGGAAATGCGAGGGATGGGACTTCAGCTAGAAACCCACCGATGATTAAGCTTCTAGTAGTAGCTGCCTAAGTGTGAGGGCACGTGGGTGTTAGGGTGGCGGGGAACATTGGGGTTGGGGTAGATGCCCCCCGTGGGGGAGGTCCAGTATTGTGACGCTGCTCCAAAGAAACTGGAGGAAGTGACAGGCATGGAAGGTGGGTGGGGAGGGACAAAGTTCACCTTCTGTTGATGGGTGTGGTAGGAAGGCATGTAGGAGATATCAGAAGGGTACTTGTACATGGACGTCTCAGTTGGATGGGGCTGCAGGGCCTGGGCGATCCCGTGGAAGTCAAATTTGTAGGCATATCTCTTGCCATGTACTTTGGTCATAATGTTTTTATCATAGTAGTATCTGAGGGCCCGGCTCAGCTTGTCATAATTCATGTTGGGCTTGCTTTTCCGCTCCCCCCAGCGCCTGGCCACCTCATCGGGGTCCGTCATTTTGAACTCCCCGTTGGTCCCCTCCCAGGTGATACAGCTGGCGTTGGTACTGTCGGAGAGTAGTTCGAGCAGGAACTGCCACAGCTGAATCTGTCCGCTTCCTGCAAGCAGGAAAGGAGAGGAAGACTGTCTCGGTATTTTTTTTTTTATTTTATTATTATTTTTAAAATTTGATTTATGCATGGAAGAACTGGGGTGTAGGCCAGAGGTACAGGGGTTGAGAGGATTATCCCCACCAGAGACAGAGTGGGGAGCAGAACAGGCAGATCTCCTGAAATACACTGCTGAGGGCAGCAGTGGGCAAGACAGGACATGTCTGTTGTGGCATATGAGAGTCAGCTCCCTGGCCGGGGATTGAACTCAGGCCATAGTGGTGATAGCCTGATAGTGCTGAGACTTAATCCCTAGGCTACTAGGGAGGTCCAAGACTGTCTCAGTTTGGAAGGGGCAAAATCCAGTTCCCTAAAGGCAAGGATCCTCTTGCCCTCGATAGAAAGCCTTCATTTCCTTGTATAGTCAGAAACTATGGGGCAGCCCCTTCTTTCATCCTTGACTTGTTTGGGGGTTTGTCATCAAGTTGGCATAACAAACAAGGTCTCATCTTAAGATAATTTTCTCCAAACCCTGGTAAAATGCAGAGTGGGAAATGAGGTGCCAGATTGCTAGAACTACCTGTGTGATGGGGGTCACTCTTCACCCTTTTGGGAAACATTTTGGGATCTCTAATAGAAAGGCCTGAATTACTGTTTAATCTTAACTTAGTGATTAAAGTGAGGTCCTCAAGATATTCCCTGTGAGCAACTGAGAGGGCTGGGGCCAGGAGAATGCTGTCAGAGTTTCGGGGAGAAGATGTGGCCCAGATACTAGGATACAGAACACTCCTTAAGGGAGCCCTAATGCTTGGCTCACTCACAGCTCTTAGCTCTCAGTTCAACAGAGAAGAACCTGGGCAGAAAGAACAAAGCAACAGAGGGCTTTTTTCCTCTTCTGGGCAGGAATGGTTGGCTACTAAAGAATAGACCTGGAGACGCAGGCTACAGTAGTTCCCTGTGCTAGGACTGGGGGAGGGGGGGTGCACTATGAACCTCACTATTGCAAATATTCTATTAGTTTATGTGCTCAGTGGGTTGGTTTCAAAAAAGTCACTCGTGAGTTGTTTTTGTAGTTATTGTTACATATAAACATTATAACTTATGGCTTAATAGTTAACCCTTGAAATAAACTGTTGTATTTATTTATCTGTAACATTTCAGGGATTCACTTATTTCATAATCCAGATATCTGCCATCCTTTTAAAGTTAAGAATAAAATGCCTTTGTAATATTTATTCACTGTTGCTTTGCATGACAAAGGTGAGAACCCATTGAAGTCGTTCCCTTCTTGCCCATCCCACCTTTTTCACTGAAATTTCTACCTGTGCCACTTACTACAAGGTGGAGCTAACAAGTTTGTTTTCCTAAGGTGTGCCCAACTAATGGACATTATTGTCACACAGTTAACAAGCCTCTGATCTGTACATTATAAAAACAGATGTCGAATATTTTAAGGAAAGAACTACATGTTACTTTCCATTCAGGTGTCTGAATGGACACTTGAAATTAGAACAGAGGTTTCTGTGACCTCATAAACTATGGAGTATTCTAGAAACAGATCCATGCAAGACAAAGTAAACTCACCAGGGTTGGCTAGGCGACTGCTGGTTGGGCCCAGGATCTGATATGGATCTAAGGAAACAGAAATGGAAATTTGGTTCACCATTATAAAAAAACGTGAAAACAACAGCATTAGCGATAAGAATAACCGGATAGCAATATCATAGGTAAGTACGATTTCAGAAAACTTTACTGGCTAATGTGCAGACCTCAAAGATCTTGATCATAGTTTTGGTCTTCACCCCAGAAATACAGAAACAACAAAGAATAGTCATGGCAACATTTTTTCATATTTTGTTTCTAAAACTTGTAGATAATGCTGTTATTACATAAAATACTGTCATGAAACCACCTGGAAAGGAATTGGCTAACATTAAATCCTAATAAATAAGGTGAAGAAACCCTTTTAGATTGATTATTACAGGTCTTTCATAGCTCTATCTATTACTAACAACTTTACACAGTTGTTTTTCTGATACAGCATTAAAAAAAAAAAAAAGAATGTCTGAAACTAAGCAGCCTGGGTTCTAGCCCCAGTGTTATCATAAACTAAATTGTTCATTGGACAATCTCTGGGTATCAGTTTTCTCATCTTCAAAATAAGTGGCTTGGGCTTCGGCATTCCACAGTTCCCTTCTAGAACATTTTGTGATTTGAAGCCTGGAAATGTCAACAGTAACCCAAATTCTTATTTTAGCTATAAAATAACTATTCTTAAAATCTCAACTTACTTTAAATTTATATGGTTATTTAGCCATATAAAAACATTGCAATATTGGTTTATGTGAGGTTTGTCTTCTTTTTTTTCAGGTGAAGAAATGATAGAGAGCTAGATCACAACTTGCCATGTCAAATGTTTTGTACAATTTTACTATTTTTGCAGCTATCATTATACTCTTGAAAAATCAACATGATTTTTGGATTTCTACTTAGAACTATAAATTAATTTGAGGTGTCCGTAAGGCCATTTAGTCTACCCTTTTATTTCCACACAGTATGAAAACTTGAAATATTTTTGATGTCTAATGTCTAATTTTGTTCTTGGGGATTCTTTTGATCCTCTATGTCAAACTCTCTTTGTCTGGCTTGTGTTTCCTAGTTTGCAAGGTCTTTATTAACCTTCTTGATGAAAAGTAGGTCAATTTTCTATTGCTTTTTCTTTTTTTTTATTTTTTTTATTAAAATATTTTAAAATTTACATATACTTGCCATTAATTGTAGTCCCCATGTATTCCCCATCACCATCTCTTGCTTTTTCTTTAGCATTAAGACAGAGTTGGACTTGGGAATGGGGATAACTGCTGTCTTCAGGTATACGAAGGGCCTTCATATAAAATGGGGTAAATAGACATCTCCAGATGATAAACAAAGAAGGTGAAATGGAAGTTATAGGGTGGGGGACTTTGGCTCAAACAGTGGAACTGAATCTAACTAGATAGTGAACTCCTTGTTATTATAAGTATTGAAGTAAAGGAAAGGTCACCAGAGGACTAGGCTATTATAGACCCACGTGTCTCTCAGTTCTGCTCCAAAACGAAGAAATCGCCAATTCCATGGCTTAAAAATTTTTCTACTTTAATTGTTAAGTAGCTCTATCACAGAATGAGGGTTTTTTTCTTTATTTATATATATATTTGACATCAATTGTAATCCCCATGTATTCCCCATCACCATTTCACCAATGTACCATCACCTCAGTCCCTTGTATTCTTCTTATCTGCCCTCAACCCTCTCCCTCCCCCTCCCCACCAAGTGTCCCCAATTTGTCCTTGTCTTTTTGTTTTTGTTGTGTTATTATTATTATTATTATTGTTATTCTTGTCCTTATTCTTATTTGGTTCCCTTATATTCCTTCTGGGGTGGGGGGGGGGACCATCTGGTATTTTTCTTTTGCCTTCTGATTTATTTCACTGAGCATAATCTCTTCCAGCTCCATCCATGTTCCTATGAATGAGTCTAGTTTGTATTTTTGATTGCTGAATAGTATTCCATCGTGTATATGTACCACAGCTTCCTGATTCAATCATCTACTTTTGGGCTGAGGGTATTTTTTAAGGTAAGGTTTGGTGAAGCATGCGAGACTTGGACAACAACTTGGAAGTCTGGGGTTATAGTTCTACTTCCTTCATAAACCAATAGTGTGGCTTTGGGCAAATCACTTCACCTCTCTGAGCCTTGATTTCGCTGTTTTATAACATGTGACACTGGAACATGTTATATGTTCCACACTGGAACATGTTTATGTTCTTTCACTTCTGCTATTTCTACCTAATGCCAGTGCCTGTTATTTATTCACAAGATGGATTGCAGAAAGTCAAATATAGAACCTCTGAGAAAGAGAAAAGTGATAGCAGATGAAGTACATTGTTAAAATCCTCCTCTGTTGACTACATAATCAGGGACAGTACCTGGCTGGGGCCGCTGTTCAGTATTCTTACTCATTGTTTGTGCTCCGGCAAGCGGGGGACCTATGACAAGAGAAAAGAAATGCATTAAGTGGGAAGTAAAACAAAGAGCTTGTCCAGAAGCAGGACAAATATGTTTTTTCATTTATTCATTCACTCACTCAACTCACTCATTTATGCATTTATTTTGCAAATATTTATCTGGGATCTATTGTGTGCTACCATTGCTCTGAATGCAGGGATTCAGCCATGGACCAGCAATTTGCAATAGAACTTATATTTTGGTGGGGGAGACAAAGACAAAGGGCAAAGAATATATAGTGTAGCATGTCTAATGGTATCAGGCTGGGATTTAATTTTTTAAAAAGGAAATTTAGAGAGGTTATTAATGAGAAGGTGTTACTTAAGTTAAGATCACTTGCTTCCTGTGTTCCTGTGCCTTGAGAACTCTCCTCCATGGCATCTCTCTCATCCTTTCCTCTCCTATTTTCGATCTACATTGCTTTTGGCACTGTCTATGGCTTGCTGGTATCCTCATAACGTCCCACAGACCCATCATATGCTATTTAGCTGGTTTAATCTCCCTAAACCATTTCATCCCACCATCCAAAAACGTTAGTGACTCCTTACTGCCTAAAGAATTGAGGTCTCTTTTCATAGCATCATCTGAACTACTCTCCCTTAGCTTTCTAGATTTCCTTCCCTTCAGGAACCTTAAACTCCAGGAACCCAGAGTCCTCACTGGTTGTCAGATACGTCAACCTTGATATTGTCCGTTGGCACCCACCCTATCCTGAGAGGCTCTGTTTTCCTGGAGTTCTACATCATGCCCTTCCTTCTAGAACCAACTACAATAGGCTTTGATCTACAAGGCCTTCCTTGATACCACCTCGATGAAAAGAGTTTTGTGTGTCGCATGGTTCCTCTACCCTATTTGACTGTTCTGTTTCATTTATTGCTTATAAATCCCATAATGCCAACTACTGGGTCCAGAGTAAGCCATGGATTAATACATATTATTGAGAGGAACCTGGTTGTTGCTTGGTCATTATTTGTAATTCCAACCTCTTTATTGAAAGGCTTCTCTTAATTCATGTGGTTGATATTTTATTTCTAAGAGGCACCAAGATTGACACATCTGGTTCAGTTGGTGAGTCATTCTCTTTGCCTGTTGACTTCATGGGAGATTATGGCCTAGACTGCAACACCAATTGCTTTCTCAGACCCCTACCAACTCCTTATCAGTTGCTCCATCTCAGGCTTTCTTGGAAGGGGAGTGAGACACTGGTATGACTAAGCCCTAGCAATTAGAGGAACAAAGTTATAGAGAGTCATATGATGACTGAAATGATAGAATCTAAATTCAGTGTCCTTCATGTACACACAGTCTTGTCCAGAGACACCTTCCAACTTCAGAAATTCTCAAACAAAATGCAATGAAACAAAGGTCTGAACAAAAATCCTTTACCATCCTCTTCCAAGAGGTGACAGGCCCAACTTGGAAATTAAATCTGGTGTCCATTTTCCCTTTTGATGTCCTGTCTTTCTTTATCTTATGACCCTTCTTTCTACCCCTGTCCTCAGAAAAATGCTTTCCTCAAAGAATAATGTAACATTTACTTACTTTTGTTGAGGCCAGAATTCATGTTATTTCCCCATCCTCCTCTCCTGACTGAGTCATAAGAAGGGTCTGAAAAAACAGTGAAGAGATGTTCATCAGTATTTCTTGTTTTTCAGAAAGGTTACATAGATATGACCTTTCAGTGGTCAGGAAACATTAAATTATTTCAGCAATAACTTTACAAGATCATTAAGTTCCAAAAGTGTACCCTTCCTCTGGAGTAAGAGTGCAGTGAATGGTAGGAACATTTCACTCTCTTTGGGAGCCAAGGTTATAGGAAAAGCTTTGAATCTGAAGTCAAGAAGTTGGTCCCAATTCTACCTTTGCCACGATTTGCTATGGAATCTTGGGTGAATCATAAGAATCCCCTCTGACCTTAACACTCTTCATGCAGAAATACTCAATTTATTTATTTTATGGGGCTGTACTAATTACATTAATGGATGTTTGCATACTTTCCCCCCCCAATTCATACATTGATATCTAATTCCTTAAGCGATAGTATTGGTAGGTGGGGTCTTTGAAAGGTGATTAGGTCATGGGGATGGGGCCTTCATGACAAGATTAGAATCCTTCTAGAGCTCGCTTGCCCTCTTCCTGCCTTGTGGGGATACAAGAAGAGTCATCAGTCTCTAATCCAGGAAGAAGTTCTTACTAGAACCTGACCAAGCTGGAACCTTGATCATGGACTACCCAGACTCCAAAATGATAAGAAAGAAATTTTTGTTGTTTATAAGTCATCATTCTATGGTACTTTGTTACAGAAGCCCAAACTAACAAGACAGGTAATAATCAAATGATATAGTACATGTGAGCATCTTATAGAGCTGTCTACAAATATACATTAATACAGGTTTACAAAGAAAAAAAATGATGTGTAGCTATGTAGTTAAGTCCTTAGCAGCCCTGAAAAGATGGGCGATGTCCATATTGAAGGAAGACTCCATGGGGAGAATGTCTCAGAGTTCAAGTCCTTGTGCTTCTGGAAGCCAATGCCAGCCTCTAGTTCAGCACAGTGTTGCTGTGGGTGACATCTCAGAGGTGTGAGCACAATCTGGCTCTCCCAAGCCTCTCACATGATTTTATTGATAGTGAAGAGGACTGACCAAAGAGAAAAGAAAAGGCCAGAGGTGTGGCTGGAAGATGAGACAAGGGAAGGGAGAGATGCTTCCTGCCTGGGAGGAACCTGTTACTTACAGACAGTCTTGGAGGATGAGCCACTGGACTCCAAGATTTGCAATCCCAACTTCTTGTAAGAATCCACATGTCTCCATAACCATGTACAGAGATGGCTTAAGGACAGAAACAGACTGGGAGTGTCCCCTTTTCCTTTCCCTGGTGTCAGTGCCATAGAGCCATGGAGCTTACACGAATAGCAGAAGGACTTAAGGATAAAGACTTTCAAAGTCTTTCCATGAACAACAAAGAAACCATAAAAACCATCCGAACAAATGGAGCACAAACCTCATCAAACGCCAGCCTAACAGGGTGAAACACGAACCAGCCCCTTCAGAGCCTCTCAAGCAAATTAGAATAAGAACTGCAAAGATGGACGGGCTCCTCCGATGGCCCATTCTCATTGTCTCTGGTAAGAAGAACCAAAGACAGAGACTATTTTCTTGTGGAAAAAATCCACGTGTGGATGCACATTCCTCTGACTCTGTAAAAGCCAGTGCCTTCTTTAAATTACAGCCTTTAGCAATTGGCATGACAAGCAAAACAGAAAGTGGGGGGGGGGGGGCAGGGANGAGGGGGGGGGGGGGGGGCAGGGAGGAAGAGCAGAGGTGGGGACAAAAGAGAAACAAAGCTCAATTCATTTAAGTCACTGTTTTCATTTTTAATCTGACTCCCCCAGCCACACATAATTTCTCCTGCAAATAAATTCTCCTTATTTGAAAACAAACAATCAAAGTAACCCTGACTTATTTGAGAGGTTGGAATGAGGCTGAAGGGTCTTGTAGGCATTTCTGGACATTTCAGGGAGAGGTCAGCAGTGTGTGCAGTGCTGGCCTAGGCGAAAAGAAAGGTCAGAGTGCTAAGATCTTTCCTTGGGGTGGGGAGAAGCTGCTCAGGCTCCATTTATTTGGGAGTAACTTCTATACTGCATCGTGTCCTTGGACATAGAGGATATGAGACGTACATGTGACATGTTCCTTGGCCTTGCATTTAAATATGAGAAGTTAAGATTATGAGGAAATATGGGTCATATGCCAAGGAGTGATGGAAATACTAAGCACTTTGGAGGGTTAGGAGGGAGAGGTGAGAATAACCAGAACCAGACCCATAAAGGATATGGGACCTGAAGGAGACCGCTTCCGAGAGGCAGGCACAAGGCAGAAGTGGGTTTTAAGATTTGAAAGTGATGTCTGAAGACAGCCCTGGGCGGAACTGCATGACTGATGGTGAGGGAGTGTGCACTAAAAGAGAGGACCAAGTTCATGTTCAAGGCCAACTCCATTGCACTTAAGCAAGCTCAGTGACCTTGGGTTACAGGCTGTGGAAAGCAAGAGAAGTTCTGGGAAGGTAGCGATGCACTGGCAATAGGCTGTGGGAGGTATGAACTGTGGTAAAGGGTGGCTCAGAGTGCCTGAGGGAAGGAGGTGATTCTAGAAGGAGCAGAACAGAAAGTAGAGTGGAAAGTGACACATTCGGGCAAAAAGAAATCAAGTTCCAGGAATTGGTGTGTGTCATCTGAAGTTCTGACTTGACTCCTGAATTACAGCACTGACAATCTTTCTCCTTTTCATGTGAAACCTATACAATATCCACTCAAAAGAGTCCTTTTTTACCCAGATTATGGGCATGGCTAATTTCCATTGACTTCTTATCAACTCTTCCTCCTATTCTATTCTAGTTCTAGACACAAAAGTTACAGGGTGCACAGTGAATTCCCTGTAACAGCAGACGTGCAGGTGATGTTTGGGTTTTTCTGTGACCCTAAGTGTCCAGCCATGGTTTGAGATCCACACTTTATAGGAGAAACATTCTGCAGCCCTGCATTTCCTAGGGGGCCTCAGGGCCTCTGGAAGGCTGAGAGTTGTGGACACAATTCTCCCACAAGCTTTTCTCAGCCCAAGGACTTGTAAGGTTCCAATTAACCCTCAGGTCCTGATCAGTGAGAAAAGAAGTGACAGAATCAGAGACCACCTGCCATCAGTCAACTCTGTGTGCTTTGACTGTGAAGTCAGCAGCAACAGCATAGACCGTGCATGAACCAATGACCAAGGTCATGGAGCAGGGTGTGACGTCCGGACAACAAAGGCCACCGGTCTTTACCCATCCCCACCTGTTTGCATAGCAAATCTTGCCACCAAGATCTACAATGGACATCCCTGGTCCATTTACTGATGGGATTAGCAAAAGTGATCTATGGATACTGGGGATATCTACTAAGTGTAAGAACTAAATGAAGACCAATATTTTTGAAGGATATCCCACTGCAAAGATGAAGCAGAAGTTGGTGAACATCAAGGTCAAGAACCCAAGTCAGGTATTCTGCCTTAGAAGTTTGAAGAACCAGGGCCTCCCTGGTCGTGCAAGGGATTAAGTCACAGCACTATGAAGCTATCTGCAGCCACTGCAGCATGAGTTCAATCCGCAGCCAGGGAGGTGACCCACATGGTGCAGCAGACCTCTCCTGTCTTGCCCACTGCTCCCCTCAGCAGTGGATTTCAGTCCACCTGCCTGTTCTGCTCCCTACCCTGTCTCTGGTGGATTCTCTCACCCCCCTCTCCCACACAAACCTCTGGCCTGTACCCCAGTTCTTGTATGCATAAATAAATCTTAAAAAAAAAAAAGAAGTTTGAAGAATCAGGGCAGCCTGGCAGATTAAATGACTCTGGGCTTACAGAGCAGAGTGGGCCTTGGGAGATGGCAGCAATCGACTATCATTTGCATCATTGTCATGAAAATGTTCTGGGTATTTTAACTGAACATGACTCACAAGCACACCCACCAGTCCCACCAAATACATGCTAACCCTTTCCTTCTCCCACCTGTTCCCTGCATCCTTCTTACTCTGATTTGCTAATTTTCCACCTATCACTTAATTTCATCAATAGTTAACTCAGGTTTGCTGCTTATTGTCTGCATCTCTCTTCTGAATGTGAGGCCCACAAGGGTTAGGCTCTTCCAGAAGTCCTCTGGCTAAACTAATGCTCAGCCCAGAGCCAGCACACAGAGGCATTTGTTGAATTAATGAATAACCAGGGCCAATATTTTCTCCTCCTTGCTAAATAGGTATACCCCCTCTTATTGTTCACTGTTTTACTAGCTGAAGAGAATTCAAGCTCTGTGACCTGATTTCTCCCCAGCAAACGCAGTCCCTAGGTTAGTCTGTCTGATGAGGGCATAGACTGAGTTAACGCTGGGTACTTCTTTTTTTTTTTTTAAAGATTTATTTATTTATGCATACAAGAACTGGGGTACAGGCCAGAGGTGGGGGCGGGGGGAGAGGATTCACCAGAGACAGAGAAGGGAGCAGAACAGGCAGACTGACTGAAACACACTGCTGAGGGGAGCAGTGGGCGAGGCAGGAGAGGTCTGCTGTGCCATGTGGGTCCCCTCCTTGGCCGGCAGCAGGGATCAAACTCGTGCTGCAGTGGCTGCAGTTTGCTTCATAGTGTGTTGCTTAACCCACTGAGCCACCAGGGAGGCCCAATTCTGGGTACTTCTAAGCCTCAAGGACAATAATGTATTAAAGGCTTAGGCTGATAGCGTGTCCCTAAAATGTCTGTATGAACGTCTACAACTAAAATGGAAAAGCCTGGGCTGGGGATGAGTTAACCCAGTGACTCACATTCCTGCACAACAGCTGTCTCTTCCTGGGCCTGAGACCTGGCTGAGTCCAAGCTCCAGGCAGGCAGCCAGTCAACATGTAGCGTTTTCTCTGATGGGGGGCACCCGATCCAGGAAGCAGTCTGAGTGGGCGCTGAGGTCCCCCAAGTACGATGCATGCTGTCTGCTCTCTGAGAACTGACTTCTGAAAAAAGAGCAGTGGCCAAGCGCACCGTGTGCAAAAACATGTAACCGTTAGAGACCAACAGGGACCGTTAGAAACAGTTGACAATCTCAGAACTTCTGTGTGGCAGCAGATGGCTTTATCAGCAGAAAATCAGACCGTGCTTCTGAAAAACACACTTTTTAGGTCAGTGCAGGCTCACACCTCTGGCTTTGTCGAGTTCCGAGATGACAATCTGATTGAATTCCTTTACAGCGGACTCACCAGAAGGCCTTTACCTGGAGTCTCTGGCTTCAGGCAGCTTGAGAGCAACTTTTGCCAAAGCCAGGAGACCAGAGCCTTGTTCGGGAGCACCTGGGCACTGCCAGGCATTGTGGATAATTCAGACTTAAGTCTATCAGGCCTGAACAGTATCTCCATTATGTGATGCTTGGTGCGGCTGCACTTGACACTAAATGGCCTCTTAGATTCCAGGACAGCCTCCCAGGGTACAGAAATATGATCATGGAGATTTTTTTTTTCTTTCTGAAAAGTCCTTGCTGGAAGGGGAAAGCTTTTTCTGGACATGACCTTCTCATAGACATCCCGGTGTTAACTCTGGTTCTGTGGGAAGCTTTTACACTGGTCCAGAAATGTGGCCAGCACCTCAGGGAAGGCATTTCTTTCTGCTTTGATGCCCTGTGTGACAGCCCGACGTCCCAGGTGACATGTGGCTCCTGCTTCGTTGTGACCTCACCTGGGGGCCGAAACTGCAGGGACGCCGACACAAAAGTGTCTCTCTTCATCCCTGACGACATAAGGCTGTGCTCTCCGTTACTTGATGGAAAAAGATGAATTTTCCCTGAAACTTCTCATCAAATTTCTGGTTGCTGAAAAGGTTGGCAGCAGCCACCCCTGTTTATCCTCGAGAAGCTCAGCTTCTGAAAGCAGACCTTTCAGCAGGAGAGAGGCCGGCTGCTTGTGCGCAGAGCGGCGGCCTGTCTGTCAGACTCAGACCCCCTCTCCTGAAGACTGAGGCAGCCTCAGGCAGGAAGCTAGCAAAGCAGGTCCCTGAGACACGAAGCCCCGAACTTCCTCAGGAAAGGTCAGGCTTGTCAGAAGACGCATTGCCCAGACTGTTTTGGGGGAAAGCTGCATGGACAGCATTTTCCCTGGTTGATGGGTGCCAGGGGACCCCGCACACCTGTGCAAACCTGGACTGCATGAACCTCCAGCGCATCTTCTCCTTCTGAGTCCTGGGCTTCTAACAGGCCCTGTCTTGAGGAGCAGCAGGCCCTCCTGGCCACCACCTGGTGCAGGCTGCTTTTTTCCAGGCAACACTTTGTGCTGTTGCTGGCTGCACCCAGAAGCCAGCACAACCCCCTGGCCCTTCTTTTGTCCACCAACCCCTCTGTGACTCCTGTGGGCAACCACATGTGGTGTTTCCCCTACCGGCCTGGCCTCCCATTTCAAAACAGTCAAAGGCGAGGCAGGTCTAAGCAATGAAAGTTCAGCAGGACATAGGATTCTCTCTGCTGGGCTAGGGGGTCACTCCAGTTGTTACAGCGCGGGGTTTAGAATCAGTGAGCCCCGGGTTCAGCAGGCCCAGGTCTGCCATCTGCTCTGCTGAGTCATCTCGATCCAAAGATTACACTGCCTTTTCAAACTTAGGTTTTGTGTCTCTGCAAAGGGTTCATAACAAAGGCTTTTTAGGGTCGCTATGAGACTTAAAGAATCATTTCTTATCTACCACATACGCACAGCCTGCTCCATCTTGCTTGCGCTTCTAAAATGTTTGCCTTGGTGAACTGAGATCAGAAAGATCAACAAGATAGATGTTGACGAGGAAGAGGAGGCCGAGGGCCATAAAGGAGGAAGGAGGCTTCATTCGGTGCTTCTACATCTGCGATTTCCAAATCTTTTTTTTTTTTTTAAAGATTTATGTATTTATGCACACAAGCACTGGGCACAGGCCAGAGGTGGTGGGGGGGAGAGGATTCACCACAGAGAGCGGGGAGCAGAACAGGCAGATCAACGAAGTACACTGCTGAGGGGAGCAGCGGGCACACCAGGAGAGGTCTGCCGCGCCATGTGGGTCCCCTCCCTGGCCGGCAGTAGGGATCGAACTCGTGCTGCAGTGGCTGCGGTTTGCTTCATAGTGCGCTGCTTAACCCACTGCGCCACCAGGGAGGCCCACGATTTCCAAATCTGCATGAAGGGCGCCTCTCTTGAAAGACAAAATGGATTATCCTGGACCCTGGTTGAGGAATCACTGTCTTTTGAGGGTAGAAGGCGGTGGTGGTCATGGACTCTTGCTGCTATGTCAGACTTAGGTATTTTCCAGTGTCCTTCTTGCTCCCAGGACTGCCCTTGCCCAGCCAGCCCGAACCCCCGAGCTGGGTCCCTTGCTCATTAAAGCCATCCTATAGGGGCAATTCGACCTTCACCTCAGTGATATCTTATATTCCAAAGAACAACAGATTCTTGGCGTCCATTGAGACCTCAGGAGGAGGGAAATATCTAGGGAAGGCTGTACTCAAACTTGGAACATGCAGAAAAAAAAACATCCTGGATCAGGTTTCCTTTACTCAAGGATCTTGTCTTAGAATCCAAACAGCCCCTCCGTCTCAGAACCGGCCCTGCTGCGTGGAATATAATGGAGGCACTGTTTCAGATATTATATGTGCAAAGGAAAAAAGGCACACAGGAGAAAAATGCTTGAGAAAATGGATGGTTTTTAAATATGAAAAAGCTGGAAAGGCATGTGGCACCTTTGCCAGGCACAACCTGGCCCAGTCACGCGAGCTCCCCGCAGAGCCTGGACCCCTCCTTCATTCTGCATCTCCCCTGGGCTTGGTGTCTAAATGACACAGAAGTCCAAATGACCCATTTATTTTGATAAGACCTCAAAGTGGGATTTGGGAGCCAGCCTTATGTGGAAAAGCAATTCCTACTGACTAGATGATTTGGGTGTTTGCCAAAACTTTCCTTCGCATTGGGTCAGGTAGACACAACTGAATTGCATTCTTCTTGGGTCAAATCTGCCTCGGATTTAAAAGGATTCCAGGCAGGAAAAAGAAAACATAACAGTTCACTTAGGTAAGGAGGCTGGAGGATCTGTGAGAAGAGGTCTCTGTTCAACCCCTCCAAGCTGCTGAGAGACCTCATCCGACCTTGTACACTGACACTTTCTTTCTTTCTGTTACTTATTTTCTTGTATCATTGTCCATTTTTTGTACAATATCTGATTTCTCCCCTCAGATGTAGTTCATTTAGTTCCTCCACCACTACGGCATCAGTAGCCATCACTACAGTCCCCTACGCTCTTCTAACCCCAGTTTTGACCCCTCTCGCTCCCCTGCCCTCCTGCATGCCTCAGATCTATGTTCAGTTTGCATATTTTCTCTTTTTCCTGACCTTTTTTTTGGCTTCCCTATGTTCTACCTATAAGGGATACCATCTAATATTTCTCTTTTTCCTTTTGACTTGTCACCCTAGTGAGGCTGTTCTCATGTCTTCGGCAACCGAGGATCCGATCTCGTGTGTGTTCAACAAGGCACTTTTGCTTCTTTTTCTTCCAAAGTCCTGCCTGGCTTGGGAGGGTCTCCTGTCTGTGTCTGTCTTATTGCGTCTTCCAGTAACGCTTTGTGTACTTATCGCTCCAGGTTGGTGATAATCTTTAGGAAGACAGGGACTGAATCTTAGTCACCCTTGTTTCCCGTTCCCACCCCAAGATCCTTCACCTCCCCAGACACTAGCTTATTGGACTTAATTGATATCTTGTATCTTACAACACATTCATTCTTTCAAAAAAATTTTATCAAACATCTACTTTTGAACCAGGCACTATTCTATGTGCTGAGAATACAATGGTGGTTAGATAAACATCCTTACCCTGTGGGGCTTCCATTCAAAACAAATAGCAGCTACATTGTGTATTAGAAGGTGATGAGTGCTAAGGAGCAAACGAAAACAGGCAAGGGGTGCAGGCAGTGTCAGGATGGGGAGGGCCTCGCTGATATTGTATCACTTGAGCAGACACTTGACCTGCTCCGTGTCATAAAAATAGAGCTTTCCATAGCGCTTGCATTTTCTTATGAAAAGTGACTGCATTGCCCTACACTGATCTCAAAGCCCTTCTGGAAAATCAATTTCTTACAAGGTCTTTATCTAGAGAGAATCACTTTCTGTTAGAAAACAATATTAAATTAGCTAAAAAAAAAAAACCTAACAAAAAACCCCACCTTAACAGCATCCTTTTGATGATTGGGTGAGGGGTAATAATAAGGAGAGATGAGCCTTGTCTACTCAAGAGTTCAGTAATTTTTGCATATTTAGAATCAGGGTAATTGTCAAATCTATGATCTTGGACTCACGCCAATTTAAGATTGCCACTCAATCAAGAAAACTTAAAATCTAAACGCTTCCTATCTTTTAACTTTTGACCCATATCTGACATAACTTGCAGGAATGACGTTTCTCTGGGGTCAGTGTGGGGGAAGTGACAGGTGAGTTCACCATGAAGAAGGGTCTGTCTTATAGGCCTACTAGGTGAGCATGAGAAGCTTCTAGCCTTCAGTTCTCTCCAACCACACATTGAAATCACAGCAGTTAAAGAAAAAGAACCATCAATTCTTGGTAGGTGGAATGTCTCACTTCTATCATAGAATCAGAGGCTTCTTTTCAGACTGGAAGGGACCTCAGACATTATCTAAACCAGACATGCAAATTAGCACAGGCCTGGAGGCCTAAAGCCTGAGAGAAAGCATATGTGACCATATAAGAATTTTAATAGAAATTGAAAGTCTGACTCATAGTATAAAAACTGCCTTTCTCTAAACTTCCCTAGGATATTGGGCAAGACTGATAATTATTTTACAGGCAGGTCAAAGAATTTTTAAGCTTAAAGATTTTTCAAAATTTTATCAAGAATGACTTTCACCTCTTTGGAAGAGTGCTACCTAAATCTTATCAGACATAATGTTGTGGTGTTTTTAATGGCTCTGAAAGATTTTCATGGGAAGGAATTCCATAATTTCTCATTCCAGTTCACTGCAGTGGAAAGAACGCCTTGATTTGTCTCCCATCTCTGTTAATGAGCTGTGTGACCTTGAGCAAGAGAGTCAATCTCTGGACTTGCAACTGTCTTACCCTTAAAGGGAAATACCTGGGGGGGGGAGGATGAATATTCTAAAATTTAAGTATTTGGTCCTCCCATGGGTCTGCTTTATAAACTGTGAAAATGCATTATAAACTCCAAAATATCCTATGGAATTAAAGATGTTCTTCTTTTTCAGGATTAAATTCATTGGAAATAAGTTAATCTTTTTTGTGTCAACCAAAACTAATTTACTCTGATTCTTTCTTTAATAGAACAGGATTGAACAAATAATTAAATTGACAAAGACTATATATAGTTGCTTCCCAGATGAATTCATCAAGTATCAATGGTATTTAATGAATATCAACAAGCTTGGAAAAAAGGATATAGGACAAAACTCAATTAAAAACTCCAAGGTCATACATAAGTTGTTAGCTTCCTGGAAATGTGAAAACTGGTTCTGAGAAGAGAGTTTAGCCTTGGTTATGGGTAAGGGAACTGAACTGCACCCTGAAGGGTGTGCTGGTTTTGGTAAGGTAATAATATCATCTACTTTTCCACTTTCTCTTTAGAGTCTGTCTGACTCAGGAATGTTAAACTTTTTATTGATCTTTAAATGTGGGACCGAAGGGACCCCTGAGACTCGAGAGGACAAGCCCACTGGTTGGGGTTTCAACCATAGCATTGTTTCCTCTAAGACTTCATCTTTTCCCAAAAGGATATTTCATGAGAAATAACTTCTTTGTTAAATTAGATAAGGGCTTCTTTGAAGAGGCTAAAGTTGTTACCTCTCCAAAAGGACCTGGAAAAACTTTTATATTAAAATAATGAATGATGCTTCCTATATCCTGGCTTTTGACTAGATGATACTCCCAAACTCCTAACCTCTCTCTTTTCTGTCTCCATTTAGAGATATAGTAACAGATAGAGAGAGAGACAGACAGGTAGGTTAGTAACAGATAGAGAGAGAGACAGACAGGTAGGTAGACAGATAGATAGGATTTGGTTTATGAAGTCAGTATATTTTGCGCAACAAATGCACTTGTGTTACAGTGGCCACCAGTGGGGCATCTGGACCATTTGTGTATCTAGGCTTTTCTTTCCAAGATACTTTAGGGGGCCTCCCTGGTGGCTCAGTGGGTTAAGCAACGCACTGTGAAGCAAACCTCAGCTACTGCAGCACGAGTTCAATCCCTGCCTCCGGCCAGGGAGGGGACACACATGGTGTAGCAGACCTCTCCTCCCTCACCTGCTGCTGCCCTAGGCAGTGTCTTTCAGTCAGTCTGCCTGTTCTGCTCCCCACTCTGTCTAGTGAATCCTCTCACCTCCTGTGACTCTGGCCTGTACCCCAGCTCTTGTGTGCATAAATAAATAACTCTTAAAACAAACAAACCAAAAAAAACCAAGATACTTTAGGACCCCATCCCCCCAAGCAGTCAACAGGGGTCACTTCTTGCTTTGATTACAAACCAAATCCATAGGTTAATGGAAATGAATGTATATCAACCAAGTTTAATTTCATTTTGAGTCTTAACTCTGCTATGTCCTATCTGGAATGGCATGAAAGATGAGTCAAATAAAACTTGGTAGAGATGGGAGGCTTTAATTAGCAATCGTCAACAATCTGGAGATGAATTGGAAATGTGAAACCTGAGTGGTCCACTTAGGAAGCGTGAAGTGCCACCAAGAGACTGGAGTAATGGTGGTGGAGACCCACCCTACTCCACGGAAGTGATAGAAGGGCCCTTGTCTGCTGGAGTCTGCTTGAGGGGTGCTCTAAAGGTCAAGATGCCCCCAAATGCCTTTCCCATAGACTAGCATCATTTCCCCTCTTCCTTCTGAGGTTTCCTGTAAGCCCTTTCCCTACTAAAACGGCATCATCATTAATGTTGCAGAGCAAGTGGATGACTAGGAGGTTCTTGATTTCTCCAGAGACATCGAAGAACAGCTTTGATAAGCATACAAACAAAAGACATGCATGAAGAGGGCTGGGAGACCATGGTGGGAATTTCTAAGCAGCCAGGAACACTATCAGGGGTCTCATTTCTGACACAGGGATAAAAAAAAAAAAAAAAAAAAAAAAAAAAAAAACCACGCTGGTGGAGAAAGGATGCCAAAGTAAAACAAAGAGGCTCCCATCTTCTCCACTTAATTGAATGGAATTTTCTCCATTAAGTTTCTCCTGGCTCTTGGCCCTTGGGTGGGGTTTTTGGGGTTGTTGGTGTTGGGGGAGA
Organism: Galemys pyrenaicus; assembly: GCA_019455555.1. Classification (NCBI taxonomy): domain Eukaryota; kingdom Metazoa; phylum Chordata; class Mammalia; order Eulipotyphla; family Talpidae; genus Galemys; species Galemys pyrenaicus. Next base: position 8,944,164 of record JAGFMF010011417.1, read on the forward strand.
AGGTTTCAGAAGCAATGGAAGAGTTCTTGTATGCATAAATAAAAATTTTTTTAAAAAAATTTTAAAAAAATCTTTAAAGATATTGGTAAAAAAAATAATAATAATATCGACCTCTCCCCTCATTTTAAAAATTAAGTTTATCACAATCTTTAGTGATGGACAGAATGTTACTTAATATAGCAGATACTTTTCCAGATCTCTTCTTTTACCCTTTATTCTTTTAAATGTAACACCAGACACAAAAGGATGTGTAATATTATGCAAATTATAAGGCATAAAAATGAAAAGAACATCTGTGAGACCATGTGACAGACTTCTTGAAATACAGGAACTGAGCACATTGGCTCAGGTTCCTGATTTTTGGGAGCATAGTAGAAATCAGTTCACGTAATCAATCGCATTATCTAAACAACTAGATGGCATCGGCTACCTAGGAGGAAGGGTCTTTCCATGGGATGGTGGATGGAACAGGCAGAGAAAGCAGTGGAATTTGTCTGACTGACAGGAGGGAGCTGCAGTGGCTGACACTGCTCTGACTCATGCCAACTTTGAGATTTGGGTTAACGTATCTCTGCTCCAGTTTTCTGTAAGATGGGAATAATAATAATAATACCAACTTAAACAAGGTTGTCATGAGTTTAAATACAAAATGTCTGGAACAGTTCTTGGCACATATTAAGAACTCAATACACATGAGCTGTAATTGTTATGAGGGAGGATGATAAGATAGGTAAAGAAAATAAGATGGAAATGGGAAGATCAATTTTCCCTGCAGTATTCATTTTCCTTAGTTTGGTCCTATTGTCTCTTTTCTCAATTGGCAGACTGAGGACAAGGACCCAGAGCTGACTGGGCTTTCAAGGGGAGTTTGAGGTGATTAAAAAGTGGACCGAGTGTGCAGTGAACTAGCATTCTGTGATGCAAGTCTGCTCCCTTTGAGTTCTCCCCTACACATGGGTAAGACTTATGGAAGAATCACCTTGGGATCAAGTGACAGACTTAAAAGGCCAGGTAGAGAGGAGGCAAGCACCATGTCAACATCTGCAGTGTGTGAAGTGAAAATATCACTCCTGTTTTTAGAAATATCACCAAGGGTTCATTTTGCAGTAAACTCTGCGGGAGCAGTTTAAAGCACTTCATCTGTAATTTCCATCATCCATTCAAAGGCGGTCTACGACACAGTTGCCACCTCCAACATGTTTCAGGTCTTTCAAGACAAAGACTGTATGACAGAATCCGGTGAATGCTAGATTGGGAAAGCAGAGGGTGTGGTCAAAGTGTGGTGGGAAAGCGGTGGGTTAGCCCGTAAGGTCGAGCTGTCCCCTGACCTTGACATTATAGGGCAAGTGTGACTTATAAGGATATGCGTTGGGGTTAGGGATGAGGCAGGGAAGGAGGGGCATGCCAGGCAAAAGGAGAAAGGGGAAACATTCAAACATGGACTTGAAAAGAGACTAGACAGAAATCAGTTCACCTTGGAAGGACAAATGTTTTGAATGACAAAACTTCCCTCAGAGCGGTCAACCTACGAGACCAAGGCACTCTAGACTGTTCTAGACCCGTGCCCCTGGCCATCCTGCATAGCTGCACCTGGGTAGCCTGAAAAGACACACTCACAGGAAAGGTTGGTTTTGCTATATAATCCTCCACACTGAGAAGGTGAAGTAAACTGGTGTAAGTAACTGGGGAGGACAGGATGGAACACAGTCAGCGCTGACCTTGAGGGGGGTCCCCTCGGCATGCCTGTCTGCCCCACACGACCCCAGGGATGTTCAGCTAGACACAGGTCCCTCAAGTCTCTCCTGAAGTGAGACATATGGTGGGGATTGCTGTCAGATAACCAACTAATCCATCAAACACAGAGACTGAGGCAAATGATCCCCGGAAGATATCTCTATATATATTTCAAAAATATTTCTCAAAGGAATAAAACATACACTATTTGAGTTATTCCTGAGAGAGATGAGCATCTTCAAAGAAGGATATTTATGCCCTAACCAGAATGAAGGAGATGTCCCCCTGGAGGTCTAACTAAGGAGAGCTCACCAGGAGGTGGGACAACACTGAAAAGCATCTGCCCCATTATCCTGGAACAAACTTACACTTGTCTTTGGAAACAGACTAAGTGTTTCCAATAATTTAGAGAAAGCGTGCCCTAGTCACAGTGTAACCCACACGTGTGATAACAGCGCACACAGCACAGCCACGGAAAAAATAACAGCTCTTTTACTCAGAGAAAGGAAGGAGAATGGTTACTTAGAAAGTGTCCCAGACAAGCTGTCAAATTGAATTCAGAGAGCTGCAGTCTGACTTCGGGACAGAGCTGGCTGGCTAAATTCCCTCGGGATTGGGGTTTCCTGCCTGCTCCAGCTTTAGAGACAACGATTCTTTGTCTCTCTCTCTCTCAATCTCAATCTCTCTCCTTCCATCTCTCTGGTAGGAAAAAAAAAAAAGCGCACAACACGAAAGCAGCAAAGAGGATTCTAATCTCCAAAGAGGATTAGATGGGAAGCAGACAAAACATTAACTGTGGAATTTCAAAGGAAAACAATTAAAAAAAAAAAAAAAACATGGCAAGAGCAAGCTACTGTCCATTCTGTAATCATAAATCTTGCCTTTGGACCACAGAAACAACACATGCATGTGCATATACAAACACACACACACACACACACATCCCTGCTTTGCTAAAAATGGATTAGGGGTATTTTATCATAAAAGAAAAACATATACTGAGAAAGTTCTTAACAGACCCTCTGCTGAGGCCTCAAGAACCTCAAAGCTTCAGCGCACATTTAGTTGAACAGACAGAGCCTGCGGAGCCACATAACCTGCTCTGTGAGAGATGTTATTTACACCCTCAAAATAACAGAGATTACCTCACAGTATTACAGGCCTTTTCCTTCGGGCACACATGTTCCAGACCCACCTCCCATACCACCCCCCGACCCGGGGCAGTGCGGCCAGAGCCCAGGCTGACTGCACCAGCATTCACTCTGCCCCCACACAGACATCACATTTGGGGTGCTGCGTTCACTAGCCCCCACACAAACCCTACAACCAGGGTGCTGTGTTCACTAGCTCCCACACAGACACCACGCTTGGGGTGCTGCGTTCACTAGCCCCCACGCAGACACCACGCTTGGGGTGCTGCGTTCACTAGCCCCCCACACAGACACCACGCTTGGGGTGCTGCGTTCACTAGCCCCCACACACTCACTTGGGGGGCTGCGTTCACTAGCCCCCACGCAGACACCACGCTTGGGGTGCTGCGTTCACTAGCCCCCACACAGACACTCACTTGGGGTGCTGTGTTCACTAGCTCCCACACAGACACTCACTTGGGGTGCTGCGTTCACTAGCCTCCACGCAGACACCATGCTTGAGGTGCTGCGTTCACTAGCCACCACGCAGACACNGCGTTCACTAGCCCCCACACAGACACCACGCTTGGGGTGCTGCGTTCACTAGCCCCCACACAGACACTCACTTGGGGTGCTGCGTTCACTAGCCCCCACACAGACACTCACTTGGGGTGCTGCGTTCACTAGCCCCCCACACAGACACCACGCTTGGGGTGCTGCGTTCACTAGCCCCCACACAGACACTCACTTGGGGTGCTGTGTTCACTAGCCCCCACGCAGACACCACACCCAGAGTGCTGTATTCGGTAGCTCCCACGCAGATACTGGACTCCGGCTGCGGCCCAGCCTACCGTAACCCCATGCGACATGCACACACCAAACTTGTCACCGTCATTCACTACACAATACATCCAGGGCACGGCCTTAAGAATAAATATTCTCCATGTTCTCTCTTCAGAACAAAGCTTCAGCTTTTAAATGATTTAAAATTTCAAAGATCAGAACAGAGAAAAATCCGCTGAATCCAGAGGGTCCTTCATCCTGCTCTAAACCAGCAGGAACTCATGGCTCATCTTACTTCAGCTCTACTCCCACCCACTCCCTCTCACCCCACCGCAGCCCCAATAATACTGCAGCATATACTGGCTTTGGGCAACTCTGCCTGTCTCACCCAAGGGCACCGGGTCTTTTGGTTTCATGTAAACCAGAGTCCCACCACCGCTCCCTCTGCCACACATCACTGAGGCCTTGGTGCCCCCAAAGGGCACACTCCTACAAATCCACAGAATGTGTGTGAGGTCCCACCACAAACAGCCTGAACACACACAGCCCCTGCTGCCAGCCCCCACATACAACACAGACCCTGCCTTCGGATGGCATCTTTGGTGTCTACCACCTTCCTTTCCTTTCTCTATGAGTTTCCAACCCCACCACGCCTCAGACTTCCAGAGCGCTCCCATCCATCATGTGACTTCTAGAATTAAATCATATGGTTCATTCAGAAAGGATGTAGAGGTGGGGAAAGTGGCAAAATTTGGGGATGTATTGACCATATTCTGGGGAAGTGATCAATGACTTACCCACCCCTCTCTGCCGGTTTGGACAGGTGCGGTGTGTGCCCCATTTCCAGGCTCACCTCATGTCCCATCCAAAGTAGGACATTAATAAATGAAGTGATGAAAACATGGGTGGAGGAGGGATGAATCACAGAGTGTAGGTCCACTGTGGACCAAGGTACTGAATGACTTCGAGTTCTGCTACTTGTTATTTGCCTCCTGTGTGACCTCGGCCGAATGCAGGCCTGCTCTGAGCGTGCATCTGTGCCATCATCAGAAAGGTTTGGAATGCATGTATAACTTTATCATTTAATGATTTTTCATCTCTTTACTACTTTCAGAGAACTTCTGGTATGTTGCATGCATTTTTCTATTTGGTTATATGCAGTTTCATATTATTCCTTAATAGTTCCATATGTGTATTGCCTTAATAGGATTTTAAGCAACTTGGCTGTATCTTCTGTGGCATTGCCCTGCCACATGACAGGGCATGGTATCCCTTACAACATTTGGCATGGCGTTCACATATGGGGAAACCTCAAGAACATTCTAATCATTTTGCAACAGAATACTAACTACTGCTATCATTACTAGAGCTAATTGTATTGACCACTGATTGGTATGTCAGACACTGTGCTGAGTGATTTATGAGTAGTATATTTCTCCTGATGGGCCACTAAACTGATCTGCATTTTGTACATGAGGAAACTGAGGCAGGAAAGTCAACTGTTTGTCCAAAGTCAACAGCCTGAGTTCATGCCCTGAGTTTTTAATTAATATGCTTCATCGCTGAAATATGAGATCGATACCTGACCTAGAGACACTGAGAGCATCAATTAAGTAATATTTAAGAGCTCGTCAGATGTGTAATGGTGTGAGAAGCAGCCTGGAGGCAGGAAAGGACAGCAGGGAACTGGATTTGGGGCCTGCTCTCTCCCCAATCCTGGGTGACTTCGAATGAGTCCTGGCATCTCTATGACTTGCTTGCACTTTCTACAGGATGGGGATAATAGTAACGCCGGCCTTGCCATCTGACAGCAATGGTGTGAGGTGCAAAGGAGATAATGGATGTGCAAATGCTTGGTGAGCAGTGAAGGGCCACAGAGCGGAGTCCCAGCTATGCGCACAGGCCCATCCATCTGGAAATCTTGAGGGAAGCAGGGTTCTCCTCTGTGTGGCCTGCAGCACGGTCAGGCATTTCGCTCCAAAGGACACAGAAAAGTAGTTTCCCTTTCTTTCCCACTTAGCGTGTAAGCGGACAGACTTTTTATCCATTAGCCACAACTGCTGGAGATGGCTGTGCCACAGGCAGACAGTCCACTGAGCGGAGAAGCCACTTGCTTTCAGCAGCGGTCCCTGAAAGCCTTCCCAGACTGGGGCTAGAAGCTCAGTGCTACCCCGGGGCCCTTGGCAGGTTTATGAGTTCCAGAAGTTAATAAACAAGGAGCTCAATATCCTCTGACTTTTGGAGAGTCAGAAGCATTTAAAACAGATCCAGCATGAGGGGCCAAGGAAATGAGGGTCAGCATCAAAGCAGCTCTGGGGAGGCCTGCTGATTCTTGCGTGCCCATCGTCCAGCTCAGTATGTTGGGAGGCCCGAGGGCAGGCCTCTCCCTGAAAAGCAAGGTGGAGGGAGCGCCGATCTGTGCCCAGTCAGCCACACGCACCTCAGCATGGAGGGTGGAGAGAACGAGGTTTGGAGTTAGTGGTTCTGACTCCAGGACTCTGTGTGTGTGCAGAAAGGCTATTTAACATCTGGAACCCCCGTCCCCTCTCTGGAAATTACAGTGATCACACTGCATTTGCACTTTAGGGGTCTGCACGAGGGCCTCTAAGAAAGGACTTTCTGGGATGGAAAGCGACATGCCAAGGTAAAGCTGCCAAAAGCAACAACCGACGTCTTAATGGCGCGATGAAAGAGGAGCTCATTGGCCACTGCGGTCAAAGGCGGGTCCTCAGATTCCCCGCAGGGCCTGCTCTTCCTTCTCTAGGTTAATCTGGGGCCACAATCCCTCGTTTTCCTCTCTCATTTGTCGCATTCTGCAGCAGGACTTCTGAACCTCGGCTGCGGGTTTCGAGAGGAACCAACCCAGTGAACGCCTCAGAGGACCCAAAGCCCACGTGAACTAATTGGGATTCTGAACGGGTCATGTTGAGGACACTGATGATTAATACTTTTTTTTTGTTTTTGCACGTTTTGTTTTACGATGATAAAAGCGACATAACATAAATTGACCATTTGCCGATTACCAGCGTACGTTTCAGAGGTATTTAGCATATTAATATTACTGCACAACCATCGTCCGAGTTTATTCCTCTTCCCAAATTGAAACTGTTCTGAGTCCAGGCCCCTTCCCTGGCCCTGTCCTACTTTCTGTCTCCAGGATCTTCTCCGGCTACCTCCTATGAGTGGAGACGTAGAAGTGTTTGTCCTAGGGCAGCAGCACTTTTTACAAAACTCTCCAGCTGAGTCTCTGTGCAGCAGCAACAAGGGGGTGGTGCCATGCAAGGGTTGGCCAGAGACTCATGTAAGACTGTGGATAGAGATAATCGTGACAGAGAAAAATGGGAGAAAATCCAAATCTCTACCCAAACTACATTTAGGCGAAGCATTATTTTCATGAAAAGTCAGCGGGAAGAGAAAGGCTGAACTTAACAGGGAGCTGTTCCTGCAACCCTCGCTCTGATGTTGAATAGCTGGGTCTTTCCCTTCCCCCTGAGCCCCTTAATATTGCTGAATCCCACTTTCTTTGTCTGCAAAATGGAGATAGTCCTAGCTACCTCATGGGGATGTTGCAAAGTTCAAAAACAAATTGAGAGACAAAGTATGAAGCGTGTGAGGCTTTGTAAAGTCCTGGGCAGAGACAGTGATGACTGCAGCTGGAAATGGACGAGCATGGCTTGAACTTTAATTTATTTTAAAGATGCACAGACCTCAATAACTCAAGGTGGAGAGAGCTAGCTGCCAGTCATGGCAATAGAAAATTGAATTTAAAGGGGCTTAGAGACAATGACAGATTAATTTTTAAAATCTAGACTTACTTCCTGGCCACAAATAGCCCTTAGAGAGTGCAACCATTTTCAAAAGACAAGCTGCAAGGGTGATTGTGCCGTTTTAAAGTAAAAAGGCATTCTGATTTGATAAGTGCACTGAAGAAGCATTAATAGGCATCATCTCTTCAACTTCTTTGCACTGGATGGCAGCACCTGTCCTTTGTGTAGTAAGGCCACACACACACACACACGCATGCATGCACACACACGCACACAGAGCTCTGGTGCTCTTGATGAACTCTGGGTTTGTCTGGGGTTGTGTGTGTGTCTTATTCAAACAAGGTTGCACCATGTCCGTTCTTTATTTTTTCATTTAATATGTTAAGAAATAAAGATAGCTATTAGAGAAAAGCAGGAAAGGGAGAGAGAGGTGGGTTGGAGAGTGAAAAGGAAGGAGAGAAAAGCCCCGTTAGCTTTGTCTTGCTAATGTACTTTGTTTGTGGCAAGATGGCTTGTTCAGACCACCTCTCAGTGGGGGAGGCTAGAGCAGCAAGACAGCTCAAGTGGAAAGCATTATTGGCACAAAAGATGCACCTGCAATACGCAGCCTTAATCGTCTTTAGTGGCCAAGGCCAATGTCGGGAGATAAATGCCCAGGCACCACCTGAATGAGGTCCTGGCAGCATGCGTTTGCCTGGATAGTACAGTTAATTCATCTCAGAAGAGGGCTGCTACCCAGCAAGAGCGAGCAGCTCCTGCAATGAGCCCCAGTAAGCCCAGCAGCCTTACAAATGCACTCGCCATGCACAAAGAGCCAAGGGAGGGGAACACAGGATCACAGGTAGAGGGGGAACTGAAAAGCTAAGTTCCTGGAGGAATAATGAGTTGGTTATCAACACATCTCAACTGTCCTGAGCTAGCTTCTAAAGGAAAATTTGTATTTTAAGCTCAATACCAGAATCTCTCTCATTGACTACCCCAGAGTCCCACTGGTTAATTCTGATGTTGTCTGCAGGTCTCATTCTCTAGAAGGGGAGGAGCTTTTAAGGATTACCTCTCTCTCACTCTTCCTCCCCCCTTCCTTTTCTCTCTCTCTCTCTTTCCCTCTCTCCTTTTCTCTCTTACCCTCTTCTCCTCTCCACTTCTGCCCCTCCCCTTCTCTATCCTCTCTCCCTTTCTTCCTTCCTTCTAAAAAGCAGGTCCTATTGCAAATGAAATAAAGTTCAATAAGTAGACCAGGCTCTGAATAAAGACAGAGCCCTCACTTCCAGCCCCTGGTCATCTTATAAGCCAAGAGCTCTGAAGTCAGGGCTGGGGTCTTATGATTTATTTCATCCGCTTCATTTGAGAGGAAATGGAGGTTTAGAACATGAAGGGATCTCCCCTAAGAACGCCAAAGATGCCCTGACCTCCATTCTATTGTGTTTGTTACCATAATGAATTTTCTCTTATAGACTTTTGCATCATGAGGTAAGTAGGTTCCAACACAATGTGGCTTGGAATACAGAATGTCTTTGGACTCAGTATAACAACAGTTTTCATGGCAAAGTCCAATAAATAATCTGATTTGGAAAGGAAAATAGTTGTATAAATAGGACTGGCCCAAGCTGGGGTAGAAAAGAAAGAAGCAGTGAGAACACAGAAGTTTAAAAGTAGATATATTATGCTGTATATTTCCACCACTGAATTTTCTTGTGATCACCTGATTATTAACAGGAAACACAAAGGTGTGACCTTGGTCAAAATGACACTCGGCTCTTTGGGTCACATTTTGGAACTAAATGGTTTCCATGCCTCTTCCCTTCGAACTTATGTTTCTCTGGATTTTATTATGCTGTGCTAACTGCAACTGGCCTGAAACTTCTACCTTCCTCTTCTAATTTGACATGTATGAGCCAAAGAAGAAGTGAAGGAACCAGAGACAAGACAAGAGAATGTGTACTGCACTCCTATTCATTCCTCAAGACCCCATCCAAAAGTCCCCTGCTCTGTGGAAATTTTCTTCTGCTTTGGACAGGATATTTTTTAACTGCCTGTTTCCTAAAAAGTATTTGTCCACATTTTATTCTGCCTTAAGCCAGTTATCTTGAATTATAAACCTGTATAAATGCCTAGAATCTAACACAGTAGCTGAAGCAATAGATATTGACAATTATTTCATAAACAAAGATGCTGAGAACACTATTGTAATGTTTGCTAAAACCCTATTTGCTAAAAGACTGCTTTCTTTCTCTCTCAACTAAACCAAGCCAGTTATACCAAATTCCTAAATGACCACTTCAAAAATGAGCTGGCATTGCTAAAATGTGTTAGGAAAAAAAAATCCTTTAAGATGTGACATGGCAGGAGTCCTTGTAATTTTCATTTCATGATCTTCCATGGACAAATCCCCCAACATTCAGCTTTGAAACTAAACATCCCAAGAGTAAAGAAAGTATGCACTTTTTTTTAATGGAGTAACTACTTCATGCCCGATTTTTATGTATAAGAAGTATCTTTTGTAATGAGTGGCACCAATGGGATAAGCTTTGGCGTCTCGTCTTGTACATTAGAAAGAGCTGAAAAGTGTGTAGAACCCAGGTGCTCCACGCCCCCCTTAACAGCCTGAACTACATGTGACTCACCTGGCACTAAGGAACATTCTAAGTGCATGCGACAGCACACTCACCTTCTTTGACACTTAGTCGTGAGGACTGGTCTGTGTGGGAGGTTGTATTATAGGCCAATAGTGAACCTGAAAGACAAAACAAAAGCAGGTTATAACCAGAACATTCCTCTAGAGCAAGAATAGGAGATGTTCAGAGAAGGGGTGGGAAGGGAAGAGATAGGGAGCAGGGGAGAGGGAGAGATGACTGCTGGAAAGAAAAAGTTAACGTAATCCATTTGGGGGACGTGTCATTGCTTCCTGGAATTAGGATCCTTGTAAGTTAGAGTGTTTGGGGACTTGTCTGTGGTTCTGAAGCTCTTAGGTGTCTGCGTCACATCATGGCAGTGACACAGGACCATGAATCAGTAAGCCAGGATCTGTCCTAGTTCTCTTACTAATTCCTCCTGTGACTGTGGGCAAGTGACTTTATGTGTCTAGACCTTGATTTCTTCATCAGAGAAATGAAGGGGTTGGGCTACAGCAGGGGTTGGCAAAGGACTTCTGCAAAGACCAGATAGTAAATACTTTCGGCTTTGTGGGCTAAACACAGTCCCTTGCACATTCTTCTTTGTTTTTGTTTTGTTCTGTCCACAGGCCAGCGCTGGCCAGATTTGGCCTGTACCTAGTAGTTTGCCACACCCGAGGAGAGGACAGTGTGACTCCCTTTCACTGGGATAGCCTCTGGGTTTGGGTGCAGGTCCTTCTTGGGTATTCATTGTTGGTGAGCAGGAACTGGGAAGGCCGCCCGCATGCGCAGAGTACCCCCAGTGTTAATTCTTTCCTCCCTTGGCATGTGTCTAAGGACTACAGCTAAACACAGGGTATGTCATACGGTGAATTTCCTGTCATCTTAGCATGATGCACGCAATCTCTCAAACTCTGATGACGGGCGCTAGTCTAGGCATTTTAAAGGGCTGATACTGTTTGTGGTTGTTGCATGTAAAATGTCTCCCTTTTCTCCCTAACACTGGACTGCTGCTTCCTTTGTCTGGAGTGGATCTGACACTTTCTGTAAAGTGCAGGCATTTTTGTTATTCTCCTTGAGCATCTCCTGGGCAAATGTGCCCGTGCTCTGAAGACCAGGCCAGGGCTCTGCTTTTACAAATGACAATATCAGCTTGACACGGGTGTTGGAGGCTAAGCAAGTCTTTTTAAATAATTCTTTTCCTGGCTCCCTGTGGCCGCGTGGGCTGACTCGGGTGCCAGGGCTTGGAACACAGAGTGGGCTGTCAGACGCCCCTATTTTTAGTCTCTGGTCATGGAAGGCATGCAGGAGTGGGGCTGCGCCTCACCCAGCTGTGGGCGTCTGGTTCCCTGCCTCTGAGGAAGTGTGTGTCCTACCAGGTCAGGTGGTGAGAGAGAATTTTATAAGAATCATCCAACTGCCTAGAACCTATGACTTCTGGCTTGGAGGACTGTTACTTCTGGCTTTGAAATAGGTCCAGACACCAGAGGAGGGGTGGTCACTGTATTGAGGCTGTTCTGTGCTTAAGTGTGGTGATGTGGACACCATTTTAGAAATGAGACAGTCACATGCAGGTCATATAGAAGAACCAGCTGCATTTGGTTAGCCCATCTCCAAAGTGTCAGTGACAAAGTGTGGCCAGGGCAACCTTCTTTTAGTGTAAGTTGTTATGTGAAAAGAATTTAAATTGGACTGGCCTTTTACTACTTACTATGTGACTTCCATCAATTTGCCTTGTCTCTGCAAGCTATAAGCTCCTCATGTATAAAATGGGCTAACAGTGGTCATTATGAGGACTGGATAAAAGCAAACATGTAAAGGGTTCATAATAGACCTTGGCCCATACTATGTGTTCAATAAATGCTAGCTATTATCATGACTAATTTTAGATCCCTACTCCCACAGACACCACAATTACATACAATAAACCCTTTTTCAGGAGCTTGCTGGGCATTCATCTTGTCCTCTGGAATGAGAATTATGAATGGGTTCTGCTGCAGTAAGAAATAATCCTCCATGGCTGGAAGGAGGTTAAGAAATGGAACCCAACGTTCCAAGGGAGTCGAAAAAAATCTGAGCAGGAAGACCAAGAATGTCTGCCTCTTAGTCCCCGACATTCTCTCCCTCAGGCAGAAAGCTCATGACTGGAGCAAATAAAGAAAAATGCTAGTCTCTGAGGAGCAAACTGCGTGAGTCATTAGGGCAGATTTAGCTGGAGCACGAAGCTTAGATAAACCACATTTATTAAATTTCCCCCTTGGTGAAAGTTCTTCTTTGGGCACACGTGAATTCCACAGGAAACTCCCAGAAAGCCAAGAGAAAGGGTCGTTTGACCTCAGCAAAGCTTGCATGAAATACATATTTCATGGTAACCTAGGAAAAGGATTTTGCCCTGAAGACTGTTCTTGGTTCAAGTTTCACTCCCAGAAGGATGTGGAGGGGCTGGTTGGGCATCTGGACTCTCGCCCAAGGGATCAACATTCCCTTCTCTTCGGTTCTTATTTAACCAGTTCCTCAGGTGGCCAAGGATGGCACAGCACACTGTTAAGGGAACTTGTTCTGAGTGGAGACGGTTCTCCTGGATCATGGGCTCCCATTCAGTGGTTTGGTTTCTTTCTCTTCCAAGAGACTCTTCTGGGCACTAGCAGCATTGCTGAGTTTCTTGTCTCTCTTGACACCATTGTCGTGAGTCTGTGAGGGGAGGAGAGAAGCCAGCACTCTTGGAAGGTTTACTGTCTGCTGGACACTTTCTCTCTATTTTCTCACTTAATCCTGAGCCTTGCAATTCCATAAAGATGGAAGCTTATCCCCTTCCATTCAGACAAGTCAAGTGACTTACTCAGGGTCACAGAACCAGAAAGCGTCCAGGGCAGATGTCTGTCTTACAAAACCTGCTGTCAGTCCAGAGACCCGACAGCCTCCAGGCAAAGTGTAAGAAACGGGCAAAAATCACCTTGGTGTTGGAAGTCAGCACAGTGGTCCCCTTTGGTGAGGAAGGGGGTTGTGATGGAGAGAGGGCATGAGGGGCCTTCCACTCTACCCCTTGATGTGGGGGTGCTCCTACCAGTGAGCAGATTCAGTCTGTGATCATTCCTTAAGTTGTTTATAATTCTTGTATCTCTGTATGCTATACTTCAGTTAAAATACTCGTTTACGTATTTATATATATGCAGTCATATGTGTGTGTGTATTATATGTATATGTGTGTATACACACGTGCATACATAGATGAATTTATCTGGGGTTTCCTTTGCTCTAAAAAAACATAGAGTGACTGTTGCTGAGAATGGAATGGGCTTCCCAAAGTGAAAGCATAAGGAAAAAGGAATTTTCCATGTTCGAGTCCATTCGGCACTGGACACAGCATTAGGGATCCGAGAAAGGATGGAAATGAACAGAGTGAAGCTTTGCAGCTGTGGGGCTGAGCCCTCACAAAAGGGCTTTCTTTAGCTCCCCAGCCCCAGCCTAACCTGCTCATCTGGGACACCTGGAGCAAGAAGGCCAGGGTCCAGGGCCAAAGCCTTTGTCTCAGCCTCTCAGAGACTTCACCAGCCTCCCCTCGCAGTTGGCCTATTGAAACCGAGTCTTTTTTCTATGCTGCCTTCAATGGCTCAGGCTGAAGTGTAGGTGGGAGAGGAAGGGGGGCAGAAGGGAAGGAAGGTTTTGTCTCTAGACAACAGGCTGGCTGACTACTGAGTCCAGGGAAGGCTGGCCTTTGTTTGGCGGGATCCTGTTCTGTACTGCTGAGACCTTGGACCTGAAAGGGATAATCCTTCACCAGCCTAACCGCCTGGACCCATCACCTTTGCCCGGCGGTCGGAGGCTACCAGTGGGAAGAGGCCACAACACACAAATGTGTTTTCCATTAGGTTTAAATTAAAAATGGAACTCAAGATAGATACCTTTTCTGTGGTCTCCCTGTCATACAATATATTTCATTCTCTTGCACTGCCACTGTTTTAAAACACAGTTTCTTAGTATTTTCCCACAGGTCAGACCCAAATATGCTGACAGAACATAACTTTTGAAAAAATGAAAAAAGATTTGTTTCCTTTCTTCTGCCATTGGCCACCCCTGCCCAGGACCTCAGGGCTCCCAGAAATCCCAAACTCCCCCCAGTGGCCCTGAGTCTGAACTGCCAGGAGGGCACAGCTCTCCCTTCCTCTGAAGCTGGGATGAGTCTTGTCTTGTGAGGCGCAATCTCATTTCCTGCAGCCCCGTTTGTAAATATGGCCTCTGTCAAGTTGGGTGTGCCTGAGAGAGACACTGCTGGGGCAGGGGGCAGTCATACCCAAAGAGGGGGTAGGGGGTAGGGGGGAGGAGGGGAGGGAAGGGGCAATGGGGAGAAGGACAGGGTTAGTGAGGAGTGGGTAGGATATGTTTGGCTTAATCTGCCATGTTCCAGGCCACAGGAAAGTTTCCAGAAAGTATTTATCTCTTGGTACAAATAAACCAGAAAATACCGTGGAGAAAGAGGCTGGTCCTTCACGGGGAAGGCCCTAGGAGGATGAGCCAACTTGCAAGTAGAGAAGACCAGCATGGCACAGGGTGAGCTCATGTCCTCCATTCTCCAGTCACAACTCAAGTCACAGTGAGAAGCCACGTGCCTTAGAGGTCTGGGTCTTAGATCCAGGCTGCTCACTACTGTTTTTGACGTGTGAATCAATTTCCTAGGCCCTCCATGACTTTGGTTTTAAAATGGGAATTACTGATGGGTGTCCTCATGGTGTCTGAAAGGGAGCACCGAGTGTATGTCCAGGGGACAACATCTGTGGACGCTCACACCTGTGCTCTGCTGTCCCCAAGAGACTCCAGAATGATCCCAAATACCATGGGTGTCCTCACCAGACCCAGGCCTCGCCATTCTCCTAGAATTTCAAGTGAAGTGGATGTCACAGAGGGATGGTGGGGGTCACAGACACTCTGTCAGGGACAGCTGAAGTGCCGAGGAATGAAGATCAGCCACGGCCAGGCAGGCCAGGTGAATCCTAGCGAGCCAGGCCATTGGACAGGAGTAGAGGGGCCCAAGACATGGCTATTTCTTCTCCACTCTGGAAAACACAGTTTTTCATATCCAAGGTAAAAGTCTAGCTCCCTTCTTGGGCAACCAGAATTAAAATTCAGGCAACTTTTGTGAAACTATAAATTTGATGCCAGAGCTTCTGATCCTACAGGTCGCCCTTTTTTTCTACTAAAGTTCAGAAAGATGTTATTTTTGAGAAGAGCAGCTTTCTAGACTCTGAATCTTCAGCTAAGTAACATTGTCCCATTTCTTCCATTCTCAGTCCTGACTTTCCCTAGTTTTACAATTCTCTCTCCATATGTGTTGAGGATCTTGGCTATTTTCCTTCCACCCTTTGCCAAAAGTAGAAATGTTTAAACCCCACTCCCCTTCTCAACAAAAGGACAGTTAACAAAGCACAAGGAATTAGCACCCCTTCCCCCTGCCTCCGTCTAGCTGCCCCAGCCTCTCTCCCCAAAGCCCTGGCCTCCCTGCCTAAGCAAAAAACATCCGCTAGACATTTAAGTCTGGAAAAACAATAAGTGTTTGAAGGCGTGCTGGTCAGCACCAGGGACTTCCCAGCAATCCAGAGACAGACACGTGATGTCCTGCAGGCATCTTAGCAGGCCAACCACCACCCAATGCCCAAAGGTTCCAGAACTTAAGACTCCAATTAGGAAGAAGCAGAAGCACAATTTTTTTCCACGATAGTAGATCATTTCAAGACTAGGTTCCTCAAAAGGACTTTCTAGGCCATTACAATACCATGCTGAAGCAAGTTGTTTTGAACTTCAATGTAATATCTTCATTTTTTCTTTGCAGGTAGACATGGATTTTATATCAAGGCTTGGACTGCTTTCTACTTTGTTGTTTCACTCCACACTGTATCAAGAGATGCTTTGTATCATTTTTCCCTCAACTCTGGAAACTTGTCTTACTAATAAGCTCATTTCTGGAGACTTTATAGTTTGGGGACATCTTCCTTAAGATCTATAAATAGTCTCCAGAAGAAAGAAGGAAAGAAGAAGCAATCCGTATTTTTTTCTTGCCCAAAGGCCAGACTCTTGAGCTCTATTCCTTTACAGACTGCTTGCCCTTATCATATGCTCTCCTTCATGACTACCTTATCAGATTCCTGGGGTTTCTGAAGAAGCTCTGGTCTCACTTGAGTTTCTGTGGCTTGGCTTTTCTATGATAGGAATTCTTAGCAGACACTTGGCCTATTCAAGGCCCCACCAGAAGATTGAGTCTAGGGTTATATGGCAGATTGGGCTTTCCCCACATTACGTGAGAATGTGCTAGAACATTCCTTCAACAGGAGAATCTGCCATGGAGCCCAAAATGCTTGGGTCCTTTCAGGTTCTAAGCATATGCTGTCCATGCTCTTGTCTGTCTCTTCCCTCACAGAAGAAGAAAAGGGACCCCATGATTCTTGCCCCCCCCACCCCTGCATCTGATGCCTAAAGAAGCAGAAAGGCTGAATCACCCAGTGTTTGGCTTTGCTGGTCTCCTTCTCATGCCAATGTCTGCATGCCCACCCCCACCCTTGCCCTGCCCTGCACCATTGCAGAACTCTGTGAAAAGATCCTTTCTTAAAAAACTCTATAAGCATTAAGGCTAAGAAATACAGAGTTAGAAAATGCTCATTCTCTAAAGTTCAGAGAACTGGGTGGAAAATTGCCCTTTTCTGAAATTGTTGTTTCTTGGGCTGACCTCATGTTGCAGCAAGACTCAGACATGAGGTAATCGCTCTGGTGTTAACATATATGCCTCATCCACACTCCCACTGGTTACCAGACGCCTTCAAGAGGTGACCAGAGAGCCCGGAGGCATCGGTGGAAACTTCTGAAGGCATTTTTTTTTTTAATTTTAATTTTTACTGAGTGTGTGTTGTCCCTGGCCCACACAGGGTACTGTTGCAGAATGAGGTGGAAGGTTACAGAGATGGCCAGCTGAAGACCCACGAGTGAAGAACTAATACCCAGAGCCCAGGAAGTCAGGATGAGCAGCCCATAGGTGCTGCTGTCCAAGGATCTCAGCTTTGAAGGGTCTTTAAGATCATAAAATGCGGGGCCTCCCAGGTGGCTCAGGGGTTAAAGTGAGTGCTATCAAGCTACAGCTAGCCACTGAGGGAAGAGTTCAAGTCCCAGCCAGGGAGCTGACCCACATGGTGCAGCAGACCTCTCCTGTCTCGTCTGCTGCCCTCCTCAGCAGTGTATTTCAGTAGATCTGCCTGTTCTGCTCCCTACCCTGTCTTCTCTCATCCTCTGTACCCCTAGCCTACACCCCAGCTCTTGTATGCATAACTAAATAAAAATATCTTTTAAAAAATCATCAAATGCATTCCTTCTGAAGCTAAAGTCCTGCAAGTGTCTGCAAGTGTCCGAGCAGCCTGACCACTGAGAGCAGGCCCTGAGGCTGCAGGACCAGGGCTGATAGTTAGAAAACTCCTCATGAACTGAGCCCCCCGTCTTTCTGTATCTTCAGCTCCCTAATCCTGGCACTACTTTTCACCGCAGGACACCCGTTCACTACTTAGGGTCACCCACCTGGCCTGGATTTCTGATTGGAGTTAAGGCCAAGGTCATTAGTGGGACTTAGAAAGAATCCTGTTCTTATCTCTGTGTATATTTCATATCAAATTGGAACTCATATGGGGGCTCAGTGCTAGAGACCCCTCCCATTGGGTAAATCCCTTGGTTGACCTCACACTTTCTTTCATAAATTTATAAACTCTCCTTTTCCAAAATTCTTTTCCAGAGGTGGCAGAAGGAGGTGCTGGCTATTTGTTGGTAGAATTCTTGCCTCCCCCAAAATTCCTTTCCTTCAGACTGTCTCAGGAGGAATCTTCCAATAGATCCTAACACCCATGTAGCATCTGCTACTCTTCCTGTTTAGCAAGGACGGGGGTAGGTGTTAGTTGGAAAAGGTGGGGTTAGGAGTGCAGAGATTGTCCCCAAGATGAGAGGGACTTAATGTATAGATTTGCAAAAATTAAGTCCTACATCCATGAAGTTCCTGTAGGAGCTTTCAATCAGGAAAATGCCAGGCAAGTCATCCATCTATATATAATAACAGGGCAGAGTCATTTCTGGAAAGGGATCTTCAAGGGAAGAGTGTGACCGGCCTCGGAGCTCTCCTTGGGATGGCGTCCTACTTTCTCTCCATCCTTTTATTTCCCTTGACTCTACAGGACAGGGTCAGCTTCCTCACTGGGTCTGTGGGAGCCCATGACCTTGGCAACTTTACAGACCCAAATAATACAGCTCCGGCAGTACAAGGCCTGCCCCGGGGAACCAATTTCCTTTCCTGGGTTGATCCTTGAGAGTCAGTCTTCAGGACAGAGCAGCGGACCTGGCAGCTCTCTCCTGGCCTGGGAAATGGGCTGTGCCCTGTGTGGGGGTTTCCTGCCCAGGAATTGACAAGGCACTTACTTTCCCTGAGGTAACTGAGGTGTGATAACAGCACTTCCGTGTTGTAGAGGGAGGTGCTTCGGAGGAAGTCCTCCTTGGTCATTTTACACAGTTCCTTGCCATCCATGTTCTGGAAAAAGGAGGTGTCGATATCCATCAAGCCGTACTCCTTTATCGCCCACTCCAGCCACTGCCGCACATGTTCTTGCGTCCACAGCGTGGGGTCTGCAGAGGAGAGGAACCTGTTAGTGAGGGCTATAGACAGCCAGGTTATCTTCCCTTCAACCATCTCTGCCCCTGTCTCCTGCCCTTTCTCCCTCCTCCTCCTCCTTCTGGCTTTTCTCTCCCCTCTCTCTCTCTCCCCCTCTCCCCCTTCCTCTCTCTGAACCTTTCACTCCTTCCTTCCTCTCTTGCTCTCCTTGTCTCTCCATCTCTCTCATTCTTCCCCTCCCTTCTCTTTCTTTTTCCTCCCCTCTCCTCTCTTCCCTTCCCCTCCCCTCACTTTCTCTCTCCTATTTCTCTAACTCTCTTTCCTCTTTTTTTCCTCCCCTCTCATTTTCCTCTTCCCTACCCCTGCCTTTCTCCTTCCCCCTTCTCTTCCCTGCTTCCTCCTCTCAGGCCTTCCTCACCCCCCCCCTCAGTGAGCTAGTGGGGTTCCCTCTGAGATGGTCCTCCCAGAACTCCCATCTGGCACCATAGCATCTGGCATGTCTGAACCACTCAGCACTCGCAGGCTCTCAGATGCCTCACTGCGATGCTGTCAGGACGCTCTTTCAAGTTTCTGGAGAGCAGTTGACACCTTTGCCTGAAAAGTACTATTACCAACATGAAAATAAATACAGTTCCACAGACCCGGGGACCAGTGTCTTTGGAAATGGAAGCCTCCTGTATCTTAGGAACACTAATGACTTCGAGGGAGATGCCCATCTCTCCGGGGCACGGGGAGGAATGCACCGCACATTTTTACTGTATTATGTCTGCATTTGGGAAACCCAGTGGTGTTGCTCTTGAACCTAAATCCAACCTGAGTTTCTCTTTTTGGGGATCCTCTGTTGAAACGTCTACAAAACCATCCCCAGAACATTTTTAGGATATATAAGTCCCCAAAGATGAGAAATGGTATCAAAGAGAAAATCTTTCAGGTCTTGAGTGAACATGAATAAGGCAAGGACTGAGGTCATCCCCACTCAGTCCCCTATAGCTTCCCAGCATGTGTGTAAGTGGGGTGAGTATGCATACTTTGGGTGTTGGTGATGAATTCCAGAACCTTCGGTAGGTAGAGTCCCTATATCTTATCAGTTAACACAATCTGGAAACCATCTCTTTCTTTGGCAACCAGTTATTATCATAGCCAATAATCACCTTAAATATGCTCATCATAGGAGAAAATTGCAGGGCTCTTGGCCTCATGAAAGACTTATTCACATGAAACACTTAGGTAGGAAAGCACAGAATTAAGCCACAGTTCTGTGGTGGTAGCTCAAGGAATCCTAGGAAGAAGGAATAGTATGAACTTGAAAAGCCATGGAAGGCTTCCTGGAAGAGGGGAGGTTTGACGTTACATGCCTGTTGTTAGCCCCTAGCTTCTACTGAACCCATTTCATTAGCATTTATGTTTGGCAGGAATATCTGTGCTTGCTTGCCCTCTCACTCACAGTTTGTGAAGGCGCTTGTTAAAATGGGAACCAGGTTTGGATAATTAGGAGTGTCTGCAGGGAAAGAAGCAAGTTCTGTTGTTTCCCTCCCTCCCTGTAGTGGGAGGGAGACCATTTCCCATCTCTTTCACTCAGAACTTCTGCTGATGGTCCTTGTTTGGCACAGATGCTCACTTCAACTTGATTTTCATATATAAGACCCTAGGAGGCAGGGGCTGAGTTGGCTTTGCAAAGTGCCTTGCACACTTATGCATGGGAGTGGCTGCTGCATCTGTGCTGGAGGTGGAGGAACTAGCTAGAGGAAGGGCTAGTAGAGGAGAATGCCAGGTCACAACACCACTGTCACAACACCATCAACCCAGTACCAGTAGCAGGTAAGGGCTCAAGTTGGGTGGTTACAATGTGCCAGCTGTTCCACGGCTCCTGTGTTTTACTTATTAAGGAAATCTTACACAATAGTTTTTGCTATCCCCATTTTATAGCTGGAAAGCAGAATCGAGAGGGTAAGTCACTAGCCCAAAGTTCCACTGCCGGTGGGACTTTTGAGGTGAGGATGCAAGCAAAATTCTCCCAGATTTCACTTTGCAGAAGGGTGGGTCCCCCCAACCCAAAGTCTCCCTGCTCTTGTCTTCTCATGCCTTAAAAATCACTGTGAGTTCCTCTGCCTTTAGGCACAAAACCATATTTCCTCTTCAAGTTCCCCTGTTCAAGTTTATATCCACCCCTCAGATAAATTTCTTGCTTTATTTTACTTTTACTTTCAGAAACAATAAGCATGGCCCACTAGTAAATCAAAATAAATTTGCAGCATTTCAGAATTCTGGAAGAAGAAAAGATATCCTAGGAGGAGTTGGGTTATAGTGCATATTATGTCATCTGATCTCCTTTGCTTGCCCTAATTCCTCACTTCTAGGATCCAAGACCTCAGATTCAATTTTTTACCATATATTTATTTTATTTTATTATTTCCTCCCTTGCTTTGGGCTCTATCACAATATTATTTCTCTCCCTTTACAACACAATGAATTATAAATCTTCCACTCTGGATCATACTAAACTCTTCCAAATGTGTTTCCTGGATGATTTAGTCCAGGTTTCTTCCCATCTGAACTTGGAACTGGTGATTAACTATGGCCCTCGTTTATACTTGTCTTAAAATCCCACCATAAATTCCATCGGTTGTTCCACTAGTGTTTTATTGCTTTGATTTGTGGACTTGCCCAAATGAGACTTTCCTTCATGTCCAGGAGGCTGACCTGGAGGAAGTCAAAATGTCTGAGGATAAAGCTTAAATATCTAGCCAGAGGTAATAGGATGAAGTCAGTCTATAACTAGTGAATTCATTACACCAAGTGCTTTAAAAACCTTTTGCTAGGAGTTTACACAATTTTCGTTATTACTGCTAGAGTTACTTTGGCCCACTGAAGACTGACATCTTGTTATTCCCTTTGAAAATATTTCAACACCATTGCAGAAGGGTCAACCAGTTGTCTGGCTACTTTTGCCCTCAGTGACTACCAAATGAGATGGTGTCAACCTTTGATCCAGAGAACTCTCTGATCCCTAGCTTTTCGATCCTCAAGATTTCCTTCCTTGACTCACCACTCTTTGGGAAAGCAAACAGTTTGATACCAATTGAGCAAAGGCCTCAGAGGTTTGCTTGACATGGAGGGTACAGCGAGGTGGCCTCCATGTTCACTGTAGTACAGTTGCATTGTCTGACCTTTTTTGATGAGAAGGGAGAATTCAGAGCTTTAATAAGCCATGTAAGCGCACCTGAGTTAAACATCCCTCACTGGTGTCCTGAGGGAGGGAGGAGATCAAACATGATATAACATAAGTAACGCAATGTACTGGCATGGTGTCTGGCCTCTAGAGAGTACTAAGTGTGTGTGTGTGTGTGTGTGTGTTGGGGGCAATTCTCCTTCTTCCTTTGTAGGGTCATATGGAAGGAGCCTAAAAAATGCCTGTGCGTAGTTTTTAAGTCGTTGAGGGCACAGAAAGTTCCCACTGGCCCACCCCTCTCCTGTCCCACTCGCTCCATGTCTCCCTGCCACCTGGAATTTGGCCTAGAATACATGGATGCAGCTATAGTCCTACGAGACACAGCTTCCATGGAAAACGAACTAAAAGGCCTGGGAAGGGCGGCCTGTTACCAAACCACACCTTTGAGACTGGCAAACCAATCCCTTTGAGCTGCCTCAAAGAGATGTCTAATCCTTTGCCTTCACACACCACTGTGGTAACTCTTTTCCGAAGGGAAGGAGTTTTGCCTTGGTAAAGCTATTTCGGTTGGATTAGCTTTAATCCCTGCTCTGTAATTCACTTTGCTTATGATCTGGATGTTCTTCCTCCTTCTACCTGGCACCAGCTCTACATGCTGCAATTTTCAGACTCCCTTTTGACCAGGCTGCTGAGCTTGCTGGTCTAGCCAAGGCAGCGTCCAACCCACGGACTGAAGGCTTTGAACAATGACTTTCTTTTCTGTACCAAGAGCACCAATACTTAGGAGAAACAGGCTATTTTTACATAGTGATGTAACTTGCTGCACACATGTTAAGGTTCTCCATTTGTTAAATATAGTTCTTTCTATTTTGAAACTGAAAGAGCTGGCTGCAATTTTGGAGAGGTGGGACCTTGCAGATGCCAGGAAGAACAATCCTGATGGACATGGCAGACCTCTGAAACCACTCTTCTTAAAGGCAAGGGTGGGCCCCGTCCAGGCTGGCAAGGGCTCTTTTTGGGCTCAGATGGTCTTGCTGCTGATCTCTTTGCAGGCTGCAATCTACGGTACCAGACACGGCGGTGGAGTATGATGTGAGCTCTGTGTAGGAGGGGAGATTGGGGTGGGCACCAGAATGTGCACTTTAGGGTTCTGGTGTCATTTGAGGTACTGCCTTGGATGGCAGGGAACCAGGGAACGGAGACAGACATCTCTCCCAGGTAAGTGTTGCCATAGTGAAGAAGGTTCCAGGTATAGGCACATGCGCCCCCAGGGACAGGCCTGCCCTTCAACTATTAGCCCAGAAGTGTGAGGGTGAGGGTGCTAGCCAGCAGCTCGGTTCCCAAGGTACCTGCGGGGACGATCACCCTCCTCTCGTTGGTGGTCATGTTGGGAGGAGGGGGGCCGTTCTTCTCGTCCATGTAGCTGTTGTAGTTCATGGCGTTGGACTCACCTCCACCAACCAGTTTGCATTTGCTAACACTGCAGTCCACTGGAGACTCCCTGGAGGAGAGGAGAGAAAGCCCAGAGGAAGTGACCATGGCCACGGCGCACCCCAGCGATGACTCGGACAGCTATGGAGCCATTCCCAGCCCCATCTGGTGCTCTTGCTGTCACCTTATTTCTATCCTCCACGCCGCCACCAGGGTTTTCTCCAACTCCCAGTCCAGTCCCATAATTACTCTGTTTAGAAGCTTTTGGCAGGTTCCTCAGCCCTCAGCCTAGAGCCTGGCTTCTGCATCCAGCGCTGCAGCCCTCCCACCCTGACTGTCATTCTCATTTTTAGCCTTGCTGCCTGGCCATCTACTCCTCAGCAGCGACAGCCCTCCTCCTTGCCTCCAGACAGATCTTTTCTACGCTCCCTCGGCACCTCGCTTCTGTCTTGAGGAAGGGGATCCCCCCTCTCCTGTCCCTCTGGACCCTAGTCCTTGCCACCAGGAATTTGGTCCAGGAAAACTGGATGTGGCTGGTCCTGAGAGACCCAGGTTCCATGAAAACAAACACAAAGGGCCTGGGAAGGGGAGGCTGACTGTCATACTGTTCAGGTACCTATCCCTGACTAGACTGGAAGTTTCCTTGAGATGGTGTAATTATTTTCTTTCTTCAACTTCATGTATTTTATAAGGTGCATTATATAGACTGTGAGTAATTAATATCTCCTGAGTGAGTTATTTCTATGGCATGTGTATAATTTTAACACTTTCTCATACACTGTTCTATTTGAACTTCCCAATAACACTCCAGGAGAGGCACAGCAAGGGTTAATAACTCCTGTTCTATGGTTAAGGAAACTGGAAGGCGAATTGACCTCTGGGGTGGGGGGCTATCACCCAGCTTGTAAAGATGGAAGCAAGAATGAAGATTCAGGCCTTGGGGGTTAAGCTTCTCTATCCGAACACATATGCAAAAGTGCTGTTTGCTGAATGGAGGAGGGACAGACTTCAGGAACCTCAACCTGATGGAGAGGCCGGGCCCTTGTGGCATTCTGCCACTAAGCTCCCTGGAGAAGCATATGGAAATGCACATGGAACAGAGCGAATCACCCAACCGCGCCTGGAAGTCTGGGGCTCAATTAGCACCTGGTGTTTTGCAACCTGGGCGCAGAGAGGCTGCTCATTCAGTTCAGCCATGGACAGTTGTCTGGAATGCTGAGCCAACACCCCGTTTGGAGTCATCTGGTGCCCTAAAGCGACTGGCAGAATCCTACACATACCCCCACCCAGCATGGCTCCTGGATCCTGGATCCTCCCAGCATGCCTGGGGAAATGTGCCACCCTGCCCTGCCCTCAGCATCTACTCTGTCACTCGGCAGCAGCAGGGCCAAAGAAGACAAGGAATATCGGGAGCAGGAAGCATCAGTTCTGGCAACCTGGGAGACTGCCAGTTCTCCCAAGAGCTCCAAACCAGGCCTTCAGACCAAGTTCAGATAAGGTTCAGATTACAGCTGGCCAACACTGGGCCGCAGACCTCTCTCAGCTTTCCAAAGGCCTGGCTGCTGCCCTCCCTTGCTGCTGTAGGCAGGAGGGGACCATCGGGAGGCCTTCAGGGTCAGGGTGGTGCCCAGGAGGGCCCCGCCCATCCCGCCACGTGGTGGCAGCCACTCCACAGGCAGGGAGAGCCTTCACTAAGCCAGAGCAGGAGCCACAGCCCAGGAGGGCGGGGACTTGGGCAGGGGGTGGGGGGAGGCCCGAACACATTCAATAAAGAAAATTAAATGAATTTGTTTCCTAATCTGAAGGGAAAAAAATATCGAAGATCACTTATCATAGCTGGGAGATAAATGCTCCACTGAGATATTAGAAGTCAGACGGTAATTTTTTCCTGATGTTTTACAGAGGGGAACATGGGCTGAAAATGAAAATAAGATGTATAACTTACACATGTTAGAATTTAAGGTTTTACTATTCGCCTACTGTTTTTCCAGGCAGAGAACCAAGAACCAGCCGTCAGAGGCCCAGATTGTTGAAGGTTTAATGTCCCCATGGCAGTCTGAGGGGAGGCAGTAGCACATCGGGGCTTTTCACCAGAGTTTGGCCCTTTGGCTTCTGCTGCTGAAGGACTTGGCCTGAGATGAAGCAGTCCCAGAAAGACCCTGGTCCTGTGTCTGAGCTGAGCTCTGGCTGAGCTCGCCGGGTCCCACACCCTCCTCAGGGCTAACCACAAGCGGGCGCGTGCACACACAAATATGCATGCATGTGTGCACACGCATGCACAAGTGCCTGCACACGCATGCACCGAAACACATGCACGCACACATGCATGCACACACGTTCACACGCAAGTGCGCGCACACACCCCCAACCATGGTCTGGTGGCCTTTCCCAGCATATTTGTCAGTTGTGAAACAACCAAGTGCAGCAAAAGTTTGGAGGATTAAGTTGGCCTTTAACCAAGACAGCAACGTTTTCATTGGCTGGGAACTCTGTGGCGAAGGGTGGGGTTGTCAGAGCACACACTTCCCCAGGCGGATGCTGGAGTGCAAGGGCTGTGGGCAGGGGCGAGGGAACTTTCAGCAAGAAGAGCAATGTTCCAGGCAGGGGCATGCTGGAAGAGGAGGGGCCGGTTCCTAGGGCCACGCTCCCGTTTGGAACATGGAGAGAAGAGTTTTGAAAAATTTGTTTCCACATTAGCCTGGCCTAGGGAGTTTCTGAGCCCTAAACTGACCCCTGGACTTGCAGAATCAGAGCTGGAGGGATCAGGCAAATGACTTTCTGTGCAGGCTCCTGTCCCACACAGGGCCAGTCCCTGGTGCCAGGAGTAGAGAAATGCGAATCTGGTAAAAGCTGCCTGGTATGTGACCGGGAGAAGAGGAGCCGAGAAAAAAGTGTAGCACCTGCTAGGGTAGGAGGTGGGTGCTGGGGAGGCAGGAGGGACCGCTCCAGAGGACGACATCAAAAGAACCATTAGGACCTGGGCTCTCTTGCTGGAGGGGCCACTGGGGTCGTCAGTGGTTAGAACCTCCTGTTTCCCATCCCATAGAAGCCCTCACATTTGTTTCCTCCCCTCTTTCCTCCAGCTCCTGTGGGTGCACCTACTTCCCACTGGGCCAGGTGATGTTGCCTAGTTACTTGCCCTTGGGTGCTTCTCCTCTGGAGTGAGGCTCTGTCCTTGGTCCCAGATTACTCTGCGAGTAAAAGCCCTAGCACCATCTCTGCACTGCTTCCACGCCCAGGCTAGCCCTACTCTGACTGCTCCGGGAGGCAAGGAAGGAAAGCCATACCTTTACTGCTGGCCTGTCGCACAGCTCTCTGGTCTGCATCTCCCTGGCGCTGTACACCCCTCGCATGTGGCCATTGGGCTCGCCAGCTACTGCTAAGGGTGGGTACAGGTGAAGCACAGCATAAAGGCTGCTTTTTAATGAGGCAGCTGGCGCCTCTGAAGAGGGCCCCGAATGAAAACAAGAGAGAAGGAGGGGGGAGCATGGATCCCGGGGAAGAGAGTGTGCCATTCAGCTTGCCTGCACTGCTACTAATTTGTATTGAGACCTGCACTTACAGCTAGCATGGGGTGGGCGGGGGGCACAACAGCTATTAGCACTGGGACAGGTGACAAGAGGGCCTGGAGCACCACAATAGAGCAGGGAGGAGGTAGTCACCCTGCATCTCCATCTCAGACCAGAGAGAGCCTTGGCAGGGAGGCCACAGCAAGGGGATGTGGACTCTGCAGCCTAGTCCTTTATTCTCACCTCCAGACATAGGGGCTTTACTGGCAGAGTCCAGTTTTGCATATTCATTGAATTGTTTTACAAAGATTGTTGCCATTATGCAAAAGTGGCTTGGAAGCTGCTAAGCAATTTAAAACAAAGTGAGATGTATTTGAATAAAAGGGGATTTCAATGATTTTTCCCAAAGGTAACCTCTTCAGAAGTTATGCAACATCTTAACTGAAGGCATGTCATCCAATCCCCAAGTCTGCAGACCAGACTTCTTTACTCTGAATAATACAGTGATCCAAAAGTCATATCACTCCTGTGACAGTTCAAAGTTTACCCAAGCCACATGGCTGTGTTAGGACCTGTCACTTCTGTCTTCCCTGTGATGAGTACATTGTACAAAAATCAAGCAATCTCTCTTGTCTTTAGAAGTTCCAAAAGATGCATATGTGAATGGGCAAAAACAAAAAAATGGTTTGTTTTGTTTTTGAAAACTGATGCAATGTATTAATTCAAGAAAATGGAAAAAAAATGCAAAGTGACATTCAAGAAAATAAACCACTCATTATCAAGCCACCATCCTAACCAATAGCTATTTTCATCTCCATACATTGTAGATGCTTCTAGCTTCTTCAGAATCCAGAGCATAGCCTCCCACCCAGACTGTGTGTGACACACTTCACACGGCAAGTTTCTGAATGAACCCAGGAAGGTGCTTTGTGGACAGAGAGACACAAGCAACAGGTGTGTGAGGCTGGTGATATTCTGTGGGATGGGAAGTCTCTGGGTGTCCTCAAAAGGTATCTGGAACAGGAGGGGAACATACAGGGAGGGTGGGGCAGGCTGCTGGGGCCTCAGGCTCTGGCCCCAGGCACACAGGCTGAAACGCTTGCATTTCCCCACCATAAGCTGATGATGTTTTCCCCAGTCCCGTGGTTGAGACAGGATGCAGCTGAGAGTTATGTGCAGACCACAGTTTGGATCAGGTTGCTGAAGTCTACATCCAACACGGAACCTATGGCACATGCTGCTTCAAGACAAGCTCACCCTGACAGATACCCCACAACGGTCAGACAGGAAGGAGAGTAGCTTTCTCACACCCTGAGCTAACTTGACTTTTTCTGAGTCCTCAGACCTCAGACCCTCCACTCGACCTTTGCCCCTGGTCCAGAGGACTTGATGCTACAATAAAGAACAAGAAAGCATGGAGCTTTCAGCATACAACTACCTCCTCCAGAGACACAAATATCTGTGGAATCTCTGAAAGGTTATTTCAACATCATCAATGTAAAAATGAATTAATGAGAAAAATTAAGTGAGAAACCAAAGTTACCAAAAAAACCTGGAGAGCGTTCACTGTGAACCACAGGGAAGTCGCAAATACTCCTTTCAAAGTGGAATGTGGGGGTCTCCATGGTGATGCAAGGGGTATGTCTCAGCGCTACCAAACTATCTGCAGCCACTATAGCATGGGTTTAACCCCTGGCCAAGGAGCTGACCCACATGGCACAGCAGACCTCTCCTGTCTTACCCGCTGCTCCCCTCAGCAGTGTGTTTCCATAGATCCACCTGTCCTGCTCTCCACTCTGTCTCTGGTGAATCCTCTCAATCCCCACACCTCTGGACTACACACCAGTTCTTGTATGCATAAATAAATAAAAAAATAAATCTTTTTTTAAAAGTTAAAAAAAAAGTGGGATATGAGTCACGTAGATAATTAAAAATTTTCTAGTAGACACTTTAAAAATGAAAAAAAAAGTGAAATGAATTTTAACAGTGTATTTAAAATGTATTCAAAACTAGCTCAATAGTCAAAAGGTTATTTCAACATCATCAACATAAAAATGAATTAATGAAAAAGTCTGCATGTCTTTCCATACTAAGTCTTCTAAAGTCAGTATGTATTTGACATTCAGGTCACAGGTGAATTTCTGTGTAACCACATTTCAAGCGCTCAACTGCAACCTGTGTGAGCAGCAATCTAGTCCATGAGCCAAGAAATCCCAAATTATAACCTCTGCTCTGGTTTCCTAGTCTGAAGTTAGAACTATCTTATGCATCATGTGCAAACCATCAACCCATATACCAGAAACGCAGTGCTGTTATCAGTAATACTCGGGGGACTCAAGAAGCCCAGATCGGAGGGTGAGACATTTAAATTCACTGGCATCTGTTTCATTGTGTTACTTTGACCCGATCTAACTGTGGGTGGTTCCACGGCTCCATCCTAAGCAAAAACTTTTTTGAAAACCCACCCACCCAACCTATGCGAGAGCACTTAGGGGATATTTATGAGGTGCTGGCGATGGCTGTGCCTGACCGGTGGTTCTGAAAGTCCACTGTGTCTTCTTTGTCCCACCAAAGTGGGGAGTGGTGGTGAGGCGACATCTGTCTTCTTTCTGAACCTACTTTTTTACCTGCTGCTAGTCTGGGCCAATCAGGCAAATCAAAAGCAGGGACCGCTCTGTGCAGTGAGAACCAGATCAAGACTGTCTGCTCCAGGTGCCTGCACCGCACTTCAGCCGACTTCTGGGATGGCTGGAGCAAGAGAGGAGCTGACAAGTGACTTCTGAAAACTGGTTTCCTTGGGGGACCCTCTTTGCCCAGGAAGATTCACGTGAAGGGCTTGTGGCATCTCTGGGAAAAGGGGCAGAACAGTCACTTCCAAATGCAGCCTCTCAGCACAAATGGAGACTCGCTCTGGGGCACTGTGACCAGGCTGTGTCTTTCCTAGCTCAGGACCCTCCTGACTTTCCAAAAGCATCTTCCCCTTTGCAGCTGGTTAGCCAGACAGGTGGATACTTACTCATTTATCAGTGGTTTCCTGAGCACCTATCATGGGCCAGGCACCACTCAGTAAGTAAAAGAAAGCCCAGACTTCACTGAAGGCTGTAACAAGAGCCAGCAAGGGCAAGAAGAATCAATGTCAGGTAGTGAGAGACAGAGCTGTTCTAGATCAGGAGGACAGGCAAGACCTCTGAGAAGGTGGCATTCTGGGGAAGACCTGAAACAAGTGAGGGAGGGAGTCATATGACTAGGGGGAGAAGAAATGTGCCAGAAAAAAGCAACACTATGGAGGAGACTTCCCGGTAGGCATGAGTGTGGGGTCCTGGAGCAGCTGGAGTCTCCTGCGACTGGTGTGGAGGGAAGGAGAAGATGGGGAGTAGGGGGCAGCTGTCAGAGGGAGGAGGATGGGGCACGCCAGGGACTTTGGATTTTGTCAGAAGTCGTTAAAGGTCTTGGAGTAAGAGAGTTAAATATTTAAAAGGGTGATTGGCTGCTCTCTGAAGAATAATCTTCAGGAAGGCTGGAGGAAGAGGGAGAAAGGGTGACCTCATGAGCTAGGGAGAGAGCTGTTAGCCTGGGTGGGGGTGGGAGGCAGTGGGTGATGGTGGTCAGATACAAGCTACCACAGACCA